>CM068826.1:117675631-118275631 GCA_028554795.2 Sinohyriopsis cumingii | reverse complement strand
AAGCAGCGGTTTCTACCAGTTGACTGAGGGGGTATCCAGTGTAGGCTTGTCTGTAGAATTGGGGAAGAACTCTGACCCCTAATCCCCATTGAGAAGGTCTTGGTTTAAAGGTGTCTAGAGATTTGTAGGCAACGTATTGTATGGCTGTAATAAACTGCCCTGCTATGTTGACGTCATACAATGCTTGATCTAGCCCCATTTCGGTGTACTTCTCAACGAGGGTCAGCGTCCCCCTCCTCCTCAACCGCCTCAATTTCCTCTTCTGGTTCTGATACTAATTCTTCAGTTGAGGTAGATAGTTTCAAATCCGCTGCTATGGTGTCTGTCGCTGTTATTGTTGTTGTGGTTGTTCTTTCAGCTGAGATTGCCTGTAGTATCCGAGTGAGAAAAGAACGTAGTGCCTCCGATAATTACATTTGAGTTTGCCATACCGTTTGTGTAACATAATTGGACCTTTGTTTTGCCACCACTCTTTCCGGGACGGATTGTTTGTTAGGTATAGTCGGCTGTTGACTAGCTGTTATTTGTGTTCTCGAGGTGGGTGGAGTGCTAACTGGCTAGATCTGCATTTCTTGCTCCCGCTGCTGTTGCGTATATTTCTTCCCTCCACACCGAGTTCTGGACCTAATTCTTTAAATTTCGTTGTACCCGAACTTACATTATCCATATTATCACCAACAAAAGAAAACAAAACGCACAGACCTAAAAGAAACACTCATTCACTTTTTACAGAACATTACTATTTTTAAAATTTTGATAAGCGACGGAAACGAACAACTTAGAGTCACACTTTCTAACCAAGATAAAGAAATCATGTGCTGATAGACTCACTTCTGTATTTTTTCTTCTAACTGACTAACGTATCATAGGCAATGGAATGTGATTTCTTTTCTAGAGTATGGGGTAGCCCTGAAATTGTTTTTTGGGAAGTTGAAGCTATGGCGATCGCTTAGGTTATAAGATGACGGCCTCCTGTGACGACAGGCTTTCT
This sequence comes from Sinohyriopsis cumingii, assembly GCA_028554795.2. Lineage (NCBI taxonomy): Eukaryota > Metazoa > Mollusca > Bivalvia > Unionida > Unionidae > Sinohyriopsis > Sinohyriopsis cumingii. The sequence goes on along the minus strand of CM068826.1, from coordinate 118,274,640 downwards.
CACAGGATAAGGTCTGCTTCTTCGGAAAGAGAAGAAGAACTCTTTGGTGTCGATAAAACTGTTAACAAAGCCTCTGCCAGGTTCATGCTGCTGCTGCTGTTGCTGCTCTCTCTGCTGTTTATGAAGTCTGTACTTCTCCGTCCATTCTTCTTTCTCCTTCTTGAATTCCTCCTTGAAGAGCTCTTCTTTCAGGTCTTCAGTGACTTTCAACATTATGATATTGTCTATCTCTTCAGGTCTCGGTATCAGACTTGTCATGACCCTATGCAAATTCACATAGGCTTCGTTCAACTTGGCTTATCTTGAGCACATCTTCGTAGGAAGATGAGTCGACAATGGAGACACAGCACAACACAACAATTTTGAATTCAAAATTGTTGTGTTGTGTTGTGTCTCCAGTCTGTCCATCCATTGTCGACTCATCTTCCTACGAAGATGTGCTCAAGATCATCCAAGTTGAACGAAGCCTATGTGAATTTGCATAGGGTCATGACAAGTCTGATACCGAGACCTGAAGAGATAGACAATATCATAATGTTGAAAGTCACTGAAGACCTGAAAGAAGAGCTCTTCAAGGAGGAATTCAAGAAGGAGAAAGAAGAATGGACGGAGAAGTACAGACTTCATAAACAGCAGAGAGAGCAGCAACAGCAGCAGCAGCATGAACCTGGCAGAGGCTTTGTTAACAGTTTTATCGACACCAAAGAGTTCTTCTTCTCTTTCCGAAGAAGCAGACCTTATCCTGTGAGAAAGCCTGTCGTCACAGGAGGCCGTCATCTTATAACCTAAGCGATCGCCATAGCTTCAACTTCCCAAAAAACAATTTCAGGGCTACCCCATACTCTAGAAAAGAAATCACATTCCATTGCCTATGATACGTTAGTCAGTTAGAAGAAAAAATACAGAAGTGAGTCTATCAGCACATGATTTCTTTATCTTGGTTAGAAAGTGTGACTCTAAGTTGTTCGTTTCCGTCGCTTATCAAAATTTTAAAAATAGTAATGTTCTGTAAAAAGTGAATGAGTGTTTCTTTTAGGTCTGTGCGTTTTGTTTTCTTTTGTTGGTGATAATATGGATAATGTAAGTTCGGGTACAACGAAATTTAAAGAATTAGGTCCAGAACTCGGTGTGGAGGGAAGAAATATACGCAACAGCAGCGGGAGCAAGAAATGCAGATCTAGCCAGTTAGCACTCCACCCACCTCGAGAACACAAATAACAGCTAGTCAACAGCCGACTATACCTAACAAACAACCCGTCCCGGAAAGAGTGGTGGCAAAACAAAGGTCCAATTATGTTACACAAACGGTATGGCAAACTCAAATGTAATTATCGGAGGCACTACGTTCTTTTCTCACTCCGATACTACAGGCAATCTCAGCTGAAAGAACAACCACAACAACAATAACAGCGACAGACACCATAGCAGCGGATTTGAAACTATCTACCTCAACTGAAGAATTAGTATCAGAACCAGAAGAGGAAATTGAGGCGGTTGAGGAGGAGGGGGACGCTGACCCTCGTTGAGAAGTACACCGAAATGGGGCTAGATCAAGCATTGTATGACGTCAACATAGCAGGGCAGTTTATTACAGCCATACAATACGTTGCCTACAAATCTCTAGACACCTTTAAACCAAGACCTTCTCAATGGGGATTAGGCGTCAGAGTTCTTCCCCAATTCTACAGACAAGCCTACACTGGATACCCCCTCAGTCAACTGGTAGAAACCGCTGCTTACATTACCGCCCATCATGGCTACGCATTTCCTGATATCAAGAATCATGAGGCTAGGAGTGCGGGAAAGAACGTGAAAGCAAAAGAGAGACGTGTTACCTTCTAACAGAAAAAACAGACCTTTTTTTAGGGCTCCAAAAGATTGCTTTTTATTAAATAGGGAACCATATTTGGCTTGGAACACCACAACAAACTTAATTTTTTAAACCTAACAGTGACCAAACTGGTATATGTCGCTTAGACATAATAATTTAAAATAAGATCAGTATGGCTATTTTTATGTACACTAAGTACTAATATTAGACAGATATGTTAGGAAGTAGGAAATTTAACAGACTCGTTAGATTTGAACTAATTGCACAGGTGGTTAACACATTATTGGTACCTTTTATTGTCCATTAGCAAAAACGGGACTTGATTTGAAATAAGTACGGGCTAGCGTTTTGGTGAGTACTTAACATCCATGGCTGTCTTGCTGAGCACCTTTTTCCTCCTTTACCACGCTCGGACAGAAAAATGAGTGTGTGGTGAGACAATTCCCACTCATGTTTAAAGTCTTTCAGTCAGGTTGTTAAGGACTAGTTAGTCCTACACCTGAGTGGCTAAATTTAAAAATAGTCTGTGAGTACATAAAAGCCTGGGGGATGAGGCTCTCTTTCCTTCCCCAGGAGTAATTAAAAATCACGCGGTGCGTTATTAAACCAGTGATACATGCTCCATTAGAGCGAAAATCACTTTAATTCAAGTAAGCAGGCAAGCAAGTTCGGGTACCGTCTCTAGCACTCTTGATGACACCAACTGTCTGGGTTATTTTCTTTCTTGCAAGCCCCTATGTTCCACTTCTGTTTGTGATAATAACTTGTGATACTTCACATTTTCTAAAGTAGAAATCTTTACAAGCCGTACAAAATACAAAACTTATATGACTTTGGCTTTTGACACTTGCACAGACTCTTCACTTTATAAGTGTCACGAGAAAATTGTATATCCAATTTTTACCATTTTCAAAAACACGCACACACTTGCAGCTTGACCAGAAATATGTATATCTTGTTTTGTGGATAAGTCACAGACAAGTCCAAGCATATATAGGTGGTTATGAACGTTAGGAATATCCCCTCCTTTTTTCAGAAATATCAAAGCTTGTATGTGCATTTTCCCTTTTCCACTCTATATTAGTGCTTAGATTTGTTCCAAAAAAAAAAAAAAAAAAAAAAAAAAGAAACGAAATAATTTTGAAGAAAAAGAAACAACTGAATTTTGAATTCAGGTTTCTCTCTGTTTATAATTTTTTTCAAGTTGACGGTGCATGACAGAGTACATTCGCCTACCTTTCCAAAGTGAGAGGCATTTCTTCACATGTCATTGCCTTTGTTAAATTCGGTTTCATTGGTTAGTTATCGTTAATCTTTAATTTTTTTCATGCATTTCTTTTTGATAGAAGATTTAAGGCTTTCTATTGTTGTAACGGTATTTATGTTGTTTGGTCTGTTGATGAAATTATCTATAGCAAAGTGCTTAAGATTTTTCAGTTTTTTTATTATTTCAAGCCCTACAAAAGGAGACCAAGTTTGTCTTCAAAGACGATTGAAACTCTAAATTACACGGGCGTGAAGGAAAACATCGTTGTGTTTAATCTAATCATGCTTGCCGTATCTGTTTGTGTTTTAGAGGTCATATTTCTTCTTAAGTAAATACACGCATCAATAGACAGACAGATTGGGTCATCATCCTTGAGTTTCACTGTACTTTCGGTTCTTTACTTCATACAAACCCCAAATTTATTAGTTTGAAAAAGAAAAGATAACATGCCCCTCAATACTGTAACACGTCTGTTCTGACTCTACCGATGTGAGTGTTTATGTCGAAATGTTTAAGTGAAATATAAAAAAATGGTCAGCTTGAAAACGCGAACCAATACTGTGACGCTCAGTATTTTGATGTGGTAAGAGGAAATGGTACAACACACACAAAGAGGGTTTGTAAGTTCACATTTCAGTCTGTCTGCACTGTAATGGTAACAACGCAAGAACATAGGGATTATTATGCCACACAGCCCTAGAACAAAACAATGCATCACCCGTTGTAAGCCATTTCATTGGCTATACTTATTTTCTTACCGCGTTCGCTTCGAATTGACTTAAGTAGCTATTCAGACAGTGACGAGAATGGCCATGCTTTACTGGGTCTATCCTATAGGCGATTTATATAAAAAAATATTTTTAAAAATTAAACTAATGCACGAACAATCGTACCATGGGCGATCCCATGGAAATTGTGTCCGTCTTATTGCAAAATACATCAACATTTAATTTAACCGTGCAGATCGCTAGAACAAACCTCTGATAATATACATTTTGAAAAGTGTTGTGTGACACGGATCGCCATTGTCGCTTGGTGTCTGCTTTCTTGTTCGAAAAGAGATCGTTTCGTCTTGACTATAAAAATCTAATTTGACTAAGTTTTACGCACTACTTGAACTCACACATTTACGTTGTAGGTGTAAGCCGTCGTTCTCAGTTTTCTGGAAGTTCGTTTTTGCGTTTCTCAGATGTGATACTATTTTTTATGGACCGAACGAAATTTCTTTTGGCGTGAATCAGGACTCGTGGTTTTGTGTCATAATTGGAGAGCATTGATTAAAGCTCAGTTATGTCGTCTTCGAAATCGCTGACACGGATTTGAACTAAAACTTCAGGTTTTGTGTGAGGCGATACGGTACATCATTGCTTTTTACTTCCTCAATGAAATCGTTTCATCTTACTGCAAAATTACATTTGACTAGGTTTCATACGCAGCAGGTCCATGTATGTAAGGAGAGTGTCTTAGCGTCAGAGTATTCATTCCGCTCTCAAACGATCAAGAAGATGGAAGAGTCAGCACAGATCGACCTGCTGGTCAAATATTTGCTAAAAGTCATACGAAAGCATAATTCACATGGGAAAGTGGCAACAAAACTTACTCTTTTGGTCGTTGATTTGATGAGAGTCATACGAAAGTGTGTAAGTGCTAATGAAGTTTGCTATATCTGCAAAGGTAAATGGGTATTTGTCTCCAGAATACCTGCTTCGTCTAAGAAAGAGAGACAAAAGTCAAGATACCTAATATCGTTGTCAGGAGAAAGGACACTGGAATTCAGAGTGCCCTACGAGAAAAGAGAAGAAACAAAAACAAGACGAAACAGAGAAGAGGGATTCAGAAGAAGAAGAAATTGAAGATGATGAAGAACTTGTGCCAGTAAAAACATGGAAATGGAAAAATTGACAATGTGAGCCGATGCGTTGGCCCTGATGTGAAATTTCATACTACCTTCTAAAAGAGAATAGACCAGAAAGAAAACGTAAGTGTCTCTTGGTCTTGACATTGTATAATAAGGATGGCGTGTTTTGTTTTTACTCACACTTTATGAAATTGTGCTCTTTCACCTCTCTCTATCCCTCTGGATCATGTTTTAGTTAGAATTGAAATGGAAGGATGTTTTCCTTCACGCACGCTCTTTAGGCATGCAAGTCCGTAAACAATAGTCAGTCTATTCGTCCATCATTTTGTGTCTTGATGTTTCCTAAATCACACACTGATGCCATAAAATAACGGGTTAAATGGGTTTTGTAGTGTTGGGAGTGGGGGTGGGTGGGGTGTAGGTGTTTGGCAGAGTTGGTCATTGCAGGTGAGGGCTTAGGTGCTTTCAAAAAACCTTTTCTTCTTCACTCTGTGTTGATGGAATACAATGGGTTATTTTCTTCACTCTCTGTTGATAGTATATATAAAGGGTTATTTCTTCACTGCGTGTGGATAGTGTATAATGGTTTTCTTCTTCTTCCCTCTGTGGTGTGCGTGTGTGTGTGTGTGTGTGTGTGTGTTCGCGTACGTTGTGTAGATCGCATATTTGGTTGTTTTTCTTCTTCTTCCTCCCGAGTGTGGATAGTATATTTGCGGTTTGTATGCGTTAGCGACGTTGTGTGGATAGTATATTTGGGGTTTGTATGCGTTCGCGTACGTTTGTGTGGATAGTTTATTTGGGGTTTGTATTATCTCCCTTCTGTGTTGATAGTGTATTTGGGGTTTGTATGCGTTCGCGTACGTTTGTGTGGATAGTTTATTTGGGGTTTGTATTATCTCCCTTCTGTGTTCATAGTATATTTGGGGTTTGTTTTTTCCTCTTCCCTCTATGTGTGTGTGTGTGTGTGTGTGTGTGTGTGTGTGTGTGTGTGTGTTCGCGTACGTTGTGTAGATCGTATATTTGGTTGTTTTTTCTTCTTCCTCCCGAGTGTGGATAGCATATTTGGAGTTTGTATGCATTAGCGACGTTGTGTGGATAGTATATTTTGGGTTTGTATGCGTTCGCGTACGTTTGTGTGGATAATTTATTTGGGGTTTGTATTATCTCCTTCTGTGTTGATAGTATATTTGGGGTTTGTATGCGTTCGCGTACGTTTGTGTGGATAGTTTATTTGGGGTTTGTATTATCTCCTTCTGTGTTGATAGTATATTTGGGGTTTGTATGCGTTCGCGTACGTTTGTGTGGATAGTTTATTTGGGGTTTGTATTATCTCCTTCTGTGTTGATAGTATATTTGGGGTTTGTATGCGTTCGCGTACGTTTGTGTGGATAGTTTATTTGGGGTTTGTATTATCTCCCTTCTGTGTTGATAGTATATTTCGGGTTTGTATGCGTTCGCGTACGTTTGTGTGGATAGTTTATTTGGGGTTTGTATTATCTCCCTTCTGTGTTGATAGTATATTTGGGGTTTGTATGCGTTCGCGTTCGTTTGTGTGGATAGTTTATTTGGGGTTTGTATTATCTCCCTTCTGTGTTCATAGTATATTTGGGGTTTGTTTTTTCCTCTTCCCTCTGTGTGTGTGTGTGTGTGTGTATGTGTGTGTGTTCGCGTACGTTGTGTAGATCGTATATTTGGTTGTTTTTTTTTTTCTTCCTCCCGAGTGTGGATAGTATATTTGGGGTTTGTTTTTTCCTCTTCCCTCTGTGTGTGCGTGTGTGTGAGTCTGCGCGCGTATGTTGTGTGTGTGTGTGTGTGTGTGTGTGTGTTTGTTCGCGTACGTTGTGTAGATCGTATATTTGGTTGTTTTTTTTTTCTTCCTCCCGAGTGTGGATAGTATATTTTGGGGTTTGTTTTTTCCTCTTCCCTCTCTGTGTGTGTGTGCGTGTGTGTGTGAGTCTGCGCGCGTATGTTGTGTGTGTGTGTGTGTGTGTGTGTGTATTGGTCTCTGTTTGTCCCTATAAAAACTCACTTTATCCCTATCAGATACACTCTACCTACCTACCTGCAGTAGCGTGTATTCAGGTCAGCCACTTGCAACACTGTTGACATTTATCCCCTAGTGTTCAGTACAGTGACGTCACTGACGCTGGAAATTTTGAGACTATAAATATCGAGTTGGGGATTTCCACATTTTGTAGCTATACATATATACTAGAATTCATAAACAGGAACGTCACTCAAGCTGAGGCTATAAAAAGATAGTGGGATTTTCCAAAGGAAAAACCCACAAGTTGGAGCTATAAATAGATAGTGGGATTTCATAGGAATTTCAGCTGATTATAGATACATAGGCATTTATTCACGATCGTCACAGAAGTTGATATTGTAAGTAGTTAGTAATTTTATCCATTTTAGTCTAAACCATTGTAACTTAATTTTCGGGGATATGTTTATTTTCCTTTAAATTCTGGAACAATTTCGTCATTTTAGCGTTACTTTTAGTCACATCCGTTTTGTCGTTGAGCATTTCCTTGATTATAGCTATTTATAGCATCATTACAATTATGCAAATTTTTGAACACCCCAGCAAGATTTCAGGTCTTGGTAATGCTTTATATATAAATCTCTCGCTTGTACTAGTGTATGTATGTTTCTGTCTCTGTTGTGTTTGACCCTCTACCATCATTGTCCCTAGACAATCCCACCATGTTCAATTCCCCTTGACGCTATACAGACCCACCATGTTCAATTTCCATATGTTCAATTCCCCTTGTCCCTAGACAGACCCAAACTCTATTCCCATGTTAATTTCCCCTTGTCGCTAGACCGACCCACACTATAATTCCATGTTAAATTCCCCTTGTCGCTAGAGTGACCCACGATTTCTCTCCATGTTAAATTTCCATTGTCCCTAATCTGACCCAGGGGTCTTTTTAATGCTAAGTCCCATTGTCCCTAATGTGCCCCACTTAACTACTCACGGACATTGAGAGGACAACTTAGTTCCGGCTTAATTGTGTGTGCAATTATTATTATTAAAGGCTGTAAATTGTAGCAATTTCACATTAGCTTTAGTTAGATTTTGCCTAAGTGACGTGGGCCTGTTTTAGAAATATTAAGAGCGTAAAATAACATAGGATCTATAAATAGATGCTTACGTATGTGTTGACAATTACTACTAATACTTTTGATAATAAGACTTGTTGTGGACTTTGACGGAAACAGAGAAGAGAAGAAAATGCAGTTACAAGTGCAGGAAGAGAGAGAGAGAGAGAGAGAGAGAGAGAGAGAGAGAGAGAGAGAGAGAGATTCAAATGAAGATAGAGTTATTCAAACGAAACTGTCAATACAAAAAGAAGAAAGATAGATGTAAAGGCTATCAAACTAAATGAATTTCATCTGGCAAGCATAATACACCCCGCTCATGGAAGTTCAGTTTTGATGTTAACATAAATAGTAGATTGGTACTTACAGAGTGTACTTATTGGCAAACCGCGTGAGGTTTATACTTTATTGTCAGAAGAAGTAAGTGTTGATTATGGTTTGGTTAAAGAATGCATCTTGAAGGGTTATGAGCTAGAATTTGAGGCATCTCGACAGAGGTTTGGGATTGATGAAAAGAAAATAGCAAACCTATATCGAGTTTGCTAGTGAAAAGAACAACTATTTGACATGTATGTACATCTAAAGAGATTGACAAAGATTATAACAAACTTAGAAAACTCAAATTCGTCGAAGAGTTAAAGAAGTGCGTCGATAGTGACGTCAAATTCACTTTGATGAAAACAAGATAGATACTTTAGAAGACGGTGTTCGTATAACTGATGAATATTCCTTGGCTCACAAAGTTTCATTTGTCAGAAAGTTTCTTCTCAGCAGATGAATAGTAAGCCACCAACTCAGTCTCAAGCAAGTGCTTACAAATTTCAATCTAGCACAGCTAATAAGAATCAAACGTCCTAAAAGACTCACCAGAAATCTTTATCTCTTCCGACGTACACCTATTACAAGAAAATAGGGTGCGCTATTTCTGATTGCTTCAAGTTGATAAGCAGAGTAGGTGCTTGCAAAACTGGTCGATATATCCCTTCCGGTCACTCCACTGTCACGTAGTATCTCCAGCAGACTGGCAATAGTTTGTCTCCTCTTTCTCATCACTTAACATTCGTCTCATGTTTAAGATGACATAAATTGCATGTTGGTTCGGACTGGCAATATAAATTTCCCCGCAATGCCACCTCTTTCTGATAAAATTGTCCACTTTCCTTGAACTGACCTCAGTTCTGTTTTGTTTTCAATGACTACGTCGTCATATTCACTTCCTCCCCAGTGTTGGATTCTACGTCTTTATGTTTATCATTCGATAATACCGAAAGAGAGTGAGATGTGGTGAACCCTACCAAAAGTGTTCCGTAAGTTTATCCTCCTATTAAAATGAACACAATTTACACTTTTCATTTCTTGTAATTAAGCCTTCTCGCTATTTTTTAATGACTGATTGTACTTCTACAAACTTTCATTACATGAAAGGCTTGATTATAATATCGCAGATAAACAGGTTAATTTTGTCATATTCTAATTTTTACAATGTAAATTTTCCTAAATATAAATTTAGTTGAAGGAATAAGGAAAAATAGTGGATAAAAATGCGATAATGGGATTTGTATCGGTTTCGCACGGACAGCCATGTAAACATATGAAGTGTACTTAATGGTTGTGCCACAGAACCTAAATTGTTGCACATAATCATTTTTATTTTACACAACTCTTCTGCCCACTTTGCACTATTTCGCGAAAATAAAGTCTTCGATTGGCTCCTCCTCCCAGTGTGACAGAAGGTATAAGTGATAACAAATGTATGAAATACTTATTAGATTTAATAATTTGTAATTTACTAAGTACATATAAGAGATTTTTCTCAAAATATCGTGTATATTCAGGTATTTTACGTTTGGATTCATTAGTCGATCAGAAAAGAATAATCAAATTGATCAGTTACGATAAATACATGAAAAATTATATTATATACATTTCTTAAGTTGTGAGTTTTTAAATATTATTTTAATATTAACTTATATTAATAATATTCTCCTTTCCAGAATGCAGGAAAAACGTGGAAAGAGATCTCTTGAATCCAGTACCGGTCACTCTTCAAATCTCTTTCGTGCAATCATAAAGTACGAATATTTTGACGTTATAATTTCGTTGGGAGTTTCCCAACATTTTTCGCTCAGTCTCATCTAGCCCCAATGCTTGCATGAACTGACTCATATATAAAATAGTGAATATATCGTTTTCTTGTTATTCGTGTCTCTTTTACAAAAAACAAAAACAAAAACAGTATAATTCGCGTCTGACATTTTTCTGATAAAGCCACAAATTAAACAGCAAACGTTTTGGAAACATTCACAAGTATACAATCTATTTCCTTTAGATAAAGGATATTAACGAAATGAATGTTTCAGGTATCCCGGTTTTGTTTCGTTTAAAAGGATGCAGGCAATTAATGTTTTTTCGGAATTAATTTGATCTTCACATTACAATGAGTTCTTTCAATATCATTATCATTACCATCACCGTCATCATCATCATCATCATCATCATCATCAGTCCCCGTAGTCTGGTAGACCGTTGGGGCACCGCACAAGACCGAACAACCAGCTTCCTTCATTCCTCTCGATCTTCCATCTTTCTCAGTGAGTCTCTCAATGTCAAGCCTATCCACTCTCGAATGTTATCTTCCCACCTCTTTCTTTGCCTGCCTCTCTTTGTTCTTCCTTGTACAATACCTTGCAGGATTGTCTTGGCAAGTGCTGATGATAGTGAGACATATCCATACCACTGCAGTTTACGTTTTTTCACTGTGATCAGGAGGTCTTCGTGAGGCCCAATGGCTTTTTGATCCTTTGCCGTAATTCTTCATTGGTGACACGCTCTTTGTATGTGACGCCGAGGATCTTTCAATATATATGTGATCAGTTTTGGCTTTTCACTTAAATAGTGATACTGAGTATTTTTTTACAGAAATCCTGGATATATAACATGCAGCGTCCAGATGACGACTCCAATCTATCTTCTGTCCGACAGCTCTGTCGGATGATCAAGGAGTCACCACGCATGGACCGCCCCTCCCAATCTGCCGAAGCATGTGCTCATGTGTGGTTCATCATTACATAATTGATCATTTCATCGGAACTACTGTTCAAGATTATTATCATAATAGCCAAGTTTGTATGTGAATCAGTATCCGACAAGACGAATCTTACAGAACTGTAAGAACTAAAACATTTTCTCATCCCTTAATGTATTCAACAGCTAAAAGAGCTAAATTCTTCTGTACAGTTATATAATGACTAACTTAAAAACAGACTAAAGTGTATCTGATAAAATGATGTTATATGAAATTGGTCTGACTGTCTGTAGCATTTAGAATAAAACTTGATTATCCAATGTATCAAACAATTCTCATATAAAATAATGCAATTGTGGTTTTTTTTTTTTTCATGTACCTCTACAACTGAAGATTTTGCTTCCGTAAAATGGACAGTTTCCTGATAAAACTTCTGCTGTGATGAGACATTACAATATAAGTCTAGTCTATAAGTACACTGGCTATATTGCAGTCCATGGTCAAGGAGCGTAAGTTTATTGGTTTTCTCACTGCAAACATTTGCTCATGCAGCATGGACTGAACTAAAAGTAGTGTTTTGAAAAAAGTAACAAGTGAATAAAACCATCTCGGGCAACGCTGTACGCGGAACGAAACCGGCATACACTTCAGTTCAGACATAATGGAGACACATTGATTACACACAGTTCTGTGAGAATTGTTTTGAACTAATGATATCCAAAATGTAAGCGTATCACCATGAACCAATGAACCAACACGATTATAGATAAAACTGACAAAATATTTGTGTTCTTATGTACATTAATTGGCGGAGTAGACATTGGATTTGGTTACGTGAATGCCTTTGTTTGTATATATATATATATATATATATATATATATATATATATATATATATATATATATATATATATATATATATATATATATATATGTATGTATGTATATGTGTGTGTGTGTGTGTGTGTGTGTGTGTGTGATATCAATTGAAAGGAATTATATCTCCAATTTCCCCATCAGATCTAAGATGTTTATAAAGCCATGGTTGTAATTTTTTGATACATTTATTCTTGGTTCGAACACACTTCTCACGCTCTTTGCATAGGTAGATCATTTAGTCACCCAATAGATATACCTTCGTCTGTCCGTCTATGTCGACCAAACTTCATTTTTCTTCCTGTCATTTATCCGTACGTGTCTGTACATATGCCTGTCTATCAATCCATCTTATTACCTATCAATACGTCCCTCCATTCTACAAGTCTTATGTCCGTCCGTCCGTTAATTTTTTTATCTATCACCTGATCTCTCATTCCTTCCATTTACTTATAAATGGTTGATACCATTCAGAAGAAAGGCGACGGTGAATTATTTGCCATTGCTTCTGAAAATGATGTCGGTTTTAATATACATGTCAATACATATGATAAGAAAGTCAAGGAAGTGAATAGACCTCGGACAAAAGGATAATTGACAAGGATGTGTAAGGATGTCACCTAGACAGCTCTTACTTTCCATTTATGTCGTAGCCACTACGTTTAATCTCCCCCTCCGAATGTTGCATCGTTGTTTTTGACCTACGTATCCATGATAACATTTCTTGTTCGCCTTGCCTTTCTAACCCATTGCCTACATCAGTTGCTACGTCTTTATGTTCTTAAACTATGTAACAGAAAGAAGCAAAACCAACACGTTCAGTAAAATCAACAGATTGTGAATTAAATCGAAAATAATCCTATTGGGTATGTCAAACGCGTTCCGAATGAATACAAGTATTGAATGTGCTGATGTACCAATAGTCTTCAATAGGTTGGTGCACCAAACGTATTGATGCAATACAATGATAATAACCAAAATGTCTTTCAATGAATTCACAATGATCTTGTTGTAGAGAGAAATCCAATAGCAATTTGTAATTCCGCTAAAAAAGGTAATCATATGATTCCTCTCACTTTATATCTGAACACATGCAGAAGCGGTTCCACAGAATGAGGGGACACTTTGTCAGATCGATTCTTTCAAAAGAATTTCTAAAGGATTATAAAAATATCATTTGATCTCAAAATCAATCCATCAGTTGGATACTCAAACGATATTGACTTTTGGAAATCATGAACTTATTCGTTCACTATCTTCCTGAGACACAGAGAGAGAGAGAGAGAGAGAGAGATGGGTAGGGGTACAACCTGCCACTACCAGTTTTAAATGACTTAATTAACTCGCATATGTTTTTAGGTGCGGTTCACTAAAACGTAAATAGTAACTTTTAGTTAGGGGAATTCATCAAATTTCTTTCGACAAAAAACTTTTGTTGGGATAGATGTTTTAAAGTCATTGCTTTCTAGCTGCTCATCACCATTAAGACATTAAATTCTCATGCACAATGTGTTCACTGATAATTGGAAGCATGCAATTAAGTTTTCCAAATATAGTTATACTGGTCATTGAGTTTAAACTGTCTACGTCATGCATATTAATAAAATGTGCATATATAGTCAGCACGAAAAGCATGAATAACAAAGAAGTTTTGTTAAATGCACACACTCATAAATTGACTCAAAAACAACTCAGCTACATATACATCTAACCTTCTGCCTAACTACCTACTTACATACCTGCCGATGCAGTGTCTCTGTCTTTATATATATATATATCACATATGACATATTTATAAGTATACGCAAGTGAGCAAGTGTGTATATTGTACTACGTATCCCTAGCAAGATTTGTAAGTGCACATGTAGCAAAATTTGGCTAGGTGAGACCGAACATGCAGATAATATTTCACAAATCGAGTGCAGGTTGAAAACTGACTGATCTGTAGGGCAACGCTTGAGACACAAATCGAGTGCAGGTTGAAAATTGGCTGATCTGTAGGGCAACGCTTGAGACACAAATCGAGTGCAAGTTGAAAATTGACTGATCTGTAGGGCAATGCTTGAGACACAAATCGAGTGCAAGTTGAAAATTGACTGATCTGTATGGGCAATACTTGAGACACAAATTGAGTGCAAGTTGAAAATTGGCAATGTTTGAGACACATTTCATAAATCGAGTGCAAGTTGAAAATTGACAGATATGTAGGGCAATGCTTGAGACACATTTCACAGATCGAGTGCAAGTTGAAAAGTGACTGATCTGTAGAGCAATGCTTCAGACAGATTGCTTAGATGCAATTACTATTCTATTAAACACCCTGTAAATACCTATCAATATTGATAACAGATTATATTCAACTCTTAATTTATAATCGATTTGTTATTGATAATTTATAATTGATTTGTTATTGTCGTACAATTCATCATCATCATCATCATCATTGGGTGATCGGGTTCATTGGTTTTTGCCTGCTTGGTCGAATTAAAATGGAAATCGAGGAAATTTTCTCTTCCAATGCCATTAAATTTATTATTATTATTATTATTATTATTATTAGTAGTAGTAGTAGTAGTAGTAATAGTAGTATCCATTATACAGATGCTGCTTAACTTGAAACGTTGTTAAATTGCAAGATATATTCCGACTAAAGCTAGTTCATTGAGGAACATTTATACCTAGGAACCCCTTGTACCTGTAATTAAAACATAATAAGATCTGTGTGCGTTCTCAGCACAGAAGTGTTCTTAAGACATTGTCGATAATCATTCAAGGATTATATTATTGACAAAAGTAAATAAAGACTTGCACACGAATGTATTCAATACCATTTTGCCCTCAAGTTACCTGTAATTGATATAGAATGATAATATAGTTGTCGATTTCTGGAAAAGGATGTGCGTGTGCTTTACGATACTTAATGTTTAGACTCAAGCCTATAACTTGCCTCCAACAATGTAATTGTACACGTTCATATTTTGTAGTATGCTTTTGCATTATAAACGACAGCAAAAAATCTCAATGATCCGACGAGAAGTACTTAGATTTTGCATGCATTATTATCCCATGCCTCCAGCTACCAGTAGTGATTATTAATTAAGGGTATTTTGACTTCATGTGAACAAATACACCAGATTCATGATGCGTTAAAACTGAATGTAACATTTAAAAGACATACTATTGATTTTCTCGAACTTCATGCCTTTTGTCTGAAATGAATATTGGTGTCAGATATTTCGCTGCTAACTTTATAAAAGAACAATAAAATATTTGGGAAATATTTAATTCGTTTACTGATTTATCAAGTTATATATACACACACACACACACACACTCACCCCCATATATATATATATATATATATATATATATATATATATATATATATATATATATATATATATATATATATATATATATATATATATTACTTTTCTTTTCTTTGCCAGAGACACTTGTTGCTGGGATGGATTGAACTCTATTCATAATTTTATTTTTAAAGATATTATGTTCAACATCCATGCATAACAAAGACATAAAACATTTAGACAGTATGAAAGCGTTCGAATTAGGAAGTATGTATGCATTGGATATATAAATTTTACCTCCTTATGTCTGCAACATCCAGTAGAGAGAAAAATGACAGACAGGCAATGGAAGATATAGAACTAAATGCCACGGTATTTGCATTTGTATATTGTTAATCTTGTAAATTAGTGGAAAAATATAAAATACAAATTTGTTAACTTGATCCGGTCCCTGAACGTGTAAAAGATTATGTATTAGATATGTCTATCTGTCTATATGGTTGTTACAAACATTCGATCCTGAGGCATATGTGTGTGTGTGTGTATGTGTGTGTGTGTGTGTGTGTGTGTGTGTGTGACCACCCCAATGTTGAGTTCGTAAAGCATTTTACAACAGCATAGTAGTTACATCAACAGTGTTTGTCACAACACTATCAGCTTCGTATAATGCTAAGCTCACAATTGTTTATCGAAACTCTAAAGGTCAAGTTTATAATACGTAATTTTATATTGAAATAAATGTTATTATATGTTCATTTTCGTCTCCGTAAGCTTTATGTCGTCCGAATTGTGCAGTATGTTATGATATTGAACACGTTCATATTACACGCACATGCAAGATACGTGTGCCCAAGTGTATTAAGAACTACCTTATAAACAAATCATGTACACTCATGAGGTAGCAGCTTTAGGTTTGGGTTGATTAACTTTGTTTCTGAATGATTTAAAGCAGCTGTTTCATGGACTGCCACAAACTAGCTGCTTTACAATATTCCGCGTTAACTTGTTTGATACAATGATTCAGATTTAGGCTATCGATAGAAGCCATACATGTCATAACATTAACACTGCTGGGGTTCCTACCAAGAGCATGCAAGTGACAAGGCATAAACGTGTCTTCTTTAGCTCGCAATACGAATGGCAAAAAATATAATTACAGTTTTACATCCTGAATTTCCTCAAAATGTACCATCTTAGTTCTGCAAATTCGAATTGCGTGAGCCATGTCATGGGTTCTAAAGCTTGATTACGCATTTCGAAATTGTACTGTAATTTCGACTATATTCCAAGTGCAATTACATCCTCCTTACTGCACTAAAAATAAAATGAATCTTATATTCCATAGCATCTTTTTGGTCTTTTTGGTATTTACAATTGAAAGAGTTCATATTTTTCACGCACGATTCCAAACATTCAATGGCAGAAAATCAATCAGATAATTCATTTAGAATTGACACATTGACACAGATAAATCCAGTTCATAATCAACAAATGTAGTATAATTGACAAAAATACCAAATTCCTTTGATTAAAGACCAAATGGAAAAGTTGCTGCAATGCGCATTAATTCACAATATGACTTTAAATTTCAATTTTAAGTAGTCCAAAATGACAATTTCTTTCGAAAGTGATCACGAGCTCGCGACTACATTTCAAATTTCGCTGGACGGAGTTATGTGCTCAGTAATATTGTTGTTGTGTACTGATGAATCTATCCTTGTTAATTAGTTTTGGAATACAGCATAAATGCAGTGTATTGTATTGTTGTTTATATAATTAAGCCTTAGGTAGAAGAAAATGAGTATAAAATGAATTGATAACTGCATTTGTATGGGAAAATATGAACTCGTTTTTTTTTTCTCGGATGAATATGCTGCATTCCTAAGGTCGTGCAGTATCCATCCGAAAAACTCGTTAATATTTTTCCATACAAATGCAGTTCCCTATAAATATTATTCCTACACACAAAACAGCTGAATTTGTTAGATTGATTGTAACACATCGATACATAGTAGCGAAATCGCTCAATGTAAAATTTATTTTAATGTTTAATTTTCTCCCTTATTAATGGATGTAAATGTCTTTAAAGGCTTTAGTTTTAAGGTCTTGTTCTTAACAGTGGCAAAGGCGTGCGGCATCCCTGACAGTGCCTACGAGTAAAAAAATTACAAATCCGTCACCACACACACACACACACACACACATGTAAAAAAGTAACCTGGTTGGGGTCGGATTATAACGAATACCAATGTTGGTAACAAAAATACAATGTTTATTTATAAATAATTCAATGGAAAAGATTATGTTCAATTCGTGCACATACAAGATCCAAATGGTGGACAATAATATCCACGAACCTGATAATGTAATGTAATGTAAGAAAAGACCATTACACAGTACCGATATTTACATTTTTACGATTCAAAGTGATTTCACGCAATGAAATCAAACGTTTCAAGTAGACGTCAACTTTTTTCACACAAATAATAATAAATGATATGGTTCAGTGAGATATGATATGCTTTACTCAAATAGTAAAATGTTCCGTTTCAATCAAAAATTGAAATGTTTGAAATATGATATGCGAATTTTTATTCAAATCATGAAATGCGAAATATCTCCTCAGCACTAACGCTATGTCAGGAGGTTGAGGAGAATCCACCAATGGTCTGCCCCTCGTAGTCGGCCGTTCAATCTTTTGTTCTCTGCTAACCCGTTCATCCAGAAGCTTCTTCCGTACAACGTTTTTTTTTTTTGCGGTTAAAAAGACATCTGCAATCCGGTGCATATATGGAAATGCAGTACATCACTCCATCACTCTTCCAGTACAACACCTGCCTACCAGTCAGTTAACCATCAGTCAATTACTGGTCAGTGAATCAAGCAGCTGAAAATATATCCAAATTCGTGTTCGTGTTCTAAAAATGTCACGGGCATGTATAACACGTAATGATAATATGGATTGTAAACTTGAGCTAATACTTTTATACAAATTCTATTATCGGTACAACGATAGAAAGCGATAAGCAGGATCAGAATCGAACCCGTGTCTGATAAGAATCTTATAGTAATAAACGTCCCCTAATAAACGCAACGTTATTGCAAATATAAATCGTTATGTTAAATCACACACAATTAAATTAGGAAAAAGGCTATACCATTGCAGTATACAAAACAAGTCAGAGTTACCAAAAGTACAAAATAAACTTGGTAGTATAATAATTATATCCTATAATACAAATAGGAAACTGATATATAATTTACATACCTCTACAAATGGAGATCGCGAGTCGTTAAAGAAGACTGCTCACTGACAACACCTCGTAATGTGACCTTTAGCTCTACGGAGAGGTAACTTATACACCGATTATGTAGCCCTACATCGATCTGTGCTCTTGATGAATATCGTTTTTCCCAACGCATGCACTTCGCTCGTGCAGCATAGGATAAACCGAACTCACTGTTTCGAAATAATATGAGATATATATAAATCACCATCTGGCAACGCTGTACACAATAAAAACGAAATCCGAGTACATGTATTTAACATAAATAAAACGATAGGTTTATATAATTCCTGATAAAACACACGCACAAACACACACACCCGGAAGCACCCTATCCTCTTTAAGCAGAAATAATACCGTGTATCATTCAATATCTCCATTAGGAAAAGGCATTCTTGTCGTCATCTTCATTGATGTCCTTTGTAAGAATCTTTCAGGCGCCCTATTACATTGTATCAAAGTATCTCTCATACAAAAGAGTAGCTCACATAAAAGTTTTTCTTAGACGTGCGAGATTTTGCTAAGGATATATTCGTGAACACACATAAACAATAAAGTAAAGCTTTCTTCCGTTTGAAACGTACGAAAATATTATGCGTTAAAAAACGTTGCTTCTTGAAACCAGTCCCAGGTCTGTAGACAGCTCCATGTCTGGTCCAACAACTACACAAAGCATAATGCGTAATACTTAAATGACAATTAATTCTTATTGTAATGGAATGCGAATATAGCGAGAACGAACTCAAGACTATCACCGACACCATGTTCTAAAAGCCTGTTCTGTCAGCTGTTATTAACCATTCAGTGCATGCTCCATTTTAGTGAGATGAAAATCTGGCGGAAGGCATACCGAAAATACAATTAAAAGTCGTACCATACATCCAATTAAAAGGAACAGCATACATCCAATTTAAAGGCGTCCTATACATCCAATTAAATGTCACACCATACATCCAATTAAAAGGCATCCCATGCATCCAATTAAACGGCATCCCATAGATCCAATAAAAAGATGCATCAGAGTATTTTGTTCCTGACCCATCATAGTGTAGGAAGTGCTGATCAGTCAAAACATTTGATTCTTTGAATTTGTTTTTGCTACATATTATAAATAATGAAGTACCACGAGATCCATCAAAAGCAATGTTTGGTTGATTGCAAGTTCCGGATTCCACTTGGCGTTTTCATTAAATGCCATACATTTCATTTGAATTTGCGTTTAAAGGATAGGACAACCGAGAATATTTTCTTGTTTTAATGCAAATTATCATATTGATTAATATTTTAAAATGAAATTTGAAATGAAGAAGGATATTAGTCAAATTTAGACATTGGAATTTTTACTTCCATTCATAAGAGGGAGGATTTGAAGCTAGGGGTGTACACATTTTAGCAATGTCCCTACTCCTCATAATACTTTAACTGTTGGGCAAACTGTTCAACTGTGGTTTTATGAAGCGAATCGCAGAGTGTCATTTTGTCATACCATGTACACATACATGATCTGCTAGAGCTAGCTTCTTCTTTTTCTACTGAAAGTTAACTCTGATGCTCAGACGGGTCTTCGAAAGCACAGGGGGGATAGTTCTTGTAAGGTTCATTTAAGTTATTACTTCTTGATCAACTTCCTTCTAAAATGACACTAAATATATTAGATATTCAGTCAATTGTTGTCTACTATACAAAGCTAACCATCAGTAAACCTGTGGAAATTCCACAGATGCTGCCATCCACATTGCACAGTTTGGTTCACTGTACCTAAATTGTATATCATCTTCATCATTAGTAGGACATTGTCTTTACTTATTACGTTTTTTTAGGTACCATTTTTTTGTCGTTTAACGATCGTGTTTTGGGTGTATTTCTTTTTCCTTCTGGATGTTTCAAAAACACAAATTCTAATATTACGCATGTATAAACTTGAAATTATCTTTCGAACACTCAGTGCGTTCGCGTGCGTTAATTACAGTTATCTATGTACTGTGCTTCCGTCGCCGATGAAGGCGACGTGTGTCACATCGTATCTGTAACAGAGGTGTAGATTTCATTCTTTGCTCAACTATTGTCATCTGTATTTTTTATTAATGACTATCATCGTATGCCTCTATTACCTTTGGTAAATAGTAGTTCATTTTCTGGTTTAAATTGAATGAAAAATGTGAACATTCTAGCCTTTAGGGTTATGGTAGGCGTATCAACATTTTTGCTTTGCCTGCCTATTTTAAAAGCGTTTCGGAGTTTTAACGTTCCAGCAAGTCCTTAATTTCTTTATCCTTAACTTATTTTCCTCATCTAATTGTATTTTGACTGCATCCGAATTATACTAAACCTTTATTTATTTATTGACCATACATCCAATTAGATTGCTGATTTCCACGTGGGATTAGAGTGCTGTCAAATATAAACATAGGATCTAGATTCTTTAGAAATTAAGAAGTGGTAAATCAGTGCAATGGCATCTTTAAAAGAAATGGGGATCATTTAAAATTTGCAGCAGTTATCGCACTTTCATGTACGTAGCCAGTACAGTTACTGCGTATATTGCCAGTGTTTTGATTAGAACCGACCAATAGCGATAAGTTTGAATTTTGTGCGTACTTTTCTAACATTAATTTACAAATAATACACTACTCGAAGTAGTTTGCAAAAAGTACATAAGCACCCATACAAATACAATTACAATAATTGACAGGCAATCATATATATATATATATATATATATATATATATATATATATATATATATATATATATATATATATATATAGACATGCACACATATATTATCATATGTTTCATCCTTGTAAACAGTCTTGATTGCACCTCACAAATTCAGAAAGTTATGATGTTAAGTAAGAACCAACAAAGCACGACTCGTAAATTAAATCTGTTTATTAGCGTACGTATTTTACCTGTGATACCATAATTCAAAACAAACCGGATATCAATAAAATATCATGTAAAACAATTTATCACAGAAGGCACACAACGACTAGGCATTTGTTACAAAACCCCTATACGGGATTTGCTCTTTTTTATGCGTTTTGATATCTCTCTCTCTCTCTCTCTCTCTCTCTCTCTCTCTCTCTCTCAACAAGAGATCAATTTGCCCAAACTGCTTGTAAAAGAAAACGCAGCTTTCTGCATGTCATAGACCATGTATGAGAAATAGAATGCTACCAGACGTATGTCGAAAACAAAAGTAAATGCAGCATATTACAATGGTACATACACAAGTTTAGTATTGTCCATCTGAACGCCAGCGATATGCTGGCTGCACAAACAAGCCCTTTTCTACATCCAATGTTATTTGTAAGAAAAGCATCATAAGGGCGATTCTCTACGAGTTGGTGAACAAGTGAACGAATTTGTGGTAGGAAAATTACCGTTACAAAATAATTATATGGAACTATGCATTTCGCATATCTAAATCCATATGTATGGGCAAGTAATGTGAGGGATGAGTAGATTTTCCTTTCCTTCATCCCCTCCCCCCGTTATAAGATGTTTTTCCAGTAATTGTCCTGACGCCTAAATTTAGTCAATGAAGCTTTCACACCGGAGAGACTTGATTATGTCTGTCAAATACCCTAACTCCAGAATTCTCTGTTTTCCTTCTTGCCTTTGGAAACCATGTAGACTCTCGTGTTGGCCAAACGTTTCCAGCACCAGGACTTCTTCCTTCTTTAGCTGAAGATGTTCTTCCGACGTTAACATCTCTAAAGGTAGTGTCAACTTGTGGAATACTATCATCTGCGCATCTCTGCAAAAGCCCATTATCGTCCTGTAAAATTGCTCCATCGGCACCGGATGATCTACCTTCTGACATCGGCAATGAGATCCCTATGGATGCATTGGACGTACCAGATATGGACCCGGCCTCCGAACCAATACCTGATGAGCCGGTGGATACATTCGAAGGCGAGCCTATTAATAAAGTATGGGTGAGTGTAACGGTAGATGGAATTATTTTTGTCCCCGCCCTCGATCTTGGAATTACGAGTCCATATGGGGTAACTTTTGGCGTGGTCGTCTCCTAAAATTACACAAGTGAGTAAAAGTATCAATTTCAAGGACATGCATAATCCATTTGATTCCTACACAAAAACTTATTTATTTAAAAGGTTTGAGTAGAATCCAATTGATTCAGCAAATTATCAACATTCTTACCGTTTTATTTCGATACGTAACTCGGCTAGAATACTTTCCAATTTTCTTTTTTGTGATCTGTGTTTGCATTAACTGATGGTACTTTCTGTCTACAATGATCAGATCCGCATTTGAGCATATCAAATTCTTTTCAATGATCCATATGCGATAATGTAATAGAGGAGGCAAAATTTCCCCAAACATGAAACAAACGTTTATTTATCTAAGAGAAATGAAATCCAAAACGGACGTGTTTCCTTTGCACCAAATCAATGAAGAAAATTTCAATATAATCTCGAAAATCTACGGTATATTGCAGTAAAGCTAATATCTTAAAAAGGCCAATTTTACTTCATCAGAATTGTTTACGGATAAAACGTATAAACTTCATATCTTATATCAATGATAATATGTCTTTTATCAGAATATACAAAACTCAATCCTGCAAACCGATAGTTTCTGGCTGTAATATCTTTTGGTTTGGTATGGGTTTTTTCGAACATCAACACATGAAGGTAATTTAGCTATAACGTAGTTGGAGCAAACTGACTTGCCCAAAAATACACTACGGTATCCGACCAGACTGATTATTTGGTACAATTTGAATCCGTACCTTATCGGCCCCAAAAACTAAAGTACCGAGTCACCGCATATATTTGTAATAGGAAAACTCTGAGATCTGAGAGTCTGAGAGTCTCAATAAGTAAGAATGTGATCATCTTATCATCAATACAGAGGACCAGTTTTTACCGTGCATTGATTATGATCTTTATCATTGTCCTCGTCAGAAGAATAATTGCCGTCATTATTCTCTTCATCTGTAGGTGGCAAGTCCTCATCGCTGTAATACTCGACGTCTGAGTCCCAGTCATTGTGAACATGGCCGTCAAAGCTTCTTGTAACCTTGTTTGATTTCTTGCCAGACTGTTGACCATCAAGATCTTCTAGGTGTAGGTTCTCTCGTTTTGGTCTGTCCATTGTTCCCTTGTGACCTGATAAAAGAATATACTTTTCTGTGATAATAACAACAACATCAGTTTCAGAATAAAGTTTCTAAACTTATAAAATTGAACAAAATACATAAATTAGACTCAAAATCTTAAGTACTTTCTCTAATTTCAGATTTAGGACATTTTAATCACAAGTTCAAGGGCTATTCTCAGTCAAATACTTGAACGTTTTATGATGTAGAAGCCAGAATTCAGTATGGTTCTCAGTAACAGATTGTATTTTTGTATGACATTAAACAAAACAAACATATTTCCTTATTTCCTCATGTCATCCGTAGCCGTAAAAAACTTCGGGAGAGTGGAATAGAAAGTTTATGGTTTTCTTCCAATATAGCGCAAAATTATATCATTGAAAAAGATGTGTCCAATTATAATAATTAATAGTATCATATTAAATATACTTTTATGCCAGTTTGAAGTTCTTTTGTAATCTAACTGGATAATTTTCTATCAATCGTCACCTCAGAGTAAAACTAAGTCAGCGCTAAGGATGGGTGAACATTAAAAGACTCAGTTTGAAGCAAACATGTGATAAATATGAAATACTTTATTTCACAGTGTACTTGATACATTGAAAGATATTATTTAACATTGCAATTAATAACATAGCATAAGATGCATTGCTGTGTATATGCATTCATACAGCTGCGTAAGTCTTGAATATAACCCATTTTGTTTGGAAGGATGATTCTTTTATTCTAGACATGAAAACATCAATAAACCACACTAGTTTGGTGAAAATGTTAAGAGGCTTCAGAGCTTTGTTTCATCGTTTCGTTGCTTGTACAGACAATACTCATCTTTGAGTAATTTAAATAATGTTTATTTGTCTGTTTGCTTACAAATCGACTCCCTCGAGATATTCGTACACATGCTAAGCAGTATCACAACACTAACCATTTTCATCCTTTCTTTGATCCCACCGAGCATCTATGCTAAAAAATGCTGCTGCGGTTAAAGGTGCTTTCCAATTGACAATCCAGACGACAATGGCGATAATAATGCTTAGGATTCCTGTAAAAAGATGAATGCTTGATAATTTCTTATACTTCTCAGTTATCTTGAAAATAAGCTGATTTAAAATAAGAGTGACGCGAATACAGTTGGTATTTTCAGTCAGACCTACCGTTGATTGATTAGTTGATTGGTCGATCTATGTAGTGGTTGAATTAATTTATTTCACAGTTGATGTATATAGCATTGCTTGACGTCTAGTGTGGATCAAATAGATACATTAAATTTAAAATAGTATCTACCTATGTCATACTTAAATATAAACCTAACTAATCCAAATGAAAGTTCTACACAGAATACAAAAACGAAGCAACGAACATCTTCCTCCTGTAAGAGGGAATACCTTGTCAATCATGCTGTGGTATAAGTTATTTTGCATCCAAGATATAAGTTGAAAACTTAAGCGCATTATCATCGATAGCTTGTAGTGCCATGAGCAAAAATATATGTGGATTTGTATGAAGGTTACGTCGATTATAATACCTGAAGCCATACATATCCAGAAGGATCCGCCATAGGAAAACTTCAGGATGTCTTTATCTGTGAATGGAATCATCAGCTCAAAAGGATTTCGAACGTTTGACCAGACAAGTGTGGCTCCGATCATGCACGCTCCACACAGTCCCAGAACATACGCAGCGTAGCGTAGAGTCAAGAAGAACAGTATGTTGGCCAGAAGCCACAGAGCGAAAGCTAGCCTGCAATGAGTAATATAGATCCTGTTACATACAATGATAAGTAAACATATATAGAAAGTAGCCATAGAACGGTACCTACTTCCGGGTTTATAATAAACAAACTCTTAAAAAACAAATAAAACGTAGACAAAGAAGAGGTAATGCCATTAACCTTATTTTTCTTTCAAATAATAATTAAAACACCTTAGAAGGAAAGTGTATATATATATATATATATATATATATATATATATATATATATATATATATGCGTGTGTGTGTGTCTGTGTGTATGTCTGTGTGTGCATGTAATTTGATCATTGTACCGACGGCTGTATACGTGTACTGGATGTAAGCCTTAAAGATTTGCAAACGTATTCATAATTTGTCTTGATGGAAAGGTATTAATATCTTGTGCTATCATACCACAACAGAATTTCAGAATAAAATCCAGCAGTTCTGTAAAATCGTCCCCAACGAACACCCTCTTCATCGAAGACAAAGTATTCAGCGATCCAGAGTATAGGCTGAGGAAGACCGCGGAATTGTGCGGCACGGTATTCCTGATTGATGCGACTAGCTTTAATGGAAAAAATAAATACATAAATAATAATAACAATACTAACAATATCAATAACGTTAACATGAGTAGCAGAAGTAGTTATGGTGGTAACAGTAACGTGATTTATAGACTCATGAACTGACCAATGATGAATAATTATCAATGTCTGTCAAGGGAATTCAAATGGAAAAATAGTATTAATTGGTAACCTAGGTCGATGAGATTATACAGACTTAAGTCCCTAAATAACATATTTTCGTTCCATACTAAAGTAAGAATTTTAATTGCTCATTCAATTATTAATATCGAAGGTCTTGAAAGAATCAACAGGTGAAGACGGTGTGTGATTATTCTACTCCAAGATTGATAATTTTACTGTGTCATGTAATGACCTTTTGGAACATGTGTCTTACCGTACGGTCCATATCCAAAACGACCCTGTGTCCCTTCCCATGAGAAGTGCTCATTGTAGTTGATGGTCTCATTCAATTGATGTTCCGGTTTTCCTATAAGTTAAAAATGGGTTTATGTTAATTTATTCTTGAATGTTGCAGATCCCTTACGTAATGAAATCTTGTAAACAAGAATTTTTCTCGCATCAGTACGTTTGCGGGATTAGACAAAATGCAGCATATTCGCGACACAGTTATGCAAGTTCTCTTTTGTTAGTTATCATAACATATACTTTAACAGCCATTAAATTAAATCACCTTTCCTCAGACATTGTCTCGTTAAATTCGAACTAATATAATTGTCGTTATAATATTTGGCTTGCAATTTTTCAACAGTATTATTTAAGTCTCGTGTCTCTACCGTATCCGATAGACTTCCAAGTTCGAAGTGATCGAAAGGTAGACAAAAGTAAAAGTTTCAATTCAGTACTTAATAAAACTGATAAGGTTTTGGTGCACACTAGGTATGAAGAGTAGGCATCCGTGCCGGAAATTTGGTGATTGTACAATAAGAATTAAAAGAATAGGAGCTTTCGTTTTAGCCTCGAACACTTATATTCGTGTAAATCAAAGAACCACAAACAGAGAATTCAATATTTTGGAGATGCAAAAATTGAAAATTGGCTTGTAAATCGTTTTATCTGTGTCCGTTTAACATTTCATAAACTTTAATATATGCAAGATAGTTGCCAGCAAAATATTTACTTTTATTTTGATATCCTGAATGTAATTTCCTCATGACAATTTAGCATATGGACTCTTTGATAGTTTCACCAGCAAACAATATACAATATTTCTTAAACATTTGTTGTTACAGCGAAATTAAATTCTTATCAGGTTTTTTTTTTCTCAACATATATTGCATTAGTTTTTTGATGCAAATGCTTACTAATATTCTGCGCTTAGTTCGTATTATAGTGTTTCTAGTGATGAGTGTTGGTAGAAAACGTAAAATTTGTACCTTTCAGCGTGATGTTTATTCCCCTCAATCCAATGAAAACACCTACATCTGCCTGTATTCCATCGCTAATACCAGCTTTGTATTTTGTATGAGTTGATATGTCAGCCGTATCCCAAGTGAAGCCAAAGTTGGTCACTGAAAATAAAGACTAAATTCAGTAGGCAAAGAAAATATTTATTTAAGAAAAGAGGAACTCTTTTCGCACCTACCAAAATATATAAGACTAGGCCTGTATTAGTGTGTCACTTCTTGCTTCAAGAGAAACCCATACCATTTAAAAGACGACAGGTTTATGTATAGTTTCAGTGCAGGCCGTACAAAATTCCAATATTGAAATGGCGATTTTCGTGCGAAGATGATTAGAAAAACATAAAAATATTAACACGTAAAAACAAAATTACACTGTGGAGTAGGAGCTATCCAATCATTTCATTATAAAATAATACTGTTATATATATATAGATATATATATATATATATATATATATATATATATATATATATATATATATATATATATATATATATATATATATATATATATATATGTATATATATGTATATGTATATATATATATATAATCTCGAATCAATCGGGATCTCAAAAAAGACAAACCGCATAATTAACAAAGAAATAAGAAGACTTCGAATATTCAATGTAAAGAAGCCTGTTGATTCAGCACATCACCAGAAATAACATTCACAATGTCACTTTACGTCTAACATTTTCTTTTCAAACACAGAGTGGTGAATCAAAACCTTACTTCTATTAGAATAGGAACAATACATGCATAGTATTATCGTACGTGAAAACAGTTTATCGATGAAGTTTAAAAGGACAATAGTTTCTTCAGCGGAGTCTAATGGTGTATTGTATTATCTGCTAATGACCGTCGCTACAAATGAACACACAAGTTTGTGTCATTTAAATAAATTCCAGGTGTAAAGATTGGTATCTGGCGTTACTCTTAGTAACGATATCTCAACACATCTGTGAATTTGTCTTAACGTGATAAGGTTTCTCAATGAAGTTTACATTCGGGTTAGAACCCAATCCCGAAACACATATTTTGGAACTTAATTGATACGAATATGAACATAATATAGTCATCACGAATGTACATAAAATAGTCAGCACGAATATTTGTACTGAATACTTACATAGTATCACTGCTCCGATAAACAAAGTTGTTAGAACTCTGACGATGGTAAACACACTCTGAAAAGGTAGTAATATATATATATATATATATATATATATATATATATATATATATATATATATATATATATATATATGGAGTTTCGACGACCAGATTATTGTAAGCAAAATCCTACATGACTTTAAAGAAACTCATTCTTTAGAATTTATAAGAGTTGTGCTTGGCATGATAAGTGAGGAGAAAGCTTGGGCGAAACCTCCAAAATAAGTTGAATGTTTGCCACAACATTTACAGTACAGTCTTTTTCATAGCAGTTTTTTTCAAGAAACCATACTCTCTCTCTCTCTCTCTCTCTCTCTCTCTCTCTCTCTCCCTCTCCACGCTTCATAATTGCATACTTAAATGGATAAAATATGATGGATGCACGATGAAGTGACAGTTGTACGAATGTAACTCAAATAATAATGGAGTCGGGTTAACTTACCTCTTTTCCTCTTACGCCAGGTATGATAACAATGAAAGATACTGCAAGTATGCAAAATGCAAAGATGAGTCCAGATCCCAAGATGTCCGCCTGCCAGGCGGTCCTTATTTCAGGGTACACGGTGGGGCCACCATTCGTGCGGAATGCTGTATATAGATCCGAGGATGAAGACATTCTTGTTGGAAAAATAAATAACAAAATATGTTGCAAGTAAGGCCACTGTTGCTACAAAATATCTGAAAAGATCGAAAAAATCAAAGTAAACTTGTTAGAAAATTTGACATCTGAATTTCCTGTATAAACTGATAAATTCATAGGTGTGTGTACATAAATTTCAACAAGGTTCTAAGTGTACAATTTACAATGACAGACAAGAAAAAGTAAAAGACTATGCAAAGATTGCAGAACTTCTAATCAACAAATAATATATATGTTTCAAAAGGACCTATACCTGTAGTTGCTCTCTTGCCTATTTCGCTTAATGTTTACTTATCGTGAGAGGTCCTTATATATAACACTTTCAAACGAACAAGCATTTTTATTGGTGAGATATTGAATAATGAGTTAATTTATTAAGTATTTGCTCATCGACTTCCTTATGCTAGGTAGAAACAAGAGTTTTCCATGTATATTGCAAAGACTTCCTGTTTTGCAAATGACGCACCATTAAATGGCAAGATTTTCAAGTAAAGTAATGTGTCATAGTCTCCCACTACTTTCCCTTTCATTCAGTTATAGAATCCTTGCGGTGGGGTTTACCGAAATATGATGTCTTTAGTTATATTTGATTATTCTTAAAATAGACCTTACCTGGTACTTATTAACATAAAGGCTGTCAACAAATATACCTATTTCAGACTATAAATATCTGAAGCATATGTTGCATGGAATCTAAAAATACAGAAGTCAGAATGCTATTGTTCCATTCCAGTGTTTGCTGAACAATTGATTAGCATGTACCAGAAGATAGGAGAACTCCTACAATTAATTTTCAAACTACCCCGGTTTCTAACTGTATCAATATAATCTCTGGCCGTTAAATCGCAACACTAAAGCAATAATTCTAAGAACATTCTCTGAAGAAACAACCCATCCTATTTCGGCTTATTAATTTCTTCATTCGTGTAGCCATTCATATTACAAATGACTTTACATAAATATATTTTAAAAATATGTGTATAGACCATAAATAACTCGTGGCATTAATTTAGTACATATAACAAAAAATTATGTATTCGACATGTCATGACATATTCCTGACATGCTTAATGTTATTTTATTTTGATTTTTGTACGTGTTTGTTTCATGAATATTTTTTATACTTATTGGTATTGGGCAGCAAGGTATAATATGCATTTTCATATGTTTTCCACACGTACTAAACAAATTACTCACTTTTATAGGCGAAATACATCGTTGTTTTAAAAGATTTAGATTTATCGTGATAAATATTTACTAAGGCCCTTCAATGTAATTCTGCCATTCAATAAAATTGCATATATATGTGCAACATAAGCATATTCGAGATACAACGTTACCTGCACGTATTCATTATCACTGGCTTCTTAAATCACCTATCACTGACGTGAAATTGTAATCTAGGCACTGACGCCTGGAAAAGGAAGTTTAAACGTGTTTGGTTACTCTTCATGATGCTATGCAGAAACTTCACAGTCTTGACTTATAAACGTTTCGTAATACAATCGCTAAATTGTTATGGGTTTAGCGTCATCTTTCATCACATGATAGGGTATACGTGGCGGACTGTATATTTGTTCAAAGAACCCGTAAAAACCCAGGAAAGATGTACGACCCACGGGAAGCTACTGGGAATCTTTCTCACACACCTACATCCGCCTTTTCTCCAGACTCGAACTCATTCGTATAGACTTAATACAGACGTTTTCTTCCAGTAGATTTTTGCGTGATATACGGGAGTAACAAATACCATGGCTCATACAGCACTTCGTTTCTTCCAACTTTATTCTTCTTTTCTATTTCCAATGTCAGTAATGCTCATTAGTTGTGGGTCTTCTCAAAGTCAACATTGGTAACAGGTCAGAGCCTCTGTATTCCTATCCTTTTTTTTCTCTCTCTCTCTCTCTCCAGCTTCTTCCAGTCATTAACCATTACTTGGCTATCTGCTCTCATTTCCCACTGCGTGGTAAACATATGGAGCTATTTTTTCTTTCAAATAAACAAAACGCAACATAAACATTGTTCTGTTTTATTCTGTTGTCTAACAATATTCCCAAGTTTGTTATGCCAGATGTCGCCTTATCTTATTCCAGCAGACTTAGGCTAATATGGTCGGCTAGCAACTTGTATAACACAACCTATCATCATAAAATTAATGTATTTTTCCTAACTGCTGGCCGCATTTCTAACTGGAACCATGACGCAACTAGACATCTTAGTAATTAGTAATGCGACCCAATACGCTATAAATCAATAACTGGATTATCTCTGTCGCCATGTGTTGATTTCTTGATTGGAAAAGAGTTCACAGTTTAATTACACTAATGAATGAACCAACCTTAAGTCTTGTCTTAACTATATTACTTGATAGCTAGCAATTCCATATATAGTAAAATCAATTTCAAGGATACATGATACATATCATATAAGACTGATATATTCACATATTCACACAACTTGTAATAGATGGATGAAATCCTTGGAATACAGGAGACATATAACATTCGAAACAAATACATGCAAACCATTAACTTCCACACTCACGGAAAGTTGATTTATCAATTTGAAACGAATAAATGTAACAAATAATTACAAACTTATGTCCATGAACATCTTTTAGGTGACTGTGATAAACCTTGTACTTTTCGTTTTGTTTGCTATGAAGCCGAATCTTTCGTTTCGTGTCCCTGAACTGTCCAGACACGCGTCTCTTGGAGAATTTAACGAAAAATACTTTGTGCAGGTCTCTAAACCAAGCTTTCCCTTCCACAGAAAAACTTGGACTGACTAATGTCGCTAGGGAGAAGACCTAACACCTTGAATTTTTCTGGGAAACCCACACCCCTCGATTAGTTTAAACAATCAGGCTTAACTTTAACTAACATATAAATTTAATATAAAGTTAAAAGAATTCCCTCTTTTACGCCTTTGTTAATAAATAGCATAGAAAAATTTATATTTTGACACTTATTTCAAATGGCACAAATTGTCTATGGATTCTCTCTACTCTGACATTTGCATCTAATTGAATTGTGATGTGATGTGATTTGATGTGTATGAGAGAGAGAGAGAGAGTACGAACAATTTAATGGAATTATAATCTTCCATTCCGCATGTAATCAAAAGCTGCCAGGAAGCCTTGGTTTAATTGTTTCAATTTATTCTTTGCATAAACAATTTTTTTTTATATATGCATGGCAGATGTAGATCATTTAGTAGCACAATAAATCTATATGTCTGTATATATTAAGCAAATTTAAGTTTTCTGCGTTTTATTTATATGTCTATCCCCCTATCTATCTGCACGCATACGTATCTATCAATCTCTCTCTTTTTATTCTTAAGTCCCTTCATTCCCCAAACCATCTGTCCGCCTGTCAGTGTTTTGATCTATCTATGCATTACTCGTTACTTCTATATACTTATAAACGGTTAATACTGTTCAAAATATAAGTGAAGGTAAATTATTCGTCGTTGCTTCTGCAGATTCCCTCAATGTTGACATGCAATGTCAGAACAGATGATAAGAGAGTCAACGAAGTGAATAAAGGATAATTTACATGCATATGAAGGACAAGATTATCACCAAGACAACACAAACTTTACATATATGCCTTAATCGCTATATATAATCTCGTACCCCGATTGTTGATTCGATATGTTAACTATTTTATCAATGATTACATTTCTTGTTTGATCTGCTTTTCTTAAAAACCCATTGAGTACAATAATATTTAAAGTTAAATTGGCTATTTTGTTTGTTTTTTTTCTTCCGCTTATTGTCTATATCTTGAGTTCCTTTTCTAGTTTATGTTTGTGTTTTAAGACTTCGAATGGTCACATGCACACAGATTGAACGTAGCAGTCTCCAACGTCAAATATGAATTTCGGAGCTCCAGTCGAGATGGTTATATCATGTTGACATGAAAGAACTTGGTTATCATAGGCATTTGATGTTCATTACACAGTCAGTAGAAAAAGTAAACAGTACGGTCCTGCCTAAGAAACCGACTTTTTTCCGCACATATTGTATCAAAAGAAAAACATACTATAGTGTTTTCCATTTCGATCACAAAATCAGTCTACCATTTGGATACACAAACGCTGTGGCCTTTGCAAAACATGGATTCATTCGTTCACTGTCTGCTGAGATGCTATATGTGTGTGTGTGTGTGAGAGAGAGAGAGAAAGAGAGAGAGAGAGATGAGGGGCACAGCCTTTCACTGGTAATTGCAGTGAATAATTTTAGTTTGCATTCATTTTTAAGTACAGATTATTAGAAAAGCAGTAACTTTCATTTAGGGGAATTCATGAAATGTATTTCAACAATAAACTTTTATTACAAATCAGTTTTAAAGTCATGACTAATTCGGATGCAGATTTTAAACCTTGTTCACTGATAATTCTAAGCATGCAATTAAGTTTCGAAATATAGTTATACTTGTCATCGAGTTAAAACTGTTTGCACCACGCAGCGGGTTTAACCCAATAGGCGAACTAGGCGGCAGACTAGGGTACGAATATTTTGGCCCGCCAAAAACGAAGTACAATACTGGGCTATTCTGGTATTAATATTACACGTGTAGACTAAATAATGGAATTAATAAATTATCAAGCCGAATATGTATTAATGCTAATAAACGGTTTATAATAAGCGATGCCCCGCGCGGTGTGATGGGGGTGGAGGGCGATATTGGAAGGTCTGCATTGGGCGCAAAATACCCATTCATATTAATAAACGTACACATTATACATGAAGTACTATAAGTATTGATGACAAATAAGTTGTGTTAATTAAACAAATTTATAAAATGACTCATAACAACACAGGTAGATTAGAGGCCTGCTAGTTACTCATACATATAAATAAATACATGTTTATCCGTGTGTACGTGGGAAAGCTTGCCAGTAACTTCTCGTGGGTCGGTGGTTCATTCCTGGGTTTTCCTGGGTTCTTCCTCCACCAGTTATACTGGCCGCCATGTATAGCCTATCTTGTGCTGAAAAATGGCGTTAAACCCTACAACAACAACAACAACTACATGCTTATCTACCATTCCACTGCCGTTGGCAATCTTCCTCTTAATACCTCTTTGTAGGTACATGTATACGTATGTGAGCGAGTGTTTACGAATGAACAACGCACGTGTTCCTAGCAGTGCATGTGTGTGCAGATATGGCAATGATAAGATCGAATATCCGTGTGTGTGTGTGTGTGTGTGTGTGTGATTTGGATTTTTAACTTAGCTTAACAATTTTTGACCGAATAGGTTTCAATAAATGTGTCACAAATCGAGTGCAAGTTGAAAATTGAGTGATATGTAGACAATGCTAGGGACACATTCTTTTCATGCAAGTACCTCTTTCTAAACACCTTGCAAACACCTATCAACACTGGTCAAAGATTTTATTCAAAACTTTATTTATAATTGATATCTCGTTGTCATTTTAACAACAGCAATAATAATAATAATAATAATAATAGTAATAATAATAGTAATAATAATAGTAATAATAATAGTAATAATAATAATAATTGGGTGGTCGGGGTTTTGTTTTGTTGCCTTCTCCATTGTGATATACAATAAAGCGCGGGAATTTGCAATTGCAAAGCGATTATAATTGCTTTATTATTATTATCATTATTATTATTATTATCGATCAACTCAAAAACGTGGCCACATTGCAAGATATGTTCTAACCGAAATTAGTACATTGTTGTACATTTGTACCTAAACAACCTGTGCACTTTACTTCACATGTAATCAAAACGAAGCGTGGGAGTTCTGAACAAGGAGTATCCGTAAGGCATTGTCGATATAGATTCAAAGATTAGATTATTGACAAAACCAAATAAATATTTTCAAATGAATGTGATCACTACTTTTGAGTTACCTATTACAGGCGTAAAATTCTTACGTAGTCCTTGAATTCTGGAAAAGGAAGTTTTATACTATTCAAAGTGTACATCTATATGGTAGCAGATAATTTAGTCTCCAGTCGTGATATGTAAGTATCGTAAAAGACAAAATTGTTTTCTAGTAAACGTTTGCATTATATGCGATAGTAATACATATCAATGATCATACGAGAAGTACTTAACTTTTGGCTACATTATTTTTCTTTTGTTTTCATGTACCAGCAATGATCATTAGCTGTGGATCTTTTGAACCTAGGGTTAAACAGAAATACAAAATACAGATGCGTTACAAATGAATATAATATTTACAAGACAATATATTCATTTCTTTATATTCGTGCCTCTTTTCAGAAAAGAATATTCTCATCTGATATTTCATTGTTAATTTTGTAAAATAAGAATAAACACTGCAGAAACATTTAATTGTTTGTAGTTTTCAGTTTTTAAATTATTTTTTAAAGCTAGAGCAAGGAGGCCAGTTTGTAGTGCAATGCATTCACCTTTTATATAAAAAGTTAGTGTTCAAAATCTATGCAAAACAAAGCCGTAAATAATTTACACAGTATGAAAGATTCAGAACTAGCAAGGAATTAGGCATTAAGTATCTCAATTCCACCTCCATAGAGAGATTAAAAGACACGGACAGACAAAGAAAGAGTGGAAATAAAATGTTATTTGCATTCTATATTGTTCCTCTTGTAAATTAATGGAAAATGGAAAATACAAACTTTCTTACAGGTTATATGTTTGAAAAATATATATATGAGAGAGAGAGAGAGAGAGAGAGAGAGAGAGAGAGATTTGGATTTTTAACGTAGATCTAACAATTTTTCAGTCATATCGATACGATGTCTACAGTGTGGCAGTTAATAGTGGTGTCTAGCGCTGGGTCATCATGCCGCAGACATGTAGCATGATGTCCCACCCAGTCACATTATCCTGACACCAGGCCGACTAGTCCTAACACTAACCTCTTAATACTGAGCGCCAAGCGAGGCTGCTGTAAGTACCATTTTTGTAAGTCTTTGGTATGACTCGGCTGGGAATCGAACCCACGACCTGCCGCATCCGAGGCTGACGCTCTAACTACTAGGCCACCTGAGCAGTTTTGAAAAATATAATATGTCCGTGTATCTATATATACTTGTAGAACAATCTGTAAAACAACTAGTCCTGATATATATATATATATATATATATATATATATATATATATATATATATATATATATATATATATATATATATGTATGTATGTATGTATGTATGTATGCATGCATGCATGCATATACCACACTCTGGGTTATATCGCAAAAGACCGCAATTTAACAATGAAAGATTTAATAAATAATAACCGTGAGATAAATCATGCATTTCAATACAACACAGTAAATTATATCTATACACGGGGCCCCGAGTGGCCGAGTGGTCTAAAGCGCTCTCCGTTACGGATCACTGCCATCTCACCTCTATCTGCGTGGGTTCCAGTCTCGGATTTAGCCAATGTGGATATGTGAGAAAGCTTGCTTGTAGCTTCTCGTGAGTCGGTGGTTCTTTCCGGGGTTTTCCCGGGTTCTTCCTCCACCATTAATACTGACCGCCATGTATAGCTTATAGGGTGATGAAAAATGGCGTTAAACCCTAGAACAACAACAACAACAACAAATCTATACAGTGTTTGTCACATCATCAACTTCTGATAATATTTAGCTCACAAGTGTTCATCTAGATGCCAAAAGTCAACGTTATAATAAGCAGTCTTATGTTGAGATGGATCATCTTACTCCACTCACAATCCACACCACCAGTTTAATTTATTGGATTGACTGTAACACATCCTTACATAGTTGCGAGAGCCGTCACTATACACTTTATTTTAGTGCTTTTTTTATTTGAACAGCGTGGTGAGAGATAACAGCGGTTTTACCTAGAGTTATTGCATAATAATTATACGGCAGTTACATTCAATGGCAATCATGTAATAAATCTACTTAAAATTTCGTCTCGATGCTAATTTGATTTATTTTTGGAATGTTCTAGTCTTTAACAATGTAATAAAAGGTACGTGATAAATAATGTATGGCCTTGATTGTATTTTAAATAGAAAGGGAGAAATTTTGTTCTTGGATGTTCATTCGTTGCCACTCTGACAGCTATATGCCACTGCACGTTCTGCACCCTTATTTACAGACTCATTTTTACACGAAAAATGACCTCATTTAGTCAATCAATACTTGTCCATCTCAGTCCTAACTTGTCCATCTCAGTCCTATCTCTGGCGGTAACCAAGTCAGCAGCTTATACTGCTCAGAAAAACTTCTTTCAACACAAGATTAAGACATAACTAAGTTGTCCTCTCAATATTCGTGATATGCTTATTTAATCTTAGTCTTATTTGGACATTCATATCTTTGATCAAATGAACAAGAACCCCAAAAACACGTGAATTTCGATGTGAATCGAGTGAGAGTACAACCTAATGATGATGAAATTCGTATTATTTTGCACAGTGAAATAATACAAACAATAATTTCTGCATAGTAATGACCTTACAATAATCAACAGTAGCATCAGTTATCACTTATTCTTAAAATAAAAGTACGACAAAAGTCTGATTATTCATCTTGGCACATGGATTCCATCAAAATCATGCATTACACTGCTTTTGGAATACAACTCCACCGGATGGCTAAAGTATAACATCGTATTTTTTGCTTTGATATTCCATATTTCAGAAAGGTAACAATTCAATTCTTAAACTATTCATGAGAAATTTTGACATGACAACACTTGGTCCATCATCGAACGAATTGGTCACAAGAAGATCCAGGATGCCAAGTTCTTTCCACTTATAGGAGACATTCTGGGTATTGTAGAGTTAATGCATTATAAAAATTTCTTGATATTCATCTCAACAGCATGGAAAGAAAAGGTTCATAACGATTTTTTATACTCATACTTAGCATTAAACACAGAAGACTCATCCATAGAAAATATAATCAATGGTTGGTGGGGTGGGGTAACACCAAATATAATCAATTTTTGGTGAGATGGAGTAAGGCGTTCATAAATGGGAAAAGGAACTCACACCTTAGCATTATAATGAAAATGAGGTGAGCAATGCTACAGTCTCATGTGTGTGTGTGTGTGTGTGTGTGTGTGTGTGTGTGTGTGCTTTGGGTTTTTGACGTAGCATTAGCAATGTTTCAGTCATATCGCTACGATGTCTGCAATGTGTGTCAGTTTATAGTGATGTCTAGCACTGGGGCATCATACCACAGACATGTAGCATTATGTCCCACCCATTCATATTATCCTGACACCAGACCGGGCAGTCCTAACACTAGCTTCTTAATGCTGAGCGCCAAATGAGGAAGCTGCTAGTACCATTTTCAAAAGCCTTTGGTATGCTGGATTTCGAAACCGCGACTTCCCGCATCCGAGGCGGACGTTCTAGCTACAGTCTCGGAGACGACGCATTATTTTACACTCCAATATAAATCTTGACACACTGAATAGATAATGATTATGCATGGGGAAACTCCAATCGAAATGCCATAAAGGTATTACAAGAAACCCATCTAGAATACACATTCAGAAGGACTTTTATGTAATTTCAAAAGGACTCTTGTACGATTAGGCCCAAAGGCTACTTTCTGTCAGGTCGATTCGGCTGGGTAGTTCCGGCCCACATACGTTTTATAAGGAGGTATACTTCCAAAACTTTAATAAAGATTTTTGCATTGGAATAGTATAACGTTGAAGAACAATGTGCCACCGATCATAGTGACATAACAGCCGAGCATGAATTATATATAAACACCCACATTTGTCTGTTTTCTTTTGTGTGTCCTGCTTGCCAGAAAAGAGGTTGCGAGTTCTAAACTCAATCCCAATTTGCTTAATACTATTTTGTATGTTTATGTTCAAACTTTCTTTTAAGCTCCCTGATCGCAATTTTGTTTTTACTTTTTGATTATTACTGTTTTAGGTCGTGCAATGAACGTAGTGAATTAATAAAACATAACTATAAGCACAACAAACACAACATAGTTTATGTATAATAATAGTTCACATATGTTCTTAAACAATATTACTGAATCATTACATGAACTTGTTATATACTGTCTAATATATACTATAGTGGACCCAAACAACCCAACCGAGTTATCCACCCTTGGATGCACAAAACTTGTTGTCTCTACAAAACATGAATTTATTCGTTCACTGTCTTGCTCTAAGTGTGTTTATATATATATATATATATATATATATATATATATATATATATATATATATATATATATATATGTGTGTGTGTGTGTGTGTGTGTGTGTGTGTGTGCATGTGTGATATATATATATATATATAGAGAGAGAGAGAGAGAGAGAGAGAGAGAGAGAGAGAGAGAGAGTGAGATGAGGAAGGTGCGCAACCTGCCTCTGGCAACTGCAGTTACTTATTTTATCTGGCATCTATTTTTTGTTCGGATAACTAGAAAGTCTGCAGTACTTTTCATTTAGGGCAATTCGTGACATTTCTTTCAGCAAACAACTTTTAATAAAAATCTGCTTTAAAGTCATTCCATTTTCGCAAGTCATCACATGTGTAGCCTAAAATCCTCCAGCACATTGTAAATCTTGCTATCAGATAATTCGAAGCATGCAATTTACTTTAGAAATGTAGGTATTCAAACAATTCAATTGAAATAGTTTGCATCATGCAGATTAATAACCGTGCTTATACATTTAGGACTAGAAGTATATATTGACAAGGAAGTTGTGTTCATTACACACATATATAAAGTGACTCAAAAGAACACAGGTAGATAAAAATGCCTTCATAGTTACCCATGCTTCTATATACCTACCTACCTACCTACCTACCTACCGCTGCGCCTGTATATTTATCATCTGCAATCTCATTAAAATCAGATCTTCACTGTACTACGTTGTTGTTGTTGTAGGTTTAACGCCATTTTTCAGCACACGATAGGCTATACATGGCGGCCAGTATTAATGGTGGGGGAAGAACCCGGGAAAACCCCGGAAAGAACCACCGACCCACGAGAAGCTACTGGCAAGTTTTCTCACATACCCACATTGGCTGCACTGTACTACGTAATGATCTGGCAGTGACCGTGTAGGGGAAATGTTCTTGCGGCCTTTGAATTAGCAAATGGAAAATCAGCTTTCATAAATCTAAAAATTAATCAAATTGTTCGGCACACATTGATGCTCTGCAGCCACACACTATTCAGTCTCCAAAAGGCGAAGATATAAGACTTCATTTGATTGGCTGGATGCCTATTATGGTAACATAATTTGACCTCTAAGCGGTCGCTGTCAGGTCTTCACGGACAGCGGAGATCTGTTTTAATCAAATTGTATCTATCTATATCTTAAATAATATCTATTTGTAAGTTGTTGTTGTTGTTGGGTTTAACGCCATTTTTCAGCACAATATAGGCTATACATGGCGGCCAGTATTAATGGTGGAGGAAGAACCCGGGAAAACCCCAGAAAGAACCACCGACCCACGAGAAGCTACTGGCAAGCTTTCTCACATACCCACATTGGCCGAACACGAGACTCGAACCCAATCAGAGGTGAGATGGCAGTGATCCGTAACGGTGAGCGCGTTAGACTACTCGGCCACTCAGGACCCCCTATTTGTAAGTATACGTACATGACAGAGTGTGTACGAATGTACCACATAATATCTATTTGTGAGTATACGTACGTGAAAGAGTGTGTACGAATGTACCACATAAGTATGCCTAACAGTGTACATATGTGTACATTTTTCAAAATTATCATTCATTTTGCTCTTGATCAAATCCCAAACTAATGTGAAAACGCTTCTGTTGAATTATTATGCAAATAACACTGATTATATGGAATTTTATCAATTTTAATTAAGACATTATTCCTTGGTAAAATATGGAGAATTTTATTTTGAAACAACCTACGGTTTGGGACACTTAGTGTGGCAGAAGAAATAATTATTTAATTCATTCTGCTCTAAATCACTTAATTCCCAATTCCAGTTTCTTTTCGAACATGGTTCATAACTATTGTGAGTTAATTTTGTATACATTCTTTTACATCCTTTTTCGTCTCTTACAATTTGTGAAATATATGGGTATAAAAGTGGATATTTCGAATATTGGAGTTACTTTTTAAATCTAATTTATTACTGTAATTTTCAAAGTATTTAATAGCCTCTAAAATTCTAAACGGTTTGTACAAAGTCTAAATTTCTAATTCAAACCATGAACCACCCTTTCTTCACAAAATCTTTTAAATCAAAAATTATTTTGTCAACCCAATGTTGAGATTTGTCCATATTTATGTTTAAGCCAATTCAATTTTTCTTCGTACTTGTAAACTTTTTATATACTTAAATATATGCAGACCCCACTCCCTTGGCCTAAATGATTTTTTTAAGAACCACTATTCCAAACATAACATCATATTAAGCAGAGACAGCTAAAGTATTATTTTACATTCTGAATCAACTATTCTTCTAATCCAAGATAAATTAATGGCATCTACAAACAAATAGTTTTATAGCAAGTTCGTGGTAATCCTTAATATTGACGCTTCTTTTAATTCTTGCCCCACCCCAAACATTCAAAAGACAACATGGCTCTTAATTAGTCACTTTAAATATAATCACACGAACAAATCTGTAAAACATCAATACACATTTTGGACACGTTGACACATCTAATATCTATTTTATACGGTCCACTGTTGTCAAGGAAGGAATGCATCAAGTATAGATAGGGAAGTTAATATTCTGTGTGTGCTCTGTTTTGTTTTTAAAATGATCGAAAAATTACACTAACAAGTGAATCTCACACGGATTTTAACCTTTGCTTAAAAAGGCTTTTCTAAAATAAAATCATTATATCAGAGTATATTAATTAGTGTTCATTGGTTTTAGGATTAAATCACTATTTTGGAATTATTCCCAATTCATTCGAGGACATTTTGGATTATATCACTGTGATACATCAAGACTGTCAGAACATTAGTACATTCAAGACATTGGTACATCAACACAATCAAGATTGGAATTTTTCAGAATCCCTCCTGGAATTCATTCATCACATTATTCTTTTTTTATACCTGCGATAGAACGTTTGGGACTATTTAGAAGTTAATTCACAATGCTGTAAGTTCTTTTTAAATTTCCACTTTGTTTTCTAGGAAAATAAATTATTTGTTGAAATTTACTAAACTTCTTGGTTACGTTTTTTTCTGTTACTTGATTTAAGACCATAGAGTAGTAACAATTGTTGCATCAATAGATTTTACTGATATATAGATATATAATTTATCGAATGCATCTTATGCAGTTTCTCCAAAACATGTTGATATACACTGTATCACTCTCTCTCTCCGCCTCTCTCTCTCTCTCTCCCTCACACACACACACACACACACACACACACACACACACACACACACACACATATATATATATATATATATATATATATATATATATATATATATATATATATATATATATATATATAGTACATACATTATATTACTCTTGAATGCTATCAACTCAATTTAAATTCTTATTTCTTTTACTACACATTTGTTCTGCATGGCAAAGACGAGTGAATGTATTCAATTAAAAATTTTTTTATGTATATTTAACGTTTGGCCATTTACGTATGGCATATAAATACGTTTAAATCTGTTAACCAACCGTAGCCATCTTTTACAGCAGCTTGTTACTTGTGCATTGAGATATTGAGATATTTGCTATTTCAATGATTTAACAAAGCGGAAGTGATATCGATTGTATTATACACTTACCTTGTCTATAGGTAGTTTATGTTAAATAGTTTTATAAGGAGATGAATGTATATAAGTGCTCCTGTTTCCAAATCCTACGGTTATATAATGCACTCTGGGTTCTTTTATATCTCAGTGTGTGCAATAAATAGTGTCTAAACTAAATTAAACTAAATAAAGCATTATAAAGAAAGCTGTGTTCATCACACAGATGTCTAAAGCCAATCAAAGGAAACAATGGTCAAATAAAGAAATAAAACACGGATTCGAATTCCAAGCTTCTTATGCATTCATCTCGCGCATCACGAGATAGTTCAGACGCTAAATCGTATCTACTAAGACTCCAGATTTTTTGGTAAATCAAAATGAGAAAAGTCATTGATTAATTGAGGAGTTGTAGATTGATAATAATCAATGATATATTTCAGGTGTAATAAACTGATAGCATCAAAAAGGAGTTTATGCGGAACGCATAAGGCTGTGTCCAGTCACACACACAGACTTTAGGCAGACGCTGTGGTTCGGTGCCAAAGGCGTTATTATGTATATTCCTGACCAAAATCATACAGATTGGA
The DNA here is from genome assembly GCA_028554795.2 of Sinohyriopsis cumingii. NCBI lineage: Eukaryota > Metazoa > Mollusca > Bivalvia > Unionida > Unionidae > Sinohyriopsis > Sinohyriopsis cumingii. The sequence continues at coordinate 118,231,098 of CM068826.1, read as the reverse complement.
TTCCCACCATCGGATTGGGTCGGATGAGCTACCATAGTGTGTCCTTGGGCAACGACACATTACTGGACCTCCCTTGGCACACCAGAACCATAGTGCGTTTAAAGAACATAAACGGTCAAACAACCAAACCATTTGGAAGTTACTTACCTTGTCTCTTTTATATTATGAATGACAGAGTCCTAATGTCAGAACGGACTTTCGCTGTAATCTGAGGCAAATTTGTCACTCGGTATGATTCTTTCCCTCAGGTTATTTATTTTTTCAGCATAAGCTCGCACGGGTCACCCGTGAGACACACCGCAACGTAGAAAAATTATTGAAAGTGACAATGCCAGTCAGTAGGAAGAACTAAGTATTGACAGTTACGACATGAATGAACTTTAATTAGCGTTAAATGTGTTTAATTACCTTTTGTTCCTTCTTTATTTTCAGGGTTCTGGCTTGAATCGATAAGTAGCTCGATGCAAATGACAGTGCTGTCACTTCATACAGCACATGGAACGCTGCAAGTTATATGTTTGCATTTACATTATTAAAACACTTTGAATGATAAATGTCAGTTCTGTGTGCTCATTTAATTTATAATTCAACAAGTAAACTATATTAATTAATATGAATGAAATGTAAGCGAAATTAAGTGTTACTAAAGACCTTCTTTTTTGGTGGTGGGGGGGGGGGAGAGGGTACATGTATGAGAGGTGGTTGCGAAGAGTTCACTCCCTCCACATTGAACAGCATATGGCCGTCTGTTTGATCTCCCTTTCAAAATTAAAATTCAGGTAAATTGTATGTAGTATAAATATTATATAACTATAATCTTTGATATACTACAAAGCTCGTTTTCTTTTAATGGAAACTAAATACAACTCTAGGCATATCAAAGACACACACACACACACATTAGAGCTGGGTACCATAAAAATAGATCCACGGTATGCAGCGGTATTTCTGAACATACCGCGGTAAGTACAACGGTGTACCGCAATTATATTAGGTACCAACAACTAAATGTTCTACTACCAGGGCCTGAATACTCTCTTAATATCAAAAACGTCTGTCAATAGCTGAAAAATACCTTGCTCTGACCTGAAGCAAAAAAAAAAAAAAAAAAAATTACTTCGACAAATATCATGAGAAAAATAATCAAAGAAAATAACCAAGTTATAAAGAAAATCGTAGTCTCCCATTTACTTAAAAGCAGACGAATTTACTGTTTGTATGTTAATAAGTTTGTAACAAAAAAACTGTAACAAAGGTGGGATGACTAAGCTTACCCATTGCGGACACCATGTGAAAGTCACCGTGCTGCGCTTGTCGATAAAAATAGGAAGCATAGCCACTGAAGCCCGTTATATTTTTCTAGCTACACTATTGACATAATAGGCAGGGTAATTAAACATTCAGTAAACATAAAACAGATTTACTCAACAAACGAGAGAATATTTCGTGGACTTCCAAAAGTTGCGTAGTACACTCCTAAACATCCTAGGATGATTCACAGTATTACAAAGGAATGCATGTACTTCACACATACCATTTTTTCAGAATCCGAAATTTTTCCAAAAGATGTTCTTGACCCGAATATCTTTCACTATATCCCATTTAGCCGCCACGTATCCATATGACACGTGTCAAACATGTAATATTTCGTGGACCAGCATGAGGATTTTTCTTTAAAATATAATTATGTTTTTTGCAATATTCTCCACGACACCTTTTGTTGCATTTATCTGTTGTTCCTTGAATTAACCACGCACAATTGTTCATTATATTAATGATATCTGTTTAATTAAATTTATTAATTTATCCAAATATTTTATCAAGACCCACACGACATCTTGTTCTAGGATCGTGCAAATTTATTGTTATAAATCCATGCGGAGTATCTTGCACTCGTGAAAAGAAATTTCTGAATTTAATTATATCCATGTCACCGCTGCACCAGGTTTGATGAATATTTCGCAGCGTGTGTGTGTCTACGCCATTAAACACAACTAAAATATTACAGTTGTCCCTGATTACTTTTGGTATTTGTGTATATCGTTGAGTAACATAGATAACATCTGTATTTTTATGTCTGCCGCGAGAAAATATCCTGGCTGGATTTGATTGTTTATCCAGCATCACATCATCATACACAACTAAATTATTAATAAATCCGTCTAAAACATCAACGGACGGTGCTTCATCAATATCGGTTATAAACTCTATGACATCATTATCTTCGTCCAGTAATCTTGCATTTTCGTTAAAATCTTTTAATACTTCATAACATCGTTGATCATCAGCGGATGGTGCTACCAAATACAACTTATCCCATTTCAACCATCTCATTATCAGATTAAGTAATAACTGCGTCTTACCCGATCCAGATGGTCCTATGATAATCATTCTGATGGAATTAGGTAGCGCAGGATGATGCTTAACAGGTTCTCACTGCCGAGTTGCTGAGAAATCAATTATATCCATATATATTATAACATGAATTTATATTGTTTACGCTGTAGAGTTAAAACTCCGAATACTGATTTAGCTACAGTTATAACAAAAAATAAAAAAATAGCGTATGGTGGAAAATGTTCCGTGTACGGTAGAAAGAAATTTTCGTTTTTACCTAATAAGCGCGGTGGTGATGTTGCTAATTTGATGTCAAAGTTTCCAGGTACTCCATGGGCTAAATACCCAGGAGAAAAACATCTACCAGGATATAATTATTGCGGTCCTGGTACTCGACTTGATATCAGGCTCGATAATCAAGATCAACCAAAATCAGGCGAGGAACCAGTAAACGCTATTGATCGAGCTTATCATATTCATGATGTGGCTTATAAAAGTAAAAATATACAGGATAGGTATATTGCAGATGTGAAATTAATTCACGCGTTAAATTCCATAAAAAATAAAAATATCAGAGAATCATTAGCTAGTTGGTTAGTAAGATTCGCGATGAAAGGTAAATTAGCGTTTGGGTCTGGTAATATATAATGGAACTAATTTATTATTCACCAAGAGGATATTGGAGAGGCAAAGCAGCAATTGGTAAACTCGCTGATGCAGCAGCGGTTAAACATTCTACTGCTAGCGCGTGGTTATCCAAACAGGCAATATGGCAAATTTATCTTCCACCACCGAAACGAATTCAGTACGCGTATTTCGATGTTAGTGTTCCTAATGAAGTTCATTAAGCAGATATTCTGTTTTTACCACATGATCCTGTGCGTGGAAAAACGTACAAGTACGCGTTAACTGTAGTTGATGTTGCAAGTAGATATAAAGAGGCAGAGCCGCTATCAACGAAAACATCATCTGAAGTAGCCGATGCGTTTGAACGAATTTATCAACGAGGTGGTGGACCACAAGGTGGTCTACGATGGCCACAGCTGCTACAGGTTTATCCTGGTAAGGAATTTCTTGGTCCAGTATCATCGTTGATGAAACGACATAATACCAAAATACGACGAGGGCATACTGCAATTCATCGTGATCAGGCAATTGTTGAGCGATTTAATCGAACACTTGCTGAGCGGTTATTTGGATATCAATATGCTAAGGAATTTATTCAAGATAAAAGATCTCGCGAATGGGTTGCAAGATTACCAAGCATGATAGCTGCATTAAATAGCGAGATCACACGAACAACTAACATGAAACCCATTAGCGCAGTCACAAAAAAAAATGTACCAATACAACGAAAGGATATTGAAAAACAAAAAATATTGGGTGATGTTACAGTTAGATATTTATATGAACCGGGTCAACTTGAAGGTGGTAGCGCGAGAGCGACTGATCCTATTTGGAGTGTTACCACACACAAAATATCCACCGTGACAAGATCGCCAGGTAGACCTGCAATCTACAGACTAGAATCGGCTGCTCCTCAACGTGGATTTGTACGTGAGCAACTACAAATAATTCCCACGGATACACAATTACCACCGCGATCACTTAACTAGCACTAGTGCCAGCACCCAAGGCGCTGGAGCCTCTACGTCGATTACACTCAAGACAGGTCAACATGGTATTTTCTCGTGTATGACCGCGACTATTATCTTTTCTGTCTACGGTAAATTGTCTTGAATCATTACTCGAATACCTCCACAGCATTATACAATTGCAACTTGTGCAATGATTATTCTGCTGATGTTTTAACTCAATAATAAATTCAACATCAAGATCAAAGTCGCGTTTATTTTTTTTATCAGATTGTTTGTATCCGATTAATTTTTTTCTTATTATATCATCATCAATGACGTTGAATTTATTAACTATTTCAGGAATTATAATTCTACGTAATTGAGATATATTTCTCACCCTTGATACCGCTAAATAAACTAAATTTGACCACTCGATGTGATCGTCTACAATCCAGACTTGTGTGTCAGAAATAGTTAATCCCTGAGACGAGTGGATCGTCATAGCGTACCCCAATACCCATGGAGATTTGTCAGCGTGTAATGCATCTTCGACCACACTGATATCAACGGCGACAATATCATTTAATACGAGATTTTGATTCTCAGTCTGTCCTGGAATATCAACATTAATATTTTGTTTTCGTGTATCTGATGGTCTATAACACAACGGTACGGGTAATTCTGAATATTTTTCTTTATGCAGCTGAAATAACTGCTGTTGTAAAGCGTCTCTGATTATTTTTCCTGCTTGCTACGATCAAATCGTTGGGTCTCCATAAATTAAAAACATCACTCATTGAGGTCTCTGAGATTACTCCGCGTATTATTTCACACTGAATTTTGTTCGATTGTAATCTGATTAATTTTTTAAATTCCTTTAAATTTGCATCAAGAGCTCTATGATCATCGTCTATTTCTTCGTAATAATCATGTGGAGATGGTCCAACAAAAGGCGGCGTTTGACCATGATCGCCACACACCACCACAGCGGTATTTTTCGTCAGCAACCAATCAAGAAACATTTTAATGTATCCAATGACACCGTACATATCTCGTCCCAAATAATTATTTTAGGTATATATTTTTCTCCCATTCGCTCAGGAGTCCATGTATCCCAGCGCCACCGAAAGAAACTATGATATGTGCACGATTGTACTTGCCGTTGTTTCATCTCGCGTGCAAGTCTATGTGTGGGTGTCAGCACGATCATATCTGAATTTCTAAAAACATTAATCGCTCGAGTCGTTTTGCCGCATCCACCAGGTCCATTGAGATATACTGTCTTATATCTAGTTATTGGATCACTCAACGATGGCGCTTTCGACATTTCTGATATTTTATTGCACTTACGATAAAAATGTCTCATCGGAACATCTGCTGATTCTGTATAATTGTGTAATATTTCCTTTTTTATTCTCCACGAACTCCATCGTTTATCATTACTTGTAAATTTCATAACAGACTCTAAATATTTACTCGAAATATAAAACGAATCTGTTGCGACTCTGACTGCGGTCTCAGGAAATCTATTAATCATCGATAATAAATTTATGGAAACATAAGCCAACATGGAAGATCTTAGATGAGTATACTGTGGAGAGATATCATTTATGTAACTAACGATCGTACCCAATTTTGTTCCGTCGGATAAATAAACACTTTCTCGATTTACAAATATGTTTCTCGCTGTTGTATCAGCGATTATAAAATCGTACTCGGCATCATCTAAAATTAATCGTGTGTGATGTCTTTTATGATCATATGCACCACCCTGAGTAAATTTACCTATAATTTTTCTGCCGAGATCTTTTGCGTTTTTGAGTTTAATCTCGAGAATTTTAGGAGCTTCTTTGATAATATCATCTTCGGAAACATCAGGACATTTTTCCTTAAACTCGCTAATAACTTCATCAGCACTGATAGAATCTGGCATGGGCAACCAAACTTCGGTCTGCGCGTGATATGATATAATCGCCTCACTAACCACCAACGATGTCAGTACCGCACAATCTAGCATATATCGTAATAAAACTATAGGCGCCCAACGTTTTTCACAAAAATGTCTACCAAACCAAACATAACAAATCTTGTGAAGATTTTCCTTAAGCTCGAATGATTCAACACAAGCGAATCCAGTCAGATCAAAATCAGGTAATGGTCCATTAATTGCCACTCGCGTCATCTCGTTTGTAGAGTGACCGAATCTTTTAAAGTATACAGAACAATCTCCGTATCCTAGAAAACTTCCTGGATAACATGCAACCATATCAACCGAAATAACATCGTTGTAATTATACTTGGTATTCCACAATCCACCGTGTCCGTATTCGATGCAACTTGCGCGTACATCTTCAAGTAAATCAAATCGTGTTGGTTTCCATGAATTTCTTTCTCTAGCGAAATGAGCCGCAACAGATGGAACGGTAAAGCAATTAGTTAGTAATTTGTCAGTATTTTCCGCGGAGTGCTTGCACTCTAAAAACTTCTCCGCAAGATTTTTCATCTCGTCGTGGAGATATTCGGTGCGATATATTTCACCGTTTGGTCTAACAAACTGATCAAATTCACCTTCCTCATTACTTTTAAATAACCATACCGATACAGGATCGTTTTTACTTATTTCGTTGATAAAATCAAACATATCTGGGGGGGGTAAAATCTAATAGTTCGATCACGTGGAAATATTGTTACTGCGCTGGTCCATGCGTGCGCGTTATGATCAATAATATTTATTGAAGCTCCTTTCGATTTATATTTTGATTCGTACAGTACTTCTCCCGTTATTGTCGCTACGGTTATTGGAAATTTTAATATTTTTCCTAACTCAGCAGCATCTTTTATTGTAGCATCGGTATCCTTAACTGAATCAGCCCACGAGTTTATTATTTTACGTCTTAAATCAGTTAATCCATTTCCACGAATCGAGTTTGTAAAGTGTTCTATTACTCGTTCGGCCACACAATTTAACCTTGAAAATTTCATGGGTGTCAGTTTATCAACGTTGGGTTTTTTATTTATCTCATAGATTCCATAAATAACCGCTGTTACAGGATACGCTCGCTCATAATACGGTTTGTCAATAGCCGTCAATAGACCCGGTCTGCAATTTTTACTTAATATGGCAATTTTATTATTGCCAAGGACAGGATCATATTTGTCACGGATAATCCAACTACCTGTTTCTGTTAATACAATAAATTTGACTCTGAAGAAATATTTTTGATTGCCCTCATACTCAGCGATGTAGTTAATGATAGTTGCCGCTCGCTTGTCATTCATTGTGGCGTCCTTGACAGTATTGCGTATAATCTTGAACGTTGACCATGTATGAGATGCACCATCCGTGTAAAATTCTTTCTTGGCGTCGTGAATTTTATTGATCAAACTTTTATTTTTCGGATCAACCAAATCTCGTACTGGTAAATCAGAAGATAGTCTGTCGAGGTTGAATTTATATTTAACTGACCTAGTTTGGGATAATCTCTCAAACTCATTCATATAATTAAAACAAATATTTAAATAAAGAAAATTATATATATACAATGTCTCAATGCAGATGGTTGATGATCGGCTCAGTAAATCGATGCAACAAATCCTGCAGAAAGGAATTTTGTTGGATGCACTTACAAAGTATACGACGAGGAAGTCTAGGACCAATACCGTGTCTGCGATGTGGTATTGGAGTGCGAGGAAAAACAGAATTATGTGGAAAGTGCGGTGGAAAACGGTTCAGAGAACTTAAAAGATATTATGACAAAAAAATTAATAATAGTGAAAACGCTATAAAATCCGTGGAGGATTGTATATCAAGATTTCAGACAAACAATGATTTAAACAAATAATATTATTGCATATATGGAACAAAATATATTTGTCCCACATCCCACAATAACAAACTATGAATCAGATCATAATGGCATGATCAGACACTGTAGGTTGAGGAGACCAGTTGGTCATGTCATTAATTCTGGTTATCTAGCGTTCACATGTGAGGGAGGAAAGAAAAGCTATCTCTGTCATCGATTCACGTATGAGTGTTGCTTCGGAGTGATCAATGACGGTCTTTTTATTGATCATGCTGACGGGGATCCTCAGAACAACTCCTTATCCAACCTTCGTGTTGTCACTCAAAGCGTGAACTCTGCATGTGGTAATAATGGAAGATGTAAAACAATCGGAAAGAATGCGGTAAATTCCACAAACACAGAAACGGGCGAAGTAATTATATATCGTTCGATACGTTCTGTTGCGAAATACTTTGATATTAATCCGTCTTCAGTACAAAGAGTAGCAGAAAATATAACCAGATCTGCTTTCTCAAAAAAATATAAGCAGAAAATCACCTTTCAGTACTGTTAACTATCATCACCACCTCGAATTATATTTTTTTGGGGGGGGTCAGAAATTGTCATTATTATACTACTTATTTTTTGACTCACGAAAGGGAGGTAATTTATGGTCATAATCATATACAACATCCAAGGTCTGTGATGCCTGGTGGATACAGAAAGGATTTATGATTTCTAACTTACAAAAATATACAGTTCGTGTATTTTTCTGCCCTATTAGGACAGTGCAACACATATAATACATGTATATTTCATCTAACCTACAGAAAACCGACATGTATATTCCAGCCTACTGAGTGCAGAATCCAGCGTCTAGTCTGTATCGTGTGGCGGGTTAATTTTAGATCCAATGTACAATGTACTGACTCATAGGTCCACGATAGTGTTTGGAATTAAAAATCAGTTGCATTTTCCTTGTTCAGTGCAGAAATATAATGCGAGATTGTGTATGTATGTGTGATTATTTATTTATCGAGTAAACTCGCTTTGACCAGTCTAGCAATTAGATGATCTAGACCGGATGTTCTATCATACATGGCGTGGTATAGTAAATAGGAAATTCCTTAATTTAGCTTTGTTTGGTGAAAATATATCATATAAACGTATTTCTTGAATTCAGAATTGTATTTTGAGGAAATATATTCGAAATTAGTTCCTTAGCTATATATTAACTTTCGAAACATATGTTTGTAACAAGATTTGATAGCTCAATCGGTATCGTATTGGACTGTGACGCTCGCGGTCCAGGATCGAATCCCCATGGCTGACAACCTGTCGGTGGTTTGCGCATAATTGCGATTTTTATAATAATTGGGGGCTCCGTCAGATCCCCCCGCTCAGCAAAACTCAACCACGTATCAACCGGTATTTTTGTATCACCCACGGGCTTGATTATTCTGGGTGGGTTTTTGCTGAGCGTATATGTTTGTGCCGTCCTTTATTCAATTATTCATTGTATATATTTCATTTCATACTTAATGAACTTGCTAAAAAAACTCGTTTCATAATATATGTTTGTGCCGTCATTCATTCATTGTACATACCCATTTCATTGTACATACCCATTTCATTCTACATACCCATTTCATTGTATATATCCATTTCATTGTATATATCCATTTCATTGTACATATCCATTTCATTGTACATACCCATTTCATTGTATATATCCATTTCATTGTATATTTTCACCAAACACACCCTCTTGGGCCTCTAGACCGTTGTTTGACGGGTTAGGGGCTCTCATAGCGGGGGTTGTGTTTCGTGTACCTGTACCTTGAACTCGTTAAAGACTCGATAGGGGTTCAGGCATAATTTTTTTTTATTTTAAAGATTTACATATTATATAATGAACCATGAAAATATCAAAGACATTATTTCTGCTATTAAAAAACTAGAAGAAAACGGAATTAATATATCTGATGAACTAAATCCTGAAAAAATAATATCTGATTTTGAAACGTTAGAAGAACTTAAACATGAAAATAAGTATGTTCTATCATCTCAATATAAGTTCATAAAGCGGATTCAGGCAGCTATGTTTCAGTCACTGGCTATGGTGAACGATGATCAAGTAAATGAATTTATTCCTCTTTCTGTTGCAATAGAAAAGATCAGGTCGGAATTATCCAGCGAATGCGAAACAAAAAAAACAAAAAAAAAAACAATCAGTACCCGCATAAGATACTTAAGAAAAATTATGTCAGCGGGTAACGACTGAGTAGTAATATAATTTCCCTCACTGTATATCACATCATAATTAATTTACAAATATTTTTTTGAAAACTGATTGATTTCTATACTTTTAAGTACCAACCACCCCATCAGAATTAGCAAACTGATTGATTTGTATACTTTTAAGTAGCAACCACCCCATCAAAATTAGCACACTGATTGATTTGCATACTTTTGAGTAGCAACCACCCCATCAGATTGATTCACAAAAAAATGAAATATTTCAGAATAATAATAAAAATATTTCAGAATAATAATACAATATTTTTTTTTGTAGTATTTTTTGGAAAACTGATTGATTTGTATAATTTTCAGTACCAATTACCCCATAAGAATTAACAAACTGATTGATTTGTATAATTTTCAGTAAAAATTACCCCATCAGAATTAGCAAACTGATTGATTTGTGTAATTTTCAGTACCAACCACACCATCAGATTGATTTATTCTGAAATACTATTTTTTAAGTTGATCGAGTTTAATACAGGAGTGTGTATAAGAGGAAATAATTCATTATGGCATAGGAGCATAAGCATCTCTATTATTATATATTAATTTAGAATCTGATCTCTCTACAGATGATCTCGGCGGAGCTCATCTAACTATTCTCGCTTCCGTATTCATCAATAACAAAATTAACACTAAATTGCTCTGTGTTTTGAAAACACCGTTCTGATGGCGTTTTTCAAGTGTATAAAAAACAATCACGTGCTGGTACATTATATAACATTTACTGGATTAATTAAGATTTCACATACAGATTTATCACAAGCTCTTCTCCACGCATGTCAATTAAGCGATTAAGGTGGTCTGTGAGCTTAAAATTTATTCGTGTTAACATATTATTGTGACACCGCAGATACACCGGATTAGTTGGTTCTTGCACGATTAAACTTCCAGGGGGAACTTGTGGTGTAAATGTATATAAAATATATCCTTGTTGAGCCTGATTTGATTTTCCGAGATCTATTTGATAGCTGCCATCGACTACGTCACAAACCAGATTGACCACAATCGTGCTGGTTATATTAACGATTCCCGGAGATATGTGCCTGCCGCCGCCATGTCGATCATTATTATGTCTGAGAACAGTTGGAGGTGGTGTTAGTTTTTTCCACGCATCCAGTATTTTAGGAAAATATTCATCAATGACATCACTGACAGATTTTCTCCGAGCGTCCGGGTCATAATCGGGAAATTTGAACGTCGGTATATCAGATTCCTTGATTTTATATTTATCAATTAAAAACTTTTTTGGAGCAGGAGATGATTTTAAAATTATGTCTATAATTTTGTTGTGAGTGCGTTCCATAGCTTCTGCGATATAATTCAGAATTTCTATTTGTTGGATAATTTCCCCTCGTGTCTCGTGAGATGTTATATCGAAAAGATACTCAGTGAGACGTTCACATAGTTTATTTAGTTGATCTTTATGATCAAGATTGGAAACGTCAATAGTTCTTTCAATTTCGTGTTCATGAATATGGCCAGGGGTTTTATCTTCTGGTAAAGCTGAAAATATGTCACCACCATAACCAATTAAATCATCCAAACTATCATCCCAAGTTCGAGGTCCACGCCACCACCACCAAAGATCTCTCATTGTAACTTCGTGACGAGAGCTACTTGTTGACGTAAAATCAGATTTTTTCGGTTTGGTGGTCCTTCATACACCCGGGGAACATCTGGCCAACCTAGTATGGATCTTATCGTGGATTGATAGATATCAACGGCATAATCAGGAGAATGTATCTCAACCGTCGAGGACAGCGTCGGCTCATGAACGTTAATTGATATTTTTGCTCCTTTTCCGGTTATTGATTTTATTCTACGTTGAAATTCCTCATTGATTTGTTCGATCTCATAACTACCAGTGGGTATTCCAACATCTATCCAGTCAGGAGTACCATCTGGTTTGTTCTTGTTAGCAAATACAAGCAAATTATTTGCTGGTGTACCATTAAATGATTTTGATCTGATATTTGGCCAGCTGTAATATACTCGTAATTGAGCTAATGCTATTTCTTTTACTGGAATTGCAGTAGGAAAGTTAATACTAAATTCAGGATTAGTTGAACTTACCGAGATCATCGTTATCTTTGGCGGAGTTGTGTTAGTCACGATCTGCTGGAGTAATTCTGTCATTATTAGTATTTATGTCTTTAATACCGATGCCTTCGTCGTATATTTTAGTCATCATTGAAAACTCGACATCAGATATAATTCCGTCACTGAGACTCGCTGATAACAACGAAGATAACTTCGAGTATGCGACCGTCGCTGTATGCAATCTTATCATGTAATCGGATAATTTTTCATTCATGCAGGTGCATATTTTTTTTGTGATGATATTAAGCACACCTGCAATAGTTGTTGCTGCTGAAATACAAATAGTTACGGCTGCTGGTGCCATCATTGTCATCGCTGATAATATAACACCGGTTCCAGCAACAACAGCGGATACTGAATAAACAATCACATCAACGATAACTAATCGTCGTCGATATTTTTGTACTTTTACTGTATATTGTTCGACTTGATCTTTTAGCGCCGCCTGCCATTCACGCGCTTGATTGTATCTGTATTGTGCACAGTCCATATATTTTTATGCAGTAACCAATTGAGGTGTTTCAGCTACAAATTCCAAACACCACCAGTAAGATGTTGCGGTTAATTTCTTATCATCTGCTTCCAGGATAAATATTTCTTTGGTTCCGCTATTTAATATAACAGATACAACTCCGGAAAACCTATCCGTTGAATGACGCCATGGATACGTGGCAAATATCTCAAATCGCGCACCACTGAACACAGACAACCTGTACACGCCAGTGACTGTTGCGGTATATTTGATGGTTTTATTTTGCTGCGACCATGTTGCGAATCCCGATGATACAGTGCATACGATGTTTGTGATATGCCCAGGAGTTATTCCGGCTGAAATTTTAATCAAATTGGTTTTATTAACGATATCAGGAATCCCCGCTACGATGTTTTGCTGTGTTTGTTTGATCGTGTCGATGTTCGTCTTGATATCAGAAAGTTTCATGTCAACGGAGTGCGGAATGCCGAAGAATTCTTCTGCGGTTCTTTGATGGTTTCTGCGAATTCTTCCAAAAGCGCCCACGTGAACGTCATACTCGACCCGCAACGTGGATAATTTACTAACTACGTTGTCGACGTATTTTTTTGTTGCTGCATCTTCGTCGGATGTTGGATCTCTTAAAACTACTATTTTATTTCCGTTCATGCTGTGTTCACCCGTCATTGTGTCACCAGTATTTTTCACGCGATTAGCAACGCTTCTTGCAATTTCATCTCTGATGGTTGTAAATGATACACTTGAATCTCTGATTCTACCACCGTCAGTAAACACAGGAATATTATCTGTAGCTGCACCAAGTACTCGTCGAACTATATCATTCCATCTGATATTGCTCGTTTTTAGTTTACCATATCGATCTTGAAAAATAACGACCTCATCTGGGTCAACTCCAGCCAGGCTCATGAAATCAGCGAGTTCATCTTTAGTCGCATACTTCGACAGATCAACATCGCCGGATTTTCTCTTAACGCGGAAAGATCTTCTTCCGTAAATATCAACCATTATATTTTAAGATCTATTTAAAACGCTTTACGCGCAATGAATCGGTTGCTTGTATAATCATGCACAACTTTATGTGGCGGTTTGGATGATTTTGATATAGCGTCGAGTACATTAATTTCTTCACGGCCGCATATTGACGGATCTGTCATTGTTTGTGTGGGTAGCGTTGAATACCAAACTTGCGCGTGAAGTGGTGCGACATACTTGATAAATTCAGCAGGTGGAGCTAACCCGTACGAATCAAAATAAACGATTCCACGTGGATCAACCGCGTATGATACATATGAGTACTGGGTCCGGAACGTTCGTCGAGATTAATAATACCTGTTTCGAGTTTGTTTGGTTGTTTTGGTAATTGATCTCGCATAAAAACACATCTAAAGGCTTTTATTTTTAATCGTTTAGCAGCATCAAGAAAATCAAAATTTGATGCTGGAACATCTAACGTGGGAGCCTCAGACCGCTTCCCCAGCGAGATCCCGGTAATCTTAGACCGCGTCCCTTTTTTCTGCTATATCGTCCACCAGTTGCTTTCTTTAGAGCCATTCCAGCAGCTGTTCCAACAGCACCTAACGCGGCTGCTTTTGCTACGGCTGGAGCGGCAGCAGCTATTAACGCTGGAATAGCCGCAAGAAGTGGAAATATACCACCCGTTTTAACCATGTCTTTGATGGCGCTCGGAGAAAGACGTAATTGAACTCCAGTTTTTGATTCTAGGGCTTTATCGAACTGTTTAATCTGATTATTTGTCAACGATAATTTGTTTGGACCACCACCCATCTGATCTCGTTTTAGTGATATTTTAGTTCCCCATTTGCTGGTGGTTTTTGATTGAAGCTTTTTGACCTGACCGGGAGTCAGAGTAACATTAACATGACTATACGACATTTTTATATAAATAATATTTTTCTGAATAATTAGAGATTTTCCACTGGTGCATCAACGACTCTCATTCGACCACTACCACCTTCAAGTAACATGGCTTTATCGCTGAGTATGACCGCAATTGCTCTATAATTAGCACCACCTGTATTCAATGTTGCTTTAAGATGTACATCAACGACAGATTGTTTTGATAGATCAAGATGTTCCAGTGAAAAATAATAAATCGGATACAAAGTTCTGAAATCATATTGTGATATTTGCAAACCGGTATCAACATTTTGATCACATCCCATGAATGACATTAAACGATGATATGCACGTCCTATACGATTCTGTTCATAATTTAGTTGTATATTTTCTGTTGGTTCATGTTGTCCGTTTATCCGTAAAGAAATATATGTGATACCTAGTTTATCAAATATCATATGAGAGTGAACTTGTGAGCCTAATCGATTAGTTTCCTGAAACGCAACAAAAATATGTCGCGGTGCAGAAACACCCTGTTGTGATGCTATATGCCATGTGAACTGACCGTCAACGTTAGTTAGCATACTATCTGTGCTTGTTGTTAACCATGACAATAGGGATTTACCACCAGTGTCCATGAAAGAAATTAATATTTGTTCTACTGCGATCGTTGGAATCATTACCGGCATCCATAGTGAAAGTTTAGACAATATTACTTTACCAGCATCACCAGCAGGTCTCCACAGAGCATCGTTATCATCACCTTTTCGCACAAGAACAACCGTGTGTCTAGCTCCAAAAATAACCTTTCTAAAATTTCTAAAATTTCTACAAAATCCAAAAATATGCGATAGTGGAATTGCACATGAAAATCTTCTATTGTCTCCTAGTAACATACTTCTACGTGCTGCAAATCCCAAGTTGAAATTTTCGCTAGAACCATGAACCACTGGGGCCACATTAGCATCAGCGTTATTGGCAAAATTTCTTGGTCGTCTTATATTATACGGATCGCTTTCAGGGTTATTGGAGTTATCTTTCACAAACATCATTGTAGGACCTGCTGATCTTGTATAATCATCAGAATATCTTGCTAATCCTATTATTGTTGTAGCAACGTCTACATCTTTCTGAATCGATTCAATATTTGTTCCATCGATCATATAAGTGGCGCTATCAAACAACGCCATAATCCCATTGTTGACAAAACCAACTTTTACTGCACCTCCGTAATTAGTGTCATCCGTTTTTATAATTGTACCTTCTACCTCAAGAAAAGCCTCAGCGGGTAAAAAGTATCTACTTGTATCATGAACTTGTAGTTCAATTCTTCCACGTTGATCTGGTATTCGTGCCTCATAAGAATAAAACTGATAATCACGTACCGATTCATCTTTAAGGACAGGTGCCTCCATATCAAATGCTTCATCGGATTCACGTTTAAACATTTTATTATAATTATTTTCGTCTCACACGAAAACCGTGTTTGGAAACTCCACTTCCTGATATCATGCTTGAAATATTATTTCCTGATTCACTGAGTCTTTGATCTGCTATCAAATTTTGATGTTATATTTTTTTCTGCCTCTTTAGATAATTCCGCTAGTTTTTGATTTGCAGCCTGATTTATTATTTTACTTATGTCTGCGGGCATAATTTCAGTACTTGCCAGTTTCACTGGTGGTTGTTGTTTTCGTCGCAATAATCGTGCTAGTCTTTCTTTGATTGCCGAAAACGCCTTACCAGCAACATTGACAATTGCTCCAGGAGCTTTTTCACGAACAATATCGATAGCTTTCATCGATATTTGTTTTGCAACGGGTGCTGCTTTTGGAGCTATCCTTGTGAATAATCCCCGCACAACATCACCAAGTCCATCTCCGTAAGTAGCTCTGTAGATTGGTAATCGTGAGTTCACCGCTCTGACCTGTACAGGTTTACGATGATTATTATGTATGATCATCTTTTTTAATTTACCATTTATCTAACAATTAGTCATCAACAAGTTCATCGATAAGTTCTCGGTAAACTCCGATATCCATGATACCACCTTGAAATAATAGCCGACAAATATCAGCTGCTTCATTAATTATTTCTGGTGAATTATTTCCGGCATGTTTTCCTCCTATGAGAACTTCTAACCGTGACACATCATTAATGATATTATCAGGACATAAACCAGATCCTGTTTTAGGTTCATCTTGAGGTGTTTTAAATACTGGTCGTTGCATCACCGGATGAAGTACTTCAGTGGTGACCGGGGGTATGTCAGGTGAGTCACTTCGAAATCCATGTGGTGAATTTATCGGTGTAAATGTCATTGCCGGCGCAGAAATTTTTTTACGTTGTAAAGGTGGAGGAAGCTGATACTGGGAGAGTTGTTCTTGTTCTTGTTCTAGTCTCTCTCTGCGAAGTATTTCTACTTGTTTATAAAGATCTTTGTATTTCGAATCATCACTTTTAACCTGTCTTTTGTTTGCATGTATGCGATATATCCATTTAATAAGATCTTCATTTTTTACTTTTTCATGACGGGGTTTTAAAATCCCAGATTTGTCAGATATATAATCTAATATTTTTTCGGGTAAATTTTCTATTTCAGTATTCCTAATTTCTTCAACAACCCCTTCCTTAAATTTTGCAATTAATTTTATATTTTCTTTTACTGGCTTGAATTTAGGTGCATGTTCTTTTTAATATAATGAACAACTGTGCGTGGTTAATTCAAGGAACAACAGATAAATGCAACAAAAGGTGTCGTGGAGAATATTGCAAAAAACATAATTATATTTTAAAGAAAAATCCTCATGCTGGTCCACGAAGTTGTGTTGGATGTAACAACGGCGTTAGAGGATTATATCAGATTTGCAAAAATTGCGGTGGAGATCGATACAGAAGTTTGATGAACTATTACAGAAAAAGAAAGAACATAAATCCAAAACCACCATCAGAACTTGAATATTACTTGAAACATAGAACAAATAAAGATGAAACAGATGAGGAGAACGCGTTGAGAAATATTCATCAAACTTGATATGGTGGTAAAAGTTTCTTTTGCAACATGAGTAGCAGCAGAGAGGGTTCGTCTACAATCTTGTTTGGGACAAACAATAATCGTAGACGTGGTATGACCTATATGAACGAGCATGGATTTTTTTTGGTCTAAACACAAGGGTTTTGCACGGGTAATTTGGTCTGTTCACCCTCTCTGCTGCTGGGCTTGGCTGGGAAACATAGTTTCCATCGCTAGGTTCATGCTGTTAATATATCTTGATCGTTATCATGCTCTTTGTAGACGTGGCCAGATAGGTCAACGCATCTTTTTATGGAAGAAGCACGGACTTGAAGGAAAAAGTCCAGCAAATATATATATATATATATATATATATATATATATATATATATATATATATATATATATATATATATATATATATATATATATATTAATATATATATATATATTGAATTTTCCAGGTATCCATTCTTTTTTATGTTTGCAAACTTAATGATAAGTCATCATCAGTTCATACTGAAGAAGCACGGACTTGAAGGAAAAAAGTCGAACGTGAAGGGAAACGACCAAGATCGATAGAGAGAAATGTGAAAGAATATGTCAATACACTTTTGTTTTCAATCAATGAAAGCAACACAACGCCAATTTTTTTTCCTCAACAATCGTATGTTTAATAATAAGACGAAGTTTTATTTTAACAATAAACAGGAATACAAATCCCAAAATTACTGAACATGATCGGATTTACAAGGATGATAACGTTGTGAAGTAAAACATGACTTCCGATAATCTAACGCACTGTCATTTTGATATTGAAGCCCACTACGTTTCTGAGCGAAAGCCCATATATAAAAATAATATTCACAAAACCATCTATTTTATCATAATTTCTGTAGTACTCACGATCCAATAAAGTCACAAAATGTTCTAAGGGATGTCCAAGATACCATAGAATATGATTCTTGTAGTTCACATTGCTGAATCGAGTCGATACAGTATTTGTTTCATGAAGTCAATGATGTCGTCTTTTAGAGGAAACAATAGTAGTGAAAGGGGATACCCTAGCGTCAATGGGAAAAAGCATTAAAAAAACCCTTGGGACAATCTGGCGTCAATGGAAAATTAACATGGAGAAAAATCGTGGGACAATCTAGCGTCAAGGGGAATTTAACATGGGAATAAATCGTGGGACAATCTAGCGTCAAGGGGAATGGAACATGGGATTTTTTTTTTTTTTTTTTTTAAAAATTTTTAAATTTAAATTTAAAAATTTAAATTTAAATTTTAAAGAAAGGGGTAGGCAATTCAAAGGCTATCTCTTTTCGAGAAATATGGGAGCCCTGAAAAGGGCCTTTGGGTTTATGTTAATGTATTCATTAACATAAAGGACACCGCATTGGTCTTCTTCTTGTCCTTAGGCTGCGTCTCACTGTTGCTCCGTAAACCAGCACTCTTTTCAGGCATCCTTGCCTCTCCACGTAAATCCTACGTATCCACAGGCTGGTGTTTGTCCTGTGGACAACGGTCCACTTGGATCGGACATACATGAGCAAGTCTGTCCGAAACCTCATGGAAGACACAAGGGTGGATGACTCAACTGTGGTCCACATCTTGAAGCGACGAGAACGGGTGAATCAATGCACTGAACTGCGCTTATTTATAGGTACAGGTAGGATTGAAACGGATTGAGTTCATTCACCAATCCGAACACGCGTTACGAAATTCAGTCAGCCCGCATCCAATCCGAAGAGAGCAGTCTGTGACGTCACGTAGTCTATATAGATTTGCTAGCGCTTGTGTGCAGTCAATCTATGCGACAGTGATTCAACATGACGGAAACTCAGAAAACGATCCATTGGGGTGCACCAACAGGGGAGACTGCCCAAGGGAACCCGGACTTACTTTCAGAAGAGGTGAACTGGGATTTTGTGGATTTTCTCTCCTCGCAAGAATTTGTTCCAGAACCTTCGTTACCTTCTTCATTACCGCAAGTGGAGAATTTTAGACAGAGACAGAAAGAAGAATTGGAGAAATTTATACAACGACAAAAGGAAGCGGAACAGGCTTTTCTCCTACAGCAACAGCAACAAGAAGAAGAGGTAAGAAAAAAACAACAGCAACAACAGCAAGAAGAAGTAGCAGCAAAGAAACAAGAGGGTGAAAATCAAACGGTCACAGTACTGTTGGACATTTTAGCGGAGTTAAGAAGTCTGAAACAAATGTATCAGACTTCTTTATCACGTCCGAAGAGAATACGACCTTCCCGAGCTAAACACGTCAACCCTGTGACTAAGCCTACCGTACCACCCTTAGTGATTTCAACCCAATCATCATCAACATTACGCAGTCCAGAAGGAGGCCTTGGCCGTGGCAAAGGCATAAGGCAGTTAAAGTTGATTGCTTAAACTCACCCCTACACCAAAATAAAAAGGCCCTTTTCAGGGCCACCCACATTTCTCGAAAAGAAATACAATTTCAATTTGCCAATAACTCAAAAAAAAACCCCACCCATTTTACCCTTATAGTACGTGTCTTTGTATGAGTGCGTGAGTGTACGTTCTTATTTTAAAATCAAAACTCAAAGACACTTACATTATATCATTCATTTATTCTTTTCTCCATTTTTTTACAATCCAATTCACAATTCACAACACAACACTTTAATAAAAAGTTCATTGACTTCTTCTTTCTCCTTGTTTAGTCTCTCTGTTTTTTGAATTTCTTCACCGTCACACTCTTTTCCTCTTCTTCCTTCTCATTTTCTTCCCTTCTTCTTTTCTTCTCCTGTTTCTTTTTCTTCACCTGTCTGCTTTCTTCCTCTGAAGAATCCCTCTCTTCTTCTGAAGAATCCCTCTCTTCTTCTGAAGAATCCCTCTTTTCTTCTGACTCCTCTTGTTTCTTTTTTGGGCAATCTGGAGACCAATGTCCTTTTTCTTTACAATAATAACAGGTATCTTGACTTTTGTCTTTTTTAGTCCCTGTTTTTGTTCTTTTTTGATGGTCTGGACACTCTGAAGACCAATGCCCTTTCTTCTGACAGATATAGCAAGTATCTTGACTTTTATCTCTAAAGGAAGGAGAGTAGTCCGTAGGCTGGTCTGAAGAGAATTTTCTAATGACCCTTCGCAAAGCTCTAACAAAACGTTCCATCTGGTTAGTCTCTTCCGTCGTTGTGTTCGGATTGAGAGTGAAATGAATAGTGAATGGACAAGACACATACCCTTTTATATACGCTGGTCTGCTATGACTATAAAGTAGCTCATGGTGTTTGAACTTGAGTCATTTGACTTTTTGCTTTCAAGATGAAACGATCTAATTCATTCGAGAAGAAAGAAGAAAGTAAGAGGCAGAAACGTGATCTATCGCCTCGTACCAGGGCTGAAATCTTGGCACAAATTCATGCCAGTGATTTTGAAGAGGACATGAGTGAACCAGAATACGAACCCTCTAAACCAAGTTCACCACCCTTAGTCAACCCTGAAAAGTACTATTCTATTCGAGAGACGGAAAAGCGCTCCTCTAGAAAATTTAGAACCACGGCTTACAAATACACAGTGAAGTTTAAAGATTTCAAGGCTGAAGTGCCGTTAGAGAAAGCAGAAGTGTTCATCACCGAGGTGTGGGATTCTTTGCTCACTTCACTCAAGCAACAATGTCAACCCAAAGAAGACGATCGCTTGAGACTTTCCATACAACACGACGGTTTGAAATCCCCTGTTTGGATCGAGTTTAGCACCCCTGCAGAATTGACCGCTTCCAAAGTCATGGACAAGATTCAACACGTACAACAATCTAATGACCAGTTTGACATCACCGATGGTAAAGCCACACTGGACATGACCCACGTCTCTCCTCCTCAAGGGACAGGACGCAAAAAGATGTTATTGGTGGACGACCTTCGCAACACCAAAACAAGTCTCGTCCGAATTAACAATCCTCATGACCAGATGTGTTTAACCCGTGCCATCGTGGTGGGACGAACCTATGCCAACAAGAACGACACGGTAGAATGGAAAAGAACCTGGAAAACTATTCAACAATCCGACCGAGCCAAACAACGAAAGGAAGCAGAACTCCTGTTACAACAAGCTGGCCTGTCCAAAGACACACCCTGTGGCATTCCTGAGATGCAAAAATTGCAAGATGCCCTAGCTCCACGATACACCTTGAAAGTGCACCCTCAAGAAGTGCGCGGACCTCTGTTGTTTCGAGGCCAAGACTTTAAGGACGGAAAATACATTCATGTTTATCATCACGATGGCCATTTCGATACCATTACCAGTATCACTGGATTCCAAGGATACGGTTATTATTGTGAGAAATGTGATTATGGTTATAACAATTGAGAGCAACACAAGCATTGTGGATCGAAATGCCCAGGATGTTTGGCCTCTTCACCCTGTCTGAGCGAAGAACCAGTACCTTGTTCAACTTGTCTGCGCACGTTTGTCAGCCCTACCTGTTACCAACAACATCTGAAGACGCAAGATTCACAGAAGAAATGCGCTTGTCAACTCCTGAGATTGTGCTCTACGTGTGAACAAGTCATACGTACCAATAATACCAAGGCACACGCATATTCAGGAAAGAAAAAATGTCACATTTGTCACCACATCGTGGACTTGGAACACGAATGTTACGTGCAAAAATACCAAACCCACCAGGGAAAGAGGACGGTCACAAGAAGAAAGGCAATTTCATCTTTTTCGATTTCGAATGCATGCAAGAGACTGGCATTCACATCCCTAATTTCTGCGTGGCTCATCGAGCGTGCGAGAAGTGCATTCAAGAACCTATCTTCAGTCATTGCCCTCACTGCAGCAAGATTCCTGGAGGACGTGAAAAAATCTTTCGGGGACCAAACACGTTAGTCGATTTTGCCCGATGGGTCTTAGACCCCATCGACAAGACGTGGAGCCAAGAGGACATCGAACGTTACGGAGATTGTCATCGTCATGCCACAGTGATGGCTCACAATTTTTCCGGATACGATGGACAGTTTCTTCTCAGATACTATACGAACAAGGCACCGAGCGTCCTAAAGTGACTTTGAACGGAGCCAAAATCATTTTCATGCAAGTGGGACAAGTGCAGTTTAAAGATTCGATGAGTTACTTGGCCATGCCTTTGAGTCGAATGCCTAAAACGTTTGGAATGACAGAAATGGCTAAAGGGTACTTTCCACACTTTTTCAATACGGAAGCCAATCAACACGCCGTTCTACCCCATTTGCCTGAGGCTCACTATTACGACCCCGACAACATGCGTACCGAACAACGAGAAGCTTTCTACGCTTGGTACCAGATTCACGCCTCGGACCCTTTCGACTTTCAGGAAGAAATGCTAAAGTATTGTCGTTCCGACGTGGACATTTTACGACGTTGCTGTGGAAAATTTCGAGAACTGTTCATGGAACACGGAGGGGTCGATCCTTTGAAAGAAGCTTGCACCATTGCCAAAGCGTGTTCTTTAGTGTATCGACAACGATTCATGTCTGAAAACACCGTGGCTGTCATCAGCCCTCAAACGACCCACTTTGTCAAATGTCAATACTCGGTCAAAGCCCTACGTTGGTTACATTACTTGTGCGACAAGGAAGACAAGTGGATTCAGCATGCCCGCAACGGAGGGGGTGAAAAGACCATCGGAACGTATTCGGTCGATGGCTGGGACTTAGAAAACCCCAAGATCGTGTACGAGTTTAACGGTTGCTTATTTCACGGATGTCCCGTTTGTTACCCTGACCGTGGCACTAAAAATCAGTTTTTGCAACGAACCATGGAAGACTTGTACCAGGACACTTGTCAGCGACGCCTAAAGTTACAACAGCAAGGATACCAAGTGGTGGAAATGTGGGAACACGAGTACGATCACCGTATGAAAACCGATCCCGAGTTTAAACGCCTCGTGGAAAGTTACCAGTTCATGGACCCGCTGAACCCGAGGGATAGTTTGTACGGAGGAAGGACCAATGCCACCTGTTTGCTGTACCAAGCCGACGAAGAGAAAGGAGAAGAAATCAAATACTTGGACGTGTGTTCGCTGTATCCCTACGTGTGCAAATATTGTCGCTTTCCTGTAGGGCACCCGCAATTGCTGACGGAACACATCGACCTGAAAAACATTCGACAATACGAAGGCTTGATCAAGTGTAAAGTTTTGCCTCCCACGAACCTATACCATCCCGTCTTACCTCACCATTGTCAAGGCAAACTGATGTTTCCCTTGTGCCGTACTTGTGCCGAAACGTGCAACCAAGACCAGCCTTGTCATCACAGCCAGGAAGAACGGGCCTTGACGGGAACCTGGGTCAGCGTAGAATTGTTCAAAGCTCTGGACATGGGATACCAACTGTTAGAAGTGTACGAAATTTGTCACTTTCCCAAGACACAACAGTACCACAAGGGTGATCCCAGTCAGAAAGGCATTTTCGCCGACTACGTGGATGCCTTTTTGAAACTGAAGCAAGAAGCCAGCGGCTATCCTTCCTGGTGTCACACTCCCGAAGACCAAATAAAATTCAAAGAGAAATACTACGAACAAGAAGGCATCACTTTAGACCACATCGAGAAAAACGAAGGCAGGCGATCGTTTGCCAAAGTGATGTTAAATTGCTTGTGGGGTAAAATGGCACAACGACCGTGTTTACCCAAGACGGAATATTTGACAGAACCTTCCCGCTACTTCCAGATGATTCACGACAAAACCAAATACATGAAACACGTGGACGTCGTTCGAGAGAATTTAATCTTGGTCAATTACGAAGAAGATCTGGACTTTGTACAAGACGACCCTTTTGGAAATGTCATCATTGCGGCTTACGTGACAGCCCATGCTCGCTTAAAATTGTACGAAGCTTTAGAACTGTTAGGGGAACGCGTCCTGTACTTTGACACGGACAGTTGCATTTACATCCATCACCCGATTCAACATCACCCTAACATCGAAGGAGACCGTTTAGGAGCCTGGACAGACGAGCATCCCGACGACAAGATTCTAAGTTTCGTCAGTGGCGGTCCCAAAAATTACGGCTACGAATACCGGGACCCACAAGGAGAAGTGCACACGACGTGCAAAGTGAAAGGACTGACTCTGAATTATCGTACCAGTCGAGTGGTCAATTTTGGGGTAATGAAAGAAGCCTTGCAATCGGGAGAGGATGGAAACTTTAAAGTGACCACCTATCAACCGAACAAGATTGTACGTTTACCCACTCACCACATCGTCAGTCGACCCTTGGAAAAAGTCTATCAAATTGTATACCAAAAGCGAGTGAGACTTCCCAATCATTTCACCTTACCGTACGGTCACGTCGGTATTGGTCTGTATATAAAAAAGGAACCCTAGGCAAGATCGATAGTTCATTGGGACTACCAAGACCGAGCGAACAAGATGAATACTTTGAAAGAGACATCGTTCCAGTTTGGGGATTGTAAAAAAGTTGTATCTTCTTCTAGTGTGACTAATATTGGATGGATAAGACCCATGCATTGCGACGGAAAATGTCCGGAAGGAAACTGCGATTGTCCATGTGGTTACCATTGTAATTGCGTAACGGAGTTTGCAGACGAGTGCGATTGTGAGCCTTGCGATGGATACGATGCTGTACCTTGTGACCTGAGCGATGCCGTAAAGCATCATGGGAACTTTGTTCTCACTGCCCCTATCATGGAAAGTGATGCTGTGCGTGTCAAACCTGAGGGATGCGAAAGCGATGCCGCTCGTCCTCTTAGACATTTTACCGGGTTTAAAGGGGAATGTCGACCTTCACGTTTACCTCCCTACGGATGTCATCCAGCCCTGAGCAAACTCCTGTTCCTGTCACCCAGCCCTCATCGAAACGAACCTGTGAAAGACGAATATTCGTTTCCTGTGCGTTTGTCGGAATACTGTGACTTTGAAAATCGTCTTCAATCGTTCAAAGGAAAATGGCCAAAGTATCTGGGAGGACCGACCCCTGAAGAATTAGCCAGAGCCGGATTTTTCTACTTGGGCGAAGGAGATAAAGTCAAGTGCTTCAGTTGCGGTGTGTCACTTCACCACTGGGAACCGCAAGATTCGGCCTACGTAGAACATGCTCGATGGTCACCGAATTGTCATTACTTACCCTTAGTGGGACCGAGACATTGAAGTAACTTCTTACCATAATAATCTGTTCATGGATACTTTACAAGAGAACATTTTGGGCTTGCCTGTGGAGTTGAGAGAACGCATTTATCGAGAACTGGTGAAAATACAAGTGAAACGTAAAGAACAATTGCATCCGTTACGTCACCGGTGTTTGAACCACTGGTACCTGAAGGCTATACAAGGATTGATTCAATTGAAAGTGTTTCGTCGGACAGACATTGATGAACGATCGTCTAGTTTTAAAAAGGATTGGTTTGGTATGGACGATTCTACCTACATCATTGTAAACGTACTGCATCGAATTCCAGAGGAAGAGTTAACGAATTACCAACATCTTGAACACAATGTCAACTTGGTGAAAGAGGAAACTTCTGAACGAATTGTAATGTGTAGATTAGTGACTCAACGATTTAAATTCGACACTGAAGTAAAACCATGTTTGTGCAAACAGTACATTTCTTGTGTCAGACCAAAGAGGATTTAGTATGACCTATTCGTGGATACTTTGCTAGAGAACATTCGTGCTTTGCCTGTGGAGTTGAGAGAACGCATTTACCGAGAACTGATCAAAATACAAGTGAAACGCAAACTCAAAGTGATTCGTCCGGTTTTAAATTATGCTATGTTCCAAAGTACAAGAAGACTGATTATGAGTGGATATTACATTAGGCACAAAGTTAACCGAGGCTATTGGCCATCACCCAACGATTCCAAAAACAGTGTATATACTTATGAATACTTTACAAGAGAACATTTTGGGCTTGCCTGTGGAGTTGAGAGAAAGGATTTACCGAGAGCTGGTGAAAATACAAGTGAAACGTAAAGAACAATTGCATCCGTTACGTCACCAGATCTTTAACCACTGGTACCTGAATGGTATAAGAGAACTGATTCGTCAGAAATTGTTTCAATGGTCAGACATTGTTCAACACTTTGAGGTCGCTAATGATCGACATGTTCATAATTATGGTTACTTCGAGATTCACCTACAGCAATACATTGAGGAAGACAAGGTAAAGGATTACCAACATTTGTTACGTGGAATCTACTTAGCGGAAGAGGAAACTTCTAAACGAACTCTGACGTTTCGGTTACAGTATGCAAGATTTAGATTCCCTACTGGAGAACGAAGATCTCTGGCTAGAAAGTACGTGTATTGCATCCAAAAAAAAAAGAATATAAAAACAGGCTGCCATGCCACGGTTTATGTCACATGTCATCCAACAGATTCCGTGGAAGGAACTCAATGACCATATTCAAACCGTGGATCATTACCATCGATTATTACAAGAATTTTATCCATTCAATTTGGGACGACAAGTGGTGTGTGTCTTAGTGACTTGTTTTTTGGGATTTCGTTTACCAGCCGATTCTTTGTGGACTCTTTACGATCAGTATTTACCACCTCCATGGCCTTAAATGGTCACGAAAAACTCCTTTTGCTCAAAGCCTTGCGTTTTCATCTAGATACTTCTCGACCTCAACAGGAAAAAAAGATTCGTCAACTTTTAGCTACCCAAGACGTGTATGACGATGTGTGTGTAGCTTGTGACTTACATCCCCATTGGACAGATGTCCGTGCCTGGAAAGAATGGGGTTTTGAGGTTTGGACCCAAGAAGTGGCCCAGTATGCACGAGAGTTGTTCAAGGAAAAAAGTTACTTTTCAACCCGTGTTAGTGACGGTGCCAGAAGAACCCGTCACCCAGGACAGGACTGTCGTGGACAGACCTGAAAGACCCTTTCGGGAGGACACTTGTGTGACCTTACCCCCTACTATAGAACTGGTTAGAACATTACCCAAAACATGTGGTTGTTGTACAGACACTTGTGTTTATTCCACGTTCATCGTTATCATGTGCCTTTTATCCTTGTACTTAAGCCTTTGGCTTTTATGTATTTTTGTCTTTCCTATTCATGTTTGAAAAAAAACATTCAATAAACGTGTTCTGAAAAAGTATATAAACTCTTGTCTTGTTTGTTTTCGTGTCACAAGTGACATTTCTCACACCATGGCTACCTCTACTGTCTCTGCTCCCTCTTCCTCTACTGTCAAAGTCATCGACGAACACTTAGATCGTGCCAATTGGGAGGCTTTGTATCTTCGCCATCCCTTTAACATGCTCATTGCTGGACCTAGCGGTTCTGGCAAAACCGAATTCGTCAAACGTTTGATTGAACATAAACATCATTTGATCGATCGGCCCCCTCAACGGATCGTGTGGTGTTACAAAGAGTGGCAATCGGCGTACAGCCTCTTGCGAGAAAGTCAAGGCGATTCCATCGTGTTTGTGGAAGGCATTCCTAAAGAAGACGACGGCATCGTCTCTGACTCCCGTCAAACCCATTTGGTCATTTTCGACGACATGTTAGGAGAAGACGAAGAAGAAATTAAACTGTGGTTCACGCGCAGAGGGCATCACCGTAATGCCAGTGTCGTTTACATCACCCAAAATTTGTTTCAACAAAGTAAAGCCCATCGTACCATCAGTCTCAATGCGCATTACGTGGTCTTGTTTAAAAGCCCTCGAGATAAATCGCAAGTGCAAGTCTTAGCCAAACAGTTAGGAACACCTTGGCTGACTCAGGCGTACGACGATGCCACTCAAACTCCACACGCCTATTTACTCGTCGATTTGAAACCTACGACTCCCGAGGATTTGCGATTTCGTACCCACTTGTTTCACCACTGGTGCCAAGACGGAGGGCCTGTCCTGTACACGTCTCCGTCCTCGACTTCATTTCACTCCCCATGAAAAAATCTATAAAAACCTCAGACCCTTTTTCGTCTGTCTCACACAGTGTGAACATGACGTCCCTTCAGTCGCATCTTCCCGTCAAATTGATTCGTGCCTTGTATGGCATCAGTCGAGAAAAAGATCCACAAACACGAGCTCGTGTTTTAGAAGCTAGTCTCAAAGAAGTCTTACGATGGTTCACGGTGACGGCACGTCAATTACTCCAAGGAATCATTCAGATTCCTCATCAAACCCAACGCTTTTTCGATCGAAACAAAGTCGCTTTGGTCCAACTGGCCGATCCCCGCATCGACACTCAAACCAAAAAACAAATCATTTTGAAACCTGGAGGGAGCGGTACTCTAGGAGGGGTCATCATTCGCTTACTCTTAAGATGGGATCCTAATGCCCCCAAAGTTATCCCCAAGACAAAAGTCCAACGAAGCCCCAAGAAGAAAAAGAAAAAGACCAGGTCCCCAAGAAGAATAACTTCTCCAGTGGCAGGACCCTCCTCTTACCAGACACCACCCCGGAAAAAGAAAAGAAGCCCCCAGAAAAAGAAACAGAGAAAAAGTCCTCAGAAAAAGAAAAGTCCACAGAAGAAGAAAACTAGTCGCAAGAGAGGCACTTCGGCCAGGACGCAACCTTACACTCGCAAACCACGACCTGCCACAGCGGTGACTGCGTCTCCGGCAGCCTCACGTTTATCCACTTCTCCGTTGATGTCACCAGGAACTGAAGAGTACTTGGAGACGTTGATCACACCAAGAACTTCTCCGTTGATGACCCCCAAAAGAACTTCCCCAGTGGCAGGACCCTCCCATTTAGCGGCAGTGGCTGCTGCTCACAAAGTACCTTCTCCCAAAATCAAAGTCCATGAAAGATCGGGCATGTTACAAAGTTTACTGGATTTGTCCAAGCAAGAACTGGCTCGATTTAGTCCGTTGCGTACCCCTGCACGACGTGTCATGCCTGTCCTCAAACTGATACGACGTAAAGACAATCAGTGGCGACGCGTTCCAGTATAAAAAAGACCTGTGACCAAGTCGGGGTATCAGTGAACTTGTAAAAGATGTCACCTCCAAGAAGCCACAAAAGAAAGAGACAAAGGCAGACGCGTCATCCGACAAAGCGCTTAGCCAAGCATCGACGTTACCCTAAAAAAAGACACAGTCGTTCCAAGAAAAAGAGGCGTCAACAAAGGGGAGGATTCCTTGGCGATTTTGGGAAAAACATTGTCACCTTTATGACAAAGCGATAGTCCCAAAAAAAAGATAAAAGGGTGTGTGTTAAGTCATCGACGTTAGTGTCTGTTTGGTGAATGTCCCGGAACCCACAAGCAAAGATGTCACCCTCCAGAAAACCCCAAGGAAAGAAAAGAAAAGGACTACCACCACGTTTAGCCAAACATGGGGACATGTTATCTGTTCTGTCCAAAGCTTCTTCACCCCTACGAAAAAACTCATTCAAACGGCCTCCAAAGAGGTCATCGATACCGTGTGCGAATGTTGTTTGAACGTTTTGAAAGGCACGATCCCTTTGTCCAAACACCAGAAACAATGCTTAGGCAAACATCGTCACGTTCTTCGGAAAATGGTTCAAAAGAAAATTCCCATTCGTCAAAAAAAGAAGATGTTGGTCCAACGTGGAGGCATTTTACCTCTCTTGTTAGGCCCCATACTGAAAGGAGTCTTGGGAACCATGTTGGGAGGACTGGTGGGAGCAAGATAAAAAGGCCCTCGGAAGTCCCAAGATCTCAGAATTCACCCCTGACAACCCCATGGAAGGACGAAAACTAGCTTTAGTGCCTTACAAACGATGGATGGAATACCATCGGTGGCAAGAACAACGCACCCCGCATTTACCTCCCAATCCCAATTTGAGCGAGATGTCCCAGTTACAACACGAATTGCAATCCTTGATGGATCGCCAAGATTTGTCCGAAACAGAAAAATCGCAAAAGTACGGTCAACTCTTGCAAAGACTACAACTCTTTCACCAGAAAGCTTTAGACGAAACAGCTTTACCCACTCTAAAAGATTTTAAGACCTTGATGAAAAGTCCAGCACCATCATCATCATTACCACCACCAATACCATCCCCAACGGTCACCAGAGATGCTACCCCACAAAGACCTGAGGAAGAAGAGATGCGCGAAGTGTTTCAAACACCGTCAGCAGCTCCCATTTCGAGTAAGATTGCAGCATCCTTGTTGACCTCGTCCCCCACACCCCAAAGAGAAGAAATGAAAGCTTGGGTTAAAAAGATGATGTCCACGCCTCCTTCGACAGAAGTGAAAAAGAAAGAAGGGAAACCAGAACCGAAAAAAGAAAAGAAAACCAAAGCCATTCCATTGCCACCTCCACCACCACCACTACCTTCGACTTCTACTCCCGTAGCCCATCGGACACGTAAATCCGTTTCCAAACCACCCTTTCGACCCACCCAAAGTAGCATCACCGAAGAGTGGGTGACTTATTAACACACCAACACAAAATAAAAAATGGAAAAATTCTTAGCCAGCATTTACTACGATCCCTCGCATCCTGCAGGTTACGCAGGAGTTCAAAAATTGTATCGTGCTGCCAAAACGCGACTGAAAAGTCTCCGTTTACCTCAAGTGCAACGATGGTTACAAGAACAAGCTACCTACACTTTACACAAACCCATTCGACGCAAGTTTGCCAGAAGTCGCACCCGAGTGGAAGGCATCGATCATCAATGGCAAGCCGATTTAGCCGATGTCTCTCATTTGGCCAGCTACAATCGTGGTTACAAATATTTGTTTTGTGTCATCGACGTCTTTTCCAAATTTGCCTGGGTCGTGCCCTTGACTTCCAAATCGAGCAACGAGTTAGTGCGAGCCCTGCAACGGGTGTTGAAACAAAGCGGTCGTCGCCCTCTTCGATGGCAAACGGACAAAGGCACCGAATTTCTGAACCAAGCTTTCCAAAAAGAATTAAAGAAACGTGACATTCATTTTTTTACCACCGAGAATCCCGAAACCAAAGCCAGCATCGTGGAACGTTTTCAACGCACTTTGAAAGAACGCATGTGGAAATATTTTACGCATCACCACACTCTGAAGTACATCGACATCTTACCGCACCTGGTGCAAGCGTACAACCAATCTTACCATCGAAGCATCGGACGTGCCCCGCAAGACGTGACTCCCGACAACGAAGTGCTGGTGTTTGAACGCCTGTTCGGTACGTCCCTGACGAGGGCTGTCCCCAAGAAAAGTGGAGAGTTGGCCGTAGGAGATTGGGTGCGCATTGGCAAAACCAAACGCACTTTCGACAAAGGTTACTTACCTAACTGGACGACCGAATTGTTTCGCGTCACTGGACGAGTGCATGGCCGTCATCCTGCCGTCTATAAATTGGAAGACATGAACGGAGAAGTACTCAAAGGATCGTTTTATTTGCCCGAGTTACAACGTGTCACCAAAAAAGAAGACGACGTGTACGACATCGAAAGCATTCTCGAGCGCAGAACCCGTAAAGTGGGCAAACGACGTGTCAAAGAAGTCAAAGTACGTTGGAAAGGATATCCACCCAGTTTCGATTCTTGGATCGACGCTTCGCAAGTCATCGACTATAAAAAGAAGAAGTGACCATCATGCCCTTTCACACAGCAGACGCAGCTACGTCGACCAGTCCTTCTTCCCCTAGTTCTTCTGTGCAAGATTTACAAAAACAACCCTTGTAGGTGTGGTGTGGAGAACGTGTGCCTAAAACGCAAATCGTCTTTTTCTGCCAAATCTTCGTGGTGTATTGTGTCATCGGGGCAGCCATTGCCAATCTGAGTTTGCAACAAGGAGACAAACAATTGTGGACCATTTTATTGAGCAGTTGCATCGGTTACCTGCTTCCCAATCCCTCCCTGAAATTCTCCTCGAACGGGAACGTTGTGTCCAGTGCCAGTGCCAGTCACCACTCCAACAACCACAACCAGAACCCCATTTTGGGCGGAGACACGCCTCTGACGTCCACTAACCCCTCGGACAGCCACAGAACTCTGGAATTATGAGTCACCAAAACCAATTTTACTTAACCTTACCCAGTGACAGTTCCATGGAGGTGTTTCCCAACAACACGTTGTGCTGTTACACGGCCAAATTACCTCAAGCCATCCCCTTAGATCACGAAGCCCATTGGGAAGTGGCTTTAGTAGAAATGATTCACCCGACCCAAGTCCTCAATGTCCTTAACAATCAAAATTATTTTAAGGTGGAAGTTCATGACAAACAATTGCAAGATGAGTTGGATAAGATTGGCACATATACCAATAAAACCTATGATGACAAAACTAAAACGTGGACCTACAACTTGTCCATTCTCCCAGGCTATTATTTCAGTGGTCATCATTTGGTCAGCGCCATAGCCTCCAAGTTTAATGGCGTGTTTGGGGAAGCTTTTAAGAAGGAGCATATCAAGACCAAAAGTATCACCATGGAGTACCACAAAGTAGCTCGTCGCTTCTTGATGAAATTTGAGCGAAGTAAAATCGTGTCCATTGAATTTTGTCCTGAATTGTTTGACATGTTGGGCGGGGACATGGAGCTGAGGAAGAAATTAAAAGAAGAAAAAGACGAATTACCAATCATTTACGACAACGCGACTTTTGACCAGTATTTTCGTACCCCGGTAGAACTGAACCATGGACTGAATTTGATCTTTGTGTACTCCGATGTAGTGGAATACAACGTGGTGGGACACACCTCCGTACCATTACTGCGTGTCATTCCTTTCAAAGTGGATTCTGCCACGAACGCTTACGAGGAAGGTGGAAACACTTATCACGTCCACCGCGAATTTGTCCATCCTCACTATTTGCCGGTCAGCAAGTCGTATTTGGACACGGTCAACATTACTATAAAAGGAGATTTGGGACAAAATATTCCATTCACCAAAGGAAAAGTCACATTTTCGAAAACGGTTCTCTCACGACTCGTAAGTAAGTCATGTATCCAGTGTACCGAGGGGTTGCACGACAGCGAGGACACGGTTTAGGAGACATGTTAAAATCGGCCTTTCGTTCGGTGGCCCCGGTGTTGAAACCGATGGTGACACGCGGATTGCACGCCTTGAAAGATGCGGCACTGACGCAAGGCAAAGAATTTCTCCAAAATGTCATCATCGACAAACAAAACCCTAAAGAAGCTTTCATGAGGGCAGGCAAAAATGTCTTGCTGCAAACGGGCAAAGACATTTTGGGCCGACGAGACACACCTATAAATGCCCTGCACGCTACCGAGTCAGGCATTCAGCAAGGACAAGGCAGAAAGAGACGACGAAGAAAACACCCTTTCACCAGACTTCAAGCGAGAAAGGCCAAGAAAAGAAGAACCGTTCGAGACTTAGACGTTTTCGATTATTGAAACACAGAACAAAATGATGCACCGAGAGTCTTGCGCTTGTTCCAAGACAGAACTGGATCTGTTTGCCATGCCCCCCACCATGATGACGATGCAAGAATCCCAGTGGGTGGAATTTCACCCCATCTCCTCATTGACCGATTCCGCTCCCATCGAGTTTGAAATCAAAGGACAGCCCGAAGATTACATCGATCTGAATAGCAGTTACTTGTACTTGAAAGTCCAAGTTCTAGAAAAAGATGATAGTGGAGTAGATGACACTGACGAAATAGCTCCCGTCAACAATTTCATGCATTCCTTGTTCAGCTCAGTGGATTTGTACTTGAATAACAAACTGGTCAGCAGCAGCATGGATACTTACCCTTACCGTGCCTACCTGGAAAATCTCTTGACGTACGGAATAGATGCCAAGGATAGTCATCTCAATGCCTGTGTGCTGTGGGTAGCTGACACAGCGGGCAAGTTCGACACAATAGATTCAAGTAATTCCGGCTTTGAGGCAAGAGAAGACAAAATCTTAAACAAGAAAAGTTTAGAACTGATGGATCGTTTGCATTTGGACATGTGGTTGCAAGAGAAATATTTGCTGAACGGGGTCAATGTCCGCTTGAGACTGAATCGCAGCAGTGCCGCTTTCCATTTGCAGGCTGCTGATTCTACTAAGGCTCCTAAAAGCATAATCCAGGAGGCCAAACTCTACGTACGACGCGTAGAAGTGTTACCCAAAGTAGGTAACGACATCAGTCAAACGTTGAGCAGAACGACCGCCAAGTATCCCATACGACGCGTGGAAGTGAAAACGTTCACCATTCCTGCCACCCATCATTCCATAACCGAAGATCATCTGTTTCAAGGACAGTTACCCAAGCGTTTAATCCTTGGTATGGTCTCGAATTCAGCCTTCAACGGAGCCTTCAAAGAAAATCCTTTCAACTTTCAACACTTCAACGTGAAGAAAATCGAAGTCAGTCGCGATGGCAAGACCTTGTATACCCGACCTTTCGAACCTGACTTTGATCCCAAAAAAATGAATTACTTGAGATCGTACTTGTCCCTGTACGAAGCCACGGGTCAGTTAGGAACCAACACCAGTCACGGCATTGAGTACGAGGATTATGCAGGAAGCTATGCTTTGTGGGCTTTCGATTTCACTCCAGACCAAGGCAGCGACGAGGGACATTTCCACCCTATAAAATCCGGCCAGATTCGTGTGGAACTTCAGTTTGCAGAAGCACTGAAACAGACAGTGAACGTCATCCTGTATGCCGAATTCGATAATACCATAGAAATCAACAGTATGAGAGAAGTCATTCTAGATTATTAGAAGCCATGGAAGACTGTTATCCCTCTTTACCTAGTGGAGAAAGTTTGGAGATGGAATGTGAGGAGACTGTGGAAGAAGAAGTGATCATGATGAAGTCCCGATGGCCAGAACAAGAAGCGCATTTAGTCTCCTGTTTTGCCAAGCACTTGGTCGACAAAATGACGGAATTGATCAAGAAAAATTGCTATGGATGTCAAAACGATCATCCCAGTCAAATTCAACACGATAAATGCCTGATGTTGAGTCAAGAAGAAAAATTGGACGAGTTTCTGGACGAAGCTTGGAGCCTCATCTCGAACAAAGACGTGTTGCACCAGTGGTATAAAGACTTGCGTGAACATTCTTGTCCACCATTAACCACTCAAGAGATCCATCGTATCGAAGCTCTCCTGAATCAGAGTGAGGAAACAGAACGAATAACCGTTTATTCGTCAAACATTTTCAAGCAAAAAGTCAGGATCGAATTGACGACGTATTATTACCTGTGAAGAAGAAAACAAATCAATGGATACCTGGGAACTTTATTACCTTTTGAACCACAGTTCGTATACGGCTTCTTGGAATCCTGTCGTCTGTGCTAAAGATGAACTCCCTCATCTCAAACCTAAAGACCATCAAGCTTACGTGATCAACACGGACGAAAGTCATCTCCCAGGAACCCACTGGGTAGCCGTCTACTTTCCTCAAGAAGGATGTGTGGAATATTTCGATTCGTACGGATTGCCCCCTTTGGAAGACGATATCATCGACTTTATGAGAAGAAATGCTCAAACCACCCGATTCAATAATGTAAAATTACAAGGCACAGATTCCTTGGTGTGTGGACAGTACTGTGTGTATTTTCTGCATCATCGCAGCCTGGGCTATTCCTTAGAACATTTAGTGACTCATTTCGATCCTCGTTCTTCTGCTAGAAACGATGTGAAAGTAGATCGATGGTTTTGTGACCATTATGCTTATCTTTTGTCTCAAGCTAGGAAACGTAGTGTCCATCAATGGCCTAATGATTTCCAACAGTGGAAATCACAATTTCATTCACAACGTTGTCAGCCCTGTTTAAAGTAGAGTGTGCATTGAGAAAAAATGTTTGTGACTTGAAAAAATGTTTGTGATTTGAAAAAAAATTGTTTGATGTTATAGTGTTGGATTATTGTTAAAAATGTTAGAGTTGTTGTTTAGTGTTAAGTGATTTTTGAATAAAAAATGTTGTGTTTTGAAAAAATGCTTTTGTCTTTTGTTTAGCTATAAGAATGTTGGATTGATGCTCTTTCATTTCTTACTATCCCTCTCATGAACGTTGCGGCTCGAAAAACCGTGTGGGGGATGTTTTCCTACACGTTCGCGCTTTGACTTTAAGAACCGGTTTGTTCCCAGTCTAACCATCCATTGTCGACTCATCCTCCTACGAAGATGTGCTCCAAACTAGCTAAGCTCAACGAAGCCTACGTGAATTTGCATAGGGTCAGACACAGTCTGATACCGAAACCAGAAGAAATAGAGAATGTGAGAATGTTAAAAATCACTGAAGACCTGATAGAAGAGCTCTTCAGAGAAGAAATGAACAGGGAGAAAGAAGAATGGACAGAGAAGTACAGACTTCAGAGACAGCAGCAACAACAGCAACAACAACAACAGCAGCAGCAACCTGAAGCCGACAGAGGCTTTGTCGATTGTCGTATCGACACTAAGAGTTCTTCTTCTCTTTTCGAAGAAGCAGACCTATCGCCAGAAAGTCTATCCTCAGAGGACATCGCATTCTTAGAAACTAAAAAAGAATGCCATAGCAAACAAAAAAACAGCCCTTTTCAGGGCTACCCAATACTCTAGAAAAGAAATAACGATCCATTTGCCAATGTGTGTAGGAAGAGTAGTGTGAAAATAAACACTAACTCTTTATTAATAGTGGAAGTGTATGTGTTAGTGTTAGTAAGTGGTTAAGTAAGTTGGTATGGATAGTAGATTAAAATGATGTTTGTTTTTTTGGCTGTTAGAGGTGTATATTTTGGGTTAGATTGGATTGCTTTGCGTATGTGGATAGTCTATTGAAGTGATTTATAAAAATTTTACAATAGTGATGGGTAGCATAAAAAAGTGAGTGAGTGTTTCTTTTAGGTCCGCGCGTTGTTTTGGGTCATGATCTAGGTAAGATCAATTTTATGTTGACTTGTTTACTGTTTAAAACCGGCTTGGTGTATAATTTTAAAATTTCTACTGAGTGCGGCCACCACCAACACCAATTAATATAGAAAAAAGGAACAGGACAACTTGTGCAAAGAAATAATGCTAAGAAGAGGAAACGATTAGCAACCCGCCAAGCCGTGAACAAAGGAAGTGCACAGATCTAAGGAACTCTCACAAAGGAACGATAGGAACACGCAGTAAGATAGTAATATATCAGACAAAGGAAATCCAGCCAAGCAGCCCGCCACGCAGCCATTTTGGATCATACCACCTCGTATAAAAGCTAAGTACTTTAGTACAAGGTAGGAAAATTACTAAGCCTGCGGGCAATTAAAACTCCATGCTGTTTACATCTCACTATAATATATTTTACCTTACTTGTACTAAATTCCGTATCTACTCAGTTTGCCGCCTATTCTCTTAAACAGTCTCTAAGAAACATACTAGAACCGACTGGATTGAACCCACACATGATACAAGCACCAAATATCATTGTGTGATTTTCAATCATAGAGAATAAATTCGACAAATTACACAACTAACCACTACCTTTTTCTTATAATAACAACTCTAGCTGTTAGCACTGTTCCCGAAAACAGGCACTAGGAAACACACTGATACCACGCCTGGTCAGAATCTCACAAATTACAAGCACAAGCTAACCGCTGTGAGATTTTCCGATTCACGGAACGTAACAGAATCTCATCTCTCATTGTTTCTTCATAACCACAACCACTATTAACAACAATAAGTAACCTAAACCTTATTCAAAACCAAAGTAGGAATGTCTCAATCAATCACAAACAAACTTAACTTTAACACTAGAAAACAAATTCTGAGAAACAATAGGCTTGAAAAGGAAATGAAATCACATAAACCTCCCACCCCTATGACACCAAACCCGCAAATAATCACGGGGAAATTGGATCTCAGTGCAAACTCCAAGCACCTTGAACTTTGCGAGAAGAAACTCAACTTCTCATCCACTCCTGAAAGGAAAGATTTAACAACACCGCATCTAACCACCCCTGAGAGAAATGAACTAATTCAAATATCAGCAGCCGACTTAAGTATCAACTCAACTGTAAGTTTCAAAAACTTACTAGATTCATCGGCAAACAAGGACCTGGATGATACAATACCTATAGAAACACCAATATCGCCACTCCAAAAACAAGACCAGCCACACACCCCCAAATACATGGTCATTGCACAATCCCCGGAAAAAAAAACATATAGCAATGATAATAAGAAACCCACCGAAAATAGGGCCCAACTCATGTAACAAAGGAAAAACTACACCCAAAATGGCGCCCATGGTAACGATAACTCCACCCATTCATATCAGTAACAACAAACCGAAATATCATAACAGTCAGACCCCTGGACCATCAAAACCCTTAACTGAAGAACAATTACTCAGCAGCCGAAACAAAACACAAGCTAACCCAACCACTAAATCAAAACCTAACGTGTGGGATGGCAAGGGTAAAGGGAAGGGACCCATGTTTACCAAGAACAAACCTGCCCCCCAAAATAATTCAAACTCACACACCCCCAAATAACCAAAGAAACAGGCCAAATTTTCATACCACCCCATAGAACACACACTTTATATCAGTAGCAACTCCAATAAACTGATAAACTTAACTGTTAACAGTCTCACACAGGCCCTCCTTAGGGTTCATCAAGGACAATTCAAAATATTTAGGCCAAACACAAGATACATAATAGTACACTGCAGCACTCGCAGTCAAATGGCCAAATTCCTAGAAATTGAAATTATTAACAACATTAGGGTTAACGTCGAAAGACACAAACAAATAGGGACAAAGAACATAATAACCAAAACACACAATAGCAACCAGACCCTCATGGCAATAAACAATAACACACGAACAAATGACTTAGCCACATACTCCCGCACGAACACCCCCACATTTAAAGCAGTTCTAAAACTCACAGGACAAAATAAAGGGATAAACAATGAAACCCTCACTGCCAAACTCAAAGACAGTGGTACCCCCATAAATAGGGCGTATAAACTCAAAAATCATTTAGGACAGGAAACCAATACAGCGATACTAGAATCAAATTCTCCACTCTCAACCATGATAAGACTAGATCACTCTGGGGCACGCCACCGCCTTGAGACATACATAAACAAACCCAGGTTCTGCAGCAACTGCCAACACTGGGGACATTTCTCTAACAGATGTAGATATACCCAACTATGCTACAAATGCGGGGGAAACCACAAAGATGTATGTTGTAGAACCACACCCAAATGTACCAACTGCAGGGGCCCCCACCTGCCTAAATCCCACGAATGCCCCAACACTATCAAGGAATATCAAACCATAGATATCATGAACAACAAGCAAATCCCGTATCATGCGGCGAAAAAACTAACCCCCAGTAATAAAAATTACCACATCATGACCCCAAACAAACCAGCAACTGAAGCAACCACAGCCCAAACACCCAACCTACCAAGGTCAAACAAGGTCAAACAAGATCAAACAAGATTAAATAAACAAGATACATTCTTAATCAAATCCCACAAAGACTCACAACTCCACCCCGAAGAATCAGATAACACTAACACCAAAAACAAATCACTGTCAAACCCGACAATAGAAAAGTTACTCACAGAGATCAAAGCCGAACTTATCAACAACCACCACTACATCGTGGATAAAATAACACAGATAATAAGCATAATAAGCAAAATAGAATCAAATTTGAAGTTAACATAATAACCCTCAACACAAAACAATCAATAAATGACCACCCCAATAATGGATTATACAACAAACCGGAACATTATAATATGGCAATGGAATGCTAGAGGCTTAATAAGTAATATCAGTGAACTCAAAGCCAAATTACAAAGCTTAGAACACAAACCAGATATTATATGCATTCAAGAAACAAAAATAACAAGTAGAACCAAACAAATACCCAAACTCCCAGGATATGCCCCAGGTCACTTCAAAAATCGAACCACGGGACAAGGAGGTGGGGGTTTAGCCATCTATATAGCAGATAACATCCCGAATGTAACAACAATAACCATAACACCAACCCCAGGTAGCAACGAAGCATTCGAAATTCAGTCCCTCATAATTCATACAGGCAAGGGTCAAATACAAATATTCAATATTTATGACCCAGGGGGAACATCAGGCACAGCTAACTTAATTACTTACAAACAAATAAATTATCACAAACGAGTAAATCAGATCGTCATCTGTGGAGATTTCAATGCCCATAACGAGCTATGGGGGGGCGGTGTGACGGACAAAAGAGGCAAATTGATTGAAGAATGGACCGCAGAATCTAACTTAGCCATTTTAAATGACGGTACAAAAACACGCCTTAACCCAGAAAACGGTCTCATGTCCGCCATCGACCTCACCATTTGCTCGCCATCAATAACCCAGGTGGCGGACTGGAGAGTGGATCAAACTGACCCCTTGGGCAGTGACCACTTTCCAGTAATAGTCACCCTGCATATGACGGTCCAATACAACTGGCTAAAAAGAACCCCTAGATGGATATATTCAAAAGCAGATTGGACCTCATTTAATGAAACACTAAGCAAAATAGACACCAAAAACATAGAAAATGATAATATTAATAAATATTACGAAGACCTGATTGATACCATACTAAAGGCAGCCACCACTAACATACCCAAAACTAGTGGTAACCCACATAAACAAGGAGTCCCATGGTGGAATGATGAATGCAAACAAGCCATCACTGATAAGAAAAAAGCCCTCAATAAATTCAAACGCACTAAAAACTCTATTGATTTCACTATATATAAACAAAAGGAGAAAAACCTTAAAAACATAATCAAACAGGCAAAGGAATCAACTTGGCATAATTACTGCACGAATATCAATATCACAACTAGTACCAAACAAGTCTGGGATAAGATTAGATCAATTAGAGGAAAGACAATTAACACCACTCCAAAAATAGCTGGAGCCATTACTAATAAAGAAAAGGCTGACCGACTAGCTCAGCATTTCTCAGATATGAGTAGCAACACCAACCACACCCCAGCATTTCAATTACATAGGGACAAAGTAGAAAGAACCCATAGTAATCTCTTTAAAGACCTCGGTCCCAAAGTCTCGAACCTAAATAAAGACATTACAAATTACGAATGGGACCTAGCATTGAAAACCAAAAACGAAACTAGCCCAGGGGAAGATCAAATAGGATACACAATATACAAAAATATC
Source organism: Sinohyriopsis cumingii (assembly GCA_028554795.2). NCBI lineage: Eukaryota > Metazoa > Mollusca > Bivalvia > Unionida > Unionidae > Sinohyriopsis > Sinohyriopsis cumingii. Next base: position 118,189,616 of record CM068826.1, on the reverse strand, counting down.
CCAAATAACATTAAACAAACAATTATTAAATTACTAAACCAAATATGGACCTCAGGCAAACTACCCGATAAATGGAAACACGCAATAGCAATTCCAATACCCAAGCAAGGAAAAGACCCTAACGATATTAGCTCCTACAGACCCATTTCCCTAACAAACAACATTTGTAAGATCATGGAAACCATAGTCACCAACCGACTCAAACACCACCTAGAGAGCAATAATTTAATCTCCGATAATCAATGCGGATTTAGAAACAAAAGATCCACCACGGATCAACTAATACGATTAGAAACCGCAATTAAATTGGCGTTCAACGCCAAACGCAAAGCTGATAGGAATTTAATTGCAGTATTTATTGACCTCGAAAAGGCATTCGACCTTGTATGGACCAAAGGCTTATTAGCCAAACTCAACCACTACGCCATCACAGGTCGAATGTTTAAATTCATTGAAAACTTCCTCGCTGACCGTAAAATATCAACCAGAGTCGGCGACACCTACTCTGAACCACACACACTTGAAAACGGTACACCACAAGGGAGCGTACTCAGCGCAACCCTTTTCAACATCATGATTAATGACTTGGACACCAACTTAACATCAAAACTAATTGAACTCTCACAATTTGCTGATGATAGTGGATTATGGAGAGCAGGAAACCCCTCCAACCACAAAGTAATCAGCGATATTCAAACAAGTTTAAACAAACTAGGGAAATGGGCTGATAAATGGGGTTTCAAATTATCCCATGAAAAAACCATAGCAGTATTATTCACCACCAAACGTAAATTACAAAATCAGTTTCCCAAAATCACCATCCAAAATCAAGAAATTAAATTCGTAAATGTAGCACGATTTTTAGGAATGCATTATGACTCCAAGCTAAACTGGGGACACCACATAAACGAACTAGTCAAAAGGTGCAATAAAGACCTTAACCTCCTTACAACCCTTAAAGGAACCACCTGGGGATCCAATCAAGAAACCTTACTAGCATTATATAAATCGTTAATTAGATCTAAACTAGATTACGGATGCCAAATTTTCAACTCGGCACCGCAAAATAACCTCAAAAAACTAGATAGCATACAAAGAAAGGCCCTAATTATTTGCACTGGTGCACTACCATCCACATCACTAGTGGAACTTCAAATCTTAACTGGAGAACTGCCGCTCCACCTTAGAAGACAAGAACTCACCCTCAGATATGCAGCCAGGCTAACAACACACCCCGACACACACCCCACCCGGCTAGCTATAAATAAATGCAACATACCTTTTAGAACTAAATTATCACAAAACATACCAGCAGGAAAATTAGTCCATCAATTAGTTGAACAACTTCCTATAGACAAACTCCAAGCAGAAATTGCAAATCACTATGACAAAGAACCATGGATAAATATCAACCCCACAGTTAACACCCTCATTACGAAATATGGCAATAAAAACGAACAGGAACTCAAACTAAACACAATCTGTACAGAAGAAATCAACTCAAAATATTGCAACTACATTAAGATTTACACTGATGGATCCAAAATTACAGAACCACCCAGAACAGCAGCAGCTTACGTAATCCCCGAACTTAACATTAAAGTAGGACGAAGTCTACCTAACCTCTGCTCTATATACACAGCTGAATTCTGGGCCATACTTGAAGCACTCAAATAGATCAAAGAGAACAAAATACCCCAAGCGGTAATAATAAGTGACTCGCTAAGCGTCATAAACTCAATACTTAATAACAACACCAAATCAAGAGAAAACTATCTTAGGCAAACCAATTTATTGTTAAAAATACTGAACAATAATAACTTACAAGTAGAATTTATGTGGATACCATCCCATATTAACATACCAGGTAACGATATGGCAGATATAACAGCTAAACAAAAACTAAACGAAACCACTCACATCAACCTAGATTATAGCATATGCGAACTCAATAGCATATCTAAAACCCTCATTGATAATAAATGGCAGGAATTATGGAACACAAGCACTCAAGGCAGGAAACTAAAAACCATCATTAAAGAAGTATGTAGAAATAGGAAACCACCCAAAACAAAAGGCAGTGAACAAAAATTCATAAATAGAATACTCACGGGCAAAACCAAGCTGGCTAACAGCTTCGGACAGTACATAGGACCACAACCACATAACCCTAACTGCTACCACTGCAGGGTCCCAGAAGACATAGAGCATATTTTTAACAACTGCCATACACTTGAAAAAGAAAGGGCTAAGTTTAAAGTTAAACAGCATAAAATTGGATCCCCTACAACATACCCAGAATTCTTGATGAACACAAACCCCAATATTAATCTAACATTCAAAAATATCATAAGTTTTATACACGAATCCAATCTACTCAAAAAAATCTAAGAAAGTAAATCAAAGACCAGTTAAAAATATAACAAATCACTGTTTGGGAATTATGACGGCCGGCTCGGTCTCGTGGGTTCACAGACAGACACAGCCGTTCATAGCCCGAATAATAAAAACCAGTTAAGGACGAATATTACAAAATCACTGTTTGGGAATTATGACGGCCTGCCAGGTCTCGTAGGTTCACAAACTGACACAGCCGTTCATACCCCGAATAATAAAAACCAATTAAGGCCACAAAAAATTAAAATAGGAAAATAGGAATTAATTAAAACAGGACTTCATAATAACATACAAACAACCATAAAACAAGTTTTCATTCCAAACCAATAAGATAGGGAATCAAAATAAATAAGGAATTCATGAATAAAAAAAAAAGAAAAAAAAAAAAAAAAAAAAAAAAAAATACTCCTAACCGTCTCCTTGTCTCTTAAACAACATCTGGCTGAACTTTTAAATCAAGCTTCCACAGCTATTTCTACTAACATACTCAGCCAAATCCAGGCAATGTTGGCAGACGACACTGAAGAATTTGAAACTTCCACGCTGGCAGCGGCCCTGGAAGTATCATCATCCAGCGGCGATGAAGCTGATGAACCTGCACCACCTAAACAGAGTGGAAAAAAGGAAGGCTCTGTCTACCGGAATATCGGACTGGGAAAGGCAATTGATGATATCAAAAAAGCGGGCCACTTCGTCAATGCCACAAGACCGGGTGTCCTAATGTGACGTCATCGCTGCCGACCAATCGTGGCGGGAGTCACATACTGCTTGGTTTGACACCTGGGGCATTTCAATCCAACTAAGAAACACGAGTGTGTGGTGTGACTATTCCCACTCATGTCTATTAGCCTTTCAGTCAGGTTGTTAAGGACTAGTTAGTCCTACACCTGAGTGGCTAAATTAAAAAGTACTCTTTGAGTACATAAAAGCCTGGGGGATGAGGCTCCTTTTCCTTCCCCCAGGAGTAATTAAAAATCACGCAGTGCGTGAATAAAAAAGTGGTACATGTTCAAAAGAACGAAAACCACTATAATCCAACTAACTAACTAACTAACTATCAATTTTATGTTATTAGGGGATGTTTTCCATCACGTCCGCGCTTTCACTATAAATTGAAACTCGCTGGGCAGTCTAGCTACCCTTGTTGATTGATCAACACAGCCAGAAGAATGAATAGCAGAATAGTGAAACTGTTAGAACTCCAGATGCACCTGGAATATGCCAGGCGCATAGTAAACGAACTATCAGCGGAGGCTATCATAGAAGAAGCAAGAATGAAAAAAGAAGAGGAGGAGAGAAGAGAGAGGGAAGAAGAGGAAAAGAAAAGAGAAGAGAGGATGTCGTTCAATATTCCCGAGACAGAGGATTGGGGTGTTGAAGCGAATCATCCTCCCTCTGCGCTCCCCAGAAGAAAGGTGAAAGAAGACTGGGGAAGAAGATGCGTGTGTGGCGCCAGGCCAGGAAGGTGCAACCATTAGATAGGTGCATCAGGAGTTCAAAACAACAGCCCTTTTCAGGGCTACCCAATACTCTAGAAAAGAAATAACTATCGATTTGCCAATGTGTGTAGGTAGAGTAGTGTGAATATAAACACTAACGCTTTATGAATAGTGGAAGTGTGTGTGTTTGTGTTTGTAAATGCTGAAGTAAGTTTGTGTGAATAGTAGATTAAGGGTTTATTCATTGATTCTTAGTGTATGTAGAGAGTATAGTTAGGGTTATATTATATGAAATGAGAAAGTAGGGGGATGTTTTCCTTCACGTCCGCGCGTTGTTGGGTCATGATCTAGGTAAGATCCGCTGTGAGATTTTCCGATTCACGGAACGTAACAGAATCTCATCTCTCATTGTTTCTTCATAACCACAACCACTATTAACAACAATAAGTAACCTAAACCTTATTCAAAACCAAAGTAGGAATGTCTCAATCAATCACAAACAAACTTAACTTTAACACTAGAAAACAAATTCTGAGAAACAATAGGCTTGAAAAGAAAATGAAATCACATAAACCTCCCACCCCTATGACACCAAACCCGCAAATAATCACGGGGAAATTGGATATCAGTCAATACTCCAAGCACCTTGAACTTTGCGAGAAGAATCTCAACTTCTCATCCACTCCTGAAAGGAAAGATTTAACAACACCGCATCTAACCACCCCTGAGAGAAATGAACTAATTCAAATATCAGCAGCCGACTTAAGTATCAACTCAACTGTAAGTTTCAAAAACTTACTAGATCCATCGGCAAACAAGGACCTGGATGATACAATACCTATAGAAACACCAATATCGCCACTCCAAAAACAAGACCAGCCACCCACCCCCAAATACATGGTCATTGCACAATCCCCGGAAAAAAAAACATATAGCAATGATAATAAGAAACCCACCGAAAATAGGGCCCAACTCATGTAACAAAGGAAAAACTACACCCAAAATGGCGCCCATGGTAACGATAACTCCACCCATTCATATCAGTAACAACAAACCGAAATATCATAACAGTCAGACCCCTGGACCATCAAAACCCTTAACTGAAGAACAATTACTCAGCAGCCGAAACAAAACACAAGCTAACCCAACCACTAAATCAAAACCTAACGTGTGGGATGGCAAGGGTAAAGGGAAGGGACCCATGTTTACCAAGAACAAACCTGCCCCCCAAAATAATTCAAACTCACACACCCCCAAAGAACCAAAGAAACAGGCCAAATTTTCATACCACCCCATAGAACACACACTTTATATCAGTAGCAACTCCAATAAACTGATAAACTTAACTGTTAACAGTCTCACACAGGCCCTCCTTAGGGTTCATCAAGGACAATTCAAAATATTTAGGCCAAACACAAGATACATAATAGTACACTGCAACACTCGCAGTCAAATGGCCAAATTCCTAGAAATTGAAATTATTAACAACATTAGGGTTAACGTCGAAAGACACAAACAGATAGATACAAAAAACATAATAACCAAAACACACAATAGCAACCAGACCCTCATGGCAATAAACAATAACACATCAACAAATGACTTAGCCACATACTCCCGCACGAACACCCCCACATTTAAAGCAGTTCTAAAACTCACAGGACAAAATAAAGGGATAAACAATGAAACCCTCACTGCCAAACTCAAAGACAGTGGTACCCCCATAAATAGGGCGTATAAACTCAAAAATCATTTAGGACAGGAAACCAATACAGCGATACTAGAATCAAATTCTCCACTCTCAACCATAATAAGACTAGATCACTCTGGGGCACGCCACCGCCTTGAGACATACATAAACAAACCCAGGTTCTGCAGCAACTGCCAACACTGGGGACATTTCTCTAACAGATGTAGATATACCCAACTATGCTACAAATGTGGGGGAAACCACAAAGATGTATGTTGTAGAACCACACCCAAATGTACCAACTGCAGGGGCCCCCACCTACCTAAATCCCACGAATGCCCCAACACTATCAAGGAATATCAAACCATAGATATCATGAACAACAAGCAAATCCCGTATCATGCGGCGAAAAAACTAACCCCCAGTAATAAAAATTACCACATCATGACCCCAAACAAACCAGCAACTGAAGCAACCACAGCCCAAACACCCAACCTACCAAGGTCAAACAAGGTCAAACAAGATCAAACAAGATTAAATAAACAAGATACATTCTTAATCAAATCCCACAAAGACTCACAACTCCACCCCGAAGAATCAGATAACACTAACACCAAAAACAAATCACTGTCAAACCCGACAATAGAAAAGTTACTCACAGAGATCAAAGCCGAACTTATCAACAACCACCACTACATCGTGGATAAAATAACACAGATAATAAGCATAATAAGCAAAATCGAATCAAATTTGAAGTTAACATAATAACCCTCAACACAAAACAATCAATAAATGACCATCCCAATAATGGATTATACAACAAACCGGAACATTATAATATGGCAATGGAATGCTAGAGGCTTAATAAGTAATATCAGTGAACTCAAAGCCAAATTACAAAGCTTAGAACACAAACCAGATATTATATGCATTCAAGAAACAAAAATAACAAGTAGAACCAAACAAATACCCAAACTCCCAGGATATGCCCCAGGTCACTTCAAAAATCGAACCACGGGACAAGGAGGTGGGGGTTTAGCCATCTATATAGCAGATAACATCCCGAATGTAACAACAATAACCATAACACCAACCCCAGGTAGCAACGAAGCATTCGAAATTCAGTCCCTCATAATTCATACAGGCAAGGGTCAAATACAAATATTCAATATTTATGACCCAGGGGGAACATCAGGCACAGCTAACTTAATTACTTACAAACAAATAAATTATCACAAACGAGTAAATCAGATCGTCATCTGTGGAGATTTCAATGCCCATAACGAGCTATGGGGGGGCGGTGTGACGGACAAAAGAGGCAAATTGATTGAAGAATGGACCGCAGAATCTAACTTAGCCATTTTAAATGACGGTACAAAAACACGCCTTAACCCAGAAAACGGTCTCATGTCCGCCATCGACCTCACCATTTGCTCGCCATCAATAACCCAGGTGGCGGACTGGAGAGTGGATCAAACTGACCCCTTGGGCAGTGACCACTTTCCAGTAATAGTCACCCTGCAGATGACGGTCCAATACAACTCGCTAAAAAGAACCCCTAGATGGATATATTCAAAAGCAGATTGGACCTCATTTAATGAAATACTAAGCAAAATAGACACCAAAAACATAGAAAATGATAATATTAATAAATATTACGAAGACCTGATTGATACCATACTAAAGGCAGCCACCACTAACATACCCAAAACCAGTGGTAACCCACATAAACAAGGAGTCCCATGGTGGAATGATGAATGCAAACAAGCCATCACTGATAAGAAAAAAGCCCTCAATAAATTCAAACGCACTAAAAACTCTATTGATTTCACTATATATAAACAAAAGGAGAAAAACCTTAAAAACATAATTAAACAGGCAAAGGAATCAACTTGGCATAATTACTGCACGAATATCAATATCACAACTAGTACCAAACAAGTCTGGGATAAGATTAGATCAATTAGAGGAAAGACAACTAACACCACTCCAAAAATAGCTGGAGCCCTTACTAATAAAGAAAAGGCTGACCGACTAGCTCAGCATTTCTCAGATATGAGTAGCAACACCAACCACACCCCAGCATTTCAATTACATAGGGACAAAGTAGAAAGAACCCATAGTAATCTCTTTAAAGACCTCGGTCCCAAAGTCTCGAACCTAAATAAAGACATTACAACTTACGAATGGGACCTAGCATTGACAACCAAAAACGAAACTAGCCCAGGGGAAGATCAAATAGGATACACAATATACAAAAATATCCCAAATAACATTAAACAAACAATTATTAAATTACTAAACCAAATATGGACCTCAGGCAAACTACCCGATAAATGGAAACACGCAATAGTAATTCCAATACCCAAGCAAGGAAAAGACCCTAACGATATTAGCTCCTACAGACCCATTTCCCTAACAAACAACATTTGTAAGATCATGGAAACCATAGTCACCAACCGACTCAAACACCACCTAGAGAGCAATAATTTAATCTCCGATAATCAATGCGGATTTAGAAACAAAAGATCCACCACGGATCAACTAATACGATTAGAAACCGCAATTAAATTGGCGTTCAACGCCAAACGCAAAGCTGATAGGAATTTAATTGCAGTATTTATTGACCTCGAAAAGGCATTCGACCTTGTATGGACCAAAGGCTTATTAGCCAAACTCAACCACTACGCCATCACAGGTCGAATGTTTAAATTCATTGAAAACTTCCTCGCTGACCGTAAAATATCAACCAGAGTCGGCGACACCTACTCTGAACCACACACACTTGAAAACGGTACACCACAAGGGAGCGTACTCAGCGCAACCCTTTTCAACATCATGATTAATGACTTGGACACCAACTTAACATCAAAACTAATTGAACTCTCACAATTTGCTGATGATAGTGGATTATGGAGAGCAGGAAACCCCTCCAACCACAAAGTAATCAGCGATATTCAAACAAGTTTAAACAAAATAGGGAAATGGGCTGATAAATGGGGTTTCAAATTATCCCATGAAAAAACCATAGCAGTATTATTCACCACCAAACGTAAATTACAAAATCAGTTACCCAAACTCACCATCCAAAATCAAGAAATTAAATTCGTAAATGTAGCACGATTTTTAGGAATGCATTATGACTCCAAGCTAAACTGGGGACACCACATAAACGAACTAGTCAAAAGGTGTAATAAAGACCTTAACCTCCTTACAACCCTTAAAGGAACCACCTGGGGATCCAATCAAGAAACCTTACTAGCTTTATATAAATCGTTAATTAGATCTAAACTAGATTACGGATGCCAAATTTACAACTCGGCACCGCAAAATAACCTCAAAAAACTAGATAGCATACAAAGAAAGGCCCTAATTATTTGCACTGGTGCACTACCATCCACATCACTAGTGGAACTTCAAATCTTAACTGGAGAACTGCCGCTCCACCTTAGAAGACAAGAACTCACCCTCAGATATGCAGCCAGGCTAACAACACACCCCGACACACACCCCACCCGGCTAGCTATAAATAAATGCAACATACCTTTTAGAACTAAATTATCACAAAACATACCAGCAGGGAAATTAGTCCATCAATTAGTTGAACAACTTCCTATAGACAAACTCCAAGCAGAAATTGCAAATCACTATGACAAAGAACCATGGATAAATATCAACCCCACAGTTAACACCCTCATTACGAAATATGGCAATAAAAACGAACAGGAACTCAAACTAAACACAATCTGTACAGAAGAAATCAACTCAAAATATTGCAACTACATTAAGATTTACACTGATGGATCCAAAATTACAGAACCACCCAGAACAGCAGCAGCTTACGTAATCCCCGAACTTAACATTAAAGTAGGAAGAAGACTACCTAACCTCTGCTCTATATACACAGCTGAATTCTGGGCCATACTTGAAGCACTCAAATGGATCAAAGAGAACAAAATACCCCAAGCGGTAATAATAAGTGACTCGCTAAGCGTCATAAACTCAATACTTAATAAAAACACCAAATCAAGAGAAAACTATCTTAGGCAAACCAATCTATTGTTAAAAATACTGAACAATAATAACTTACAAGTAGAATTTATGTGGATACCATCCCATATTAACATACCAGGTAACGATATGGCAGATATAACAGCTAAACAAAAACTAAACGAAACCACTCACATCAACCTAGATTATAGCATATGCGAACTCAATAGCATATCTAAAACCCTCATTGATAATAAATGGCAGGAATTATGGAACACAAGCACTCAAGGCAGGAAACTAAAAACCATCATTAAAGAAGTATGTAGAAATAGGAAACCACCCAAAACAAAAGGCAGTGAACAAAAATTCATAAATAGAATACTCACGGGCAAAACCAAGCTGGCTAACAGCTTCGGACAGTACATAGGACCACAACCACATAACCCTAACTGCTACCACTGCAGGGTCCCAGAAGACATAGAGCATATTTTTAACAACTGCCATACACTTGAAAAAGAAAGGGCTAAGTTTAAAGTTAAACAGCATAAAATTGGATCCCCTACAACATACCCAGAATTCTTGATGAACACAAACCCCAATATTAATCTAACATTCAAAAATATCATAAGTTTTATACACGAATCCAATCTACTCAAAAAAATCTAAGAAAGTAAATCAAAGACCAGTTAAAAATATAACAAATCACTGTTTGGGAATTATGACGGCCGGCTCGGTCTCGTGGGTTCACAGACTGACACAGCCGTTCATAGCCCGAATAATAAAAACCAGTTAAGGACGAATATTACAAAATCACTGTTTGGGAATTATGACGGCCTGCTAGGTCTCGTAGGTTCACAAACTGACACAGCCGTTCATACCCCGAATAATAAAAACCAATTAAGGCCACAAAAAATTAAAATAGGAAAATAGGAATTAATTAAAACAGGACTCCATAATAACATACAAACAACCATAAAAACAAGTTTTCATTCCAAACCAATAAGATAGGGAATCAAAATAAATAAGGAATTGATGAATAAAAAAAAAAAAAGAAAACGAAAAAAAAAAAAAAAAAAAAAAAAATACTCTTAACCGTCTCCTTGTCTCTTAAAACAACATCTGGCTGAACTTTTAAATCAAGCTTCCACAGCTATTTCTACTAACATACTCAGCCAAATCCAGGCAATGTTGGCAGACGACACTGAAGAATTTGAAACTTCCACGCTGGCAGCGGCCCTGGAAGTATCATCATCCAGCGGCGATGAAGCTGATGAACCTGCACCACCTAAACAGAGTGGAAAAAAGGAAGGCTCTGTCTACCGGAATATCGGACTGGGAAAGGCAATTGATGATATCAAAAAAGCGGGCCACTTCGTCAATGCCACAAGACCGGGTGTCCTAATGTGACGTCATCGCTGCCGACCAATCGTGGCGGGAGTCACATACTGCTTGGTTTGACACCTGGGGCATTTCAATCCAACTAAGAAACACGAGTGTGTGGTGTGACTATTCCCACTCATGTCTATTAGCCTTTCAGTCAGGTTGTTAAGGACTAGTTAGTCCTACACCTGAGTGGCTAAATTAAAAAGTACTCTTTGAGTACATAAAAGCCTGGGGGATGAGGCTCCTTTTCCTTCCCCCAGGAGTAATTAAAAATCACGCAGTGCGTGAATAAAAAAGTGGTACATGTTCAAAAGAACGAAAACCACTATAATCCAATTAACTAACATTTTATGTTTTAGGGGGATGTTTTCCTTCACGTACGCGCTTTCACTATAAGAATCCACAGTGTTCGTCGTTCAAACCATTCTGCAAAGAATAAAAAGAAGATGGCGTCAAACCAAATGGACAAAATACAAACCTTGCAAGACGTTTTAGACAACTTAGGAATAATGGAACAGATGCTAATAAGACTGGTTGAAAACCATTATTCCTATAGTCCCCATCGTGTAAAGATGGAAATTAATAACTTGAGAAAAGCAAAGGACAAGATTAGTTGCGTTATGAAAGAGATAAAGGAGGAGAAGGAGGATGAAGAGGAAAGAATAAGAATACGCAAATGGAACGAAAAAATTGAAAAAGAAGAAGAAAATGAAAAGAGGAAGAAAGAAGAGGAGGAAGAGAAGAAGAAAGAAGAGGAGGAGAAGAAAAAAAAGAAAGGGAAGAAGAGTGTAGGAGATAAAATAAGAACTTGGTGGAGAAAAAGAAGAAATTAGAAGAAGAAAATCCAAAGGCCCTTTTCAGGGCCAGCCATATTTCTCGAAAAGAGATAGCCTTTGAATTGCCTACCCCTTTCTTTAAAATTTAAATTTAAATTTTTAAATTTAAATTTAAAAAAATTTTTTTTAAAAAAAATAAATCCCATGTTCCATTCCCCTTGACGCTAGATTGTCCCACGATTTATTCCCATGTTAAATTCCCCTTGACGCTAGATTGTCCCACGATTGTTCTCCATGTTAATTTTCCATTGACGCCAGATTTTCCCAAGGGTTTTTTTAATGCTTTTTCCCATTGACGCTAGGGTATCCCCTTTCACTACTAACAATCCATATGAATCAAAATAGTCCACACTGCGATCGTTGGTAAATTAGACGGCTATCCAATGGTTCCTGGAAGCTGACTATCGTCTGTGTTGATGACATAGGCTAGAACTAGGCTAGAACATCTTTAGTTTGTGTTGGGGAACTTCATGTGTAGCACGCACGATATGATTCCAAGAAGCTGTATAAGAACTGTGAGTCAAAATATATTGAATTTTCCAGGTATCCATTCGTTTTTAATGTTTGCAAAGTTAATGATAAGTCATCATCAGTTCACACCTGTCCGAACCTTGAGAAGTTCTGTCTGGTGCGTCGATAAACAACAAGTAGGTTCCGTACTCTGTTTCAGGGAAGTTTTGATAAGTTTAGTTGCCAGATAAGTCAATGGAGTAAGGAATGGTCAGGTATTATTACCGTTCGAGGCTTTTTATTCGTTATTGTCGCGTGAAGCCATTTCCGAAAAAAAGACCATGAACATGCAAAGAAAGTTTGGTCCGCATTTGATTGCAAAAACATGAGTGACTATCATGATTTGCATATGTACGCCGATCAACTATTATTCGCAGATGTGTTTGGGACATTTCTTTACACTGATATGCATGCGTACAATTTATAAGTTATACTCTGCAAATTACTTCTAATCACCGGCAATGGCCTGGGATGCACTTTTAACAAAAACATTAATCGGGTTGGAATTGTTCACTGATCGTGATATACATTTGTTTATTATTTGAATATCAATGGCAAATCATCGATATGCGTGTGCAAACAGCCAAAGCATACATAAGTATGACCTCTCTCTACCAACAGTTCCATCATATATGTCCACGCCAATAATCAGTACGAGTAGGTAATTGTGCAAACATTACTTGTTGGTGCGTTTTCATGGATTGATCCCGTGCATATTGACATGCAAAAAACGTACATTAAAACAGCAGCAACAGCGATCACGTATACCTCTTTAAAGTTGATTTAGAATACCCTGAATAAATTCACCACCACCATAATGATTATCCATTTGCACCAAAAGCGTTGTTAGTGTCGTTTGAGTGGAAGTGTACAATCGTGAATAAATCAAGGACAAAAATGTACTGAATACACCAAGCTTGTTACAAATCTCAGGACTAAAACCAATTAAGTGGTGCATGTACGAAATTTGAGTTGTACTTACGATTAGGAATGAGTCTAATTAAAATCCATCGAGTGCTTGAATTTCGCCAACAAGCTTGGATGGCTCCATTGATTCAAAAGAATATGGATATGAGAACAAAGATCTCCAATCAATCTGATAAAGATTTCTTTAAACTCACGAATATTCTTATTTGGCAAAACAATGGAAAATGTATGAAAACAAATCTGATTCGACTATATTAGCGATAGTGAGCAAGATAAGCTTCGAAGGCTTATTGATGGCCCGGCCATTGAATCCCGAAAGATACTTGCTGGTGGGCCTATTACCATACATAGTAGGTAAGCAGAACTATAGCTGACAAAACTTATCTAGTTGATTCGTCAGTACTTGTTGAAGTTGCTCATGTACGAAATTTTATTCTGACAAGATCAAACCATTTTACCGAGATCATGTCAAGATGATTCCTACCATCACTGACTCCCAGCTAATGCATGTAACCACATATAATGTGCTATTTAGATATAACATCAAGCACACTCACGAGAGAATTTGACAAGAGCAGTTATCTGAAAAAAGCAGTCGTTGTTTACCAATGCCCATTAAAAGGTTGTTTGCAAATTCTATGTTCTATTAAACCAATCGAAGAATATGTGAGACTGCGACCTAAAATATATTCAATTGTGGTGGGCACAAAAACATTAAAATGGTGAAAGGTGTTCCACTGGTTATTCTGCAAAAAGAATTTCAGGCATGATATGTGTGTGGAAAGCCTTTGAGAGTGATGTGATCTCATACATACAGCAAATATTGTTAGGGCAAAGAAGCATGGCGTGGTTGTAGACTGATGATCAAGTACATGGTCATGTGGAAGAAATAAGAGATCACGTACATCATCGTGTGGAAGAAATAAGAGATCAGCTTGGTGAACCTCATTAGGTATTTTGTCACCATTTGATACCAAGCGATGGATGTTTCCCGATAGTATTACCACTTACGAGTTTGGGCATCATGCGACTCTGAATGACCTTGTCATTGATACGATAGTTCATTGATACGTTAAGATAATAATTCAGATCTTGGTGATAATTCCGTATTCGCTAGAATGACTTGCAATTCCTCTCGCACAAATGCCTTGCATGGAGGATTAGCCTCCCATGGTCGAAACGCTTTGCGGCCTACAGGCTGGTTGTCTTGGACAATCAGTCATATCTGAAATTGTTAATATAGCGATTGATCATAGTTAGTAGCACAACAATGATTTCCATCTAATTCCCTTTGTGCATATACATACAGAACAAAATTATTTCTGAGGAGTTGTAACGGCGGTGGTTGTGAAATTAGTTTTATGTAACGGTAACAGTTTTCCGCATAAATAAAGTTAAAATGCATCAGCGACCTTTGCTGAATCTCTTGCGCTAACGGCTTCGCTTCTATTTATCTGCTTGTAACATCGACTGAGCTTAACGTGTATTTGTATGTGTTTGTTTGTGCCTGCGATCACGAAAAGGATCATGTGGAAGAAATAAGAGATCAGCCTGGTGAACCTCATTAGGTATTAAAATATCAAACCAACCTCGTGAATTTATTTTGTGTTCAGTTAGGTAAATTTGACACAACACGTTTTTGGCCAGCCATGCTCGAGCAGCACCATGGCTGACCTTTGCCGCGCTTGCCAAGTTTTCAACAGCAGCTTCACTTTTCAATTACCACGAGGACTGTGGTATTTTGGGGATATAATCCGCTCAGAAACCATTATATCAATATATTTATCTCCAGTGAGTTGACTCTCCTAAAACAATTTTAGCCTTCATGCCGCCCTTGATGATCCGTCTTGCGATTGGTTCTCCAAGTATTGGATTAAGATGACGTACACGGATCTGATTTAATATTGTATAACCAAGATTATGTCGGTAACAATCATCATCAGCACGATTAATAGATGACTTGTAAGGCTTTGTTTGGTTCTTAGAATCAAGTTGTATATCAAGCTGCGTACCATGCCCACGGTAATTGTATCCAGTATAAAGTCAATAACCCATTAAGAACAAACCAGGCAGACCGCATATTGAAAAATAATAATTGTGAGTCTAACCGGACATTTAAAGAATTTTAGTAGTGCTCTGCAATGCACTGGAGTATTGAGGCTTGCCAACAGTCATGAACACTTTTTCTAGACAAACACAGATTTGATATAAATGACCTAGCAACAACGTAAAAAGTTGTTCAAACGCTTCAGACACCATATTGACATCGACACAAAATACATTACTTTTACGGACGGTCAGGCAATTGTTGTTGCACCAACGAGTAACAAACGCAAACAAAGGAAACGAAAGTATTAATGGAGAAATTATTATAATTATGGCTAAAATAATGCAAACCTCAACCTTAAAATATATTTCGCTAGAGATATATAATACAATTTTGGCGAGTACTTTAGGTACTTTGATATTTTTCTCTTGCATTCTGTGTATGTATATTCGCCATTTATCGTATCTGTCCAATCAAGAAAGACCGATCGATGTCATTAATGGAGTTGTGACTGAAATAAATAAATAATGTATATAAAAATGAATTAAATCAAACATTATTTTGATGAGCATAATTATCCAAACAAATACAAATAATAACTTTGGTGTGTACGTCAATATATACAGCTTAAACTTGTAAATATTTGTGTATATCGGTGTGTGTTTCGCTGTATTTCGGATTTTCAGTGTGTTTCGGTATTTCTGGCAACCACCGTTTGTATGACAAAGAGCGGTACACTTAATGCTACAGATTTCGTACTTTATTTTCATAATCTATAAAAACATAGATGTTTAGATACTGCTAACATTTAAAATTAAATGTTGAACTTTACTTTTCACAAAGGAAAATAATTATTCGTAGAACTCAGAACCGAATCGGCAAAACAATGAAGAAAAAAAAAACGGGGCCAAGAACAATGCTTTGTCTATCAATAACATTTTCAAAATTTCGGTTCACTGGAAGCCTTCACATACTGTAAATATAATAAACAAATTTTACGGAGTCACAGAGTTGCAGTTCATGGAAAGTTCTTTACAAGATACTGGAAATTATGAACTGAATAATGACAAACGTATCTACCACGTACATGACACATTCTGGCGCTACAAGTCTGAAGAAGAAGAAAGAAAAAACGAAAAAATACCTAAGAACTCTTTCAAAAGTTTCTCGTAGACTCAAAACGTAGGCAACATTTGAAATTCTTATCAAAATACGGGAAACTTTCAACTGTAGAACATACCTTAAGGTGTCTTGGTTTTTGTTTTCATGAGTATGGGGGTATCTTGGGTAGTCTTGGTGTGGTTAGTCGCTCAACCCAAGGTAGGTTTGATCACAACTTTATTCCATAATGCCTGCTATACGTACTAAATGAAGATTTTTGACACCAGATTTTAAAGCAGTGAATGGTATTTTATAATCAGATGGTTGAAAAGATTGAGTATTTTTAGCTGCGCGGTCTGCTCTTTCATTACCTTAATTACTAATATGGCTGGGTAACCAACACTGTATTATGTTATGAGAGGTACACAGCTCAGTATGTTTTTTTTGAGAATGTTGGTCAGTGATGGGTTTTCCAACTCCGTATTGTGTAGTGAATGAAGTCATGATAGTGAATTGGAGATGATAAAGTTTAAAATATGTTTGTTTTCCATATATTTAATAGCAATCTATTGCCTTGATCTCGGCTGAAAATATCGATGCATCATCTGACAGGTCAAGTTTTGAAGTGATTTCCACTAATGAAAGCTGTAGCAGCCTTTTCGCCATAAGTGTAAATTCTTGTGTTGTTCTTAAATTTCGAGAGAAGTTCCATATAAGAGTTATGAAAAATGGAAGGATTTTTCTCTAATCTTTTTTTCCCCTTCAAGCTGCATATAAAGTACTTTGGACTTTTTAGAAGCCAGGGAGGTGTTACTGAGACAAACGACTTTTGGATTTTTAAAATGTCAATTTTTGTATTCTCAAGACTGGAGAGAACAACACCCTTCACAGCTTCCATATAGGTACGTATAATTAGTCTATTATACACGCAAACTTCTGGTTCTATTTGTGAATAAAAAGCAATGTCTGAAACTAAACACACGTTCATAAATTTCGACTGTTGCCATGAGGTGAGGTAGGATTTTAGATTCGACAATGTTGGGTGGGATGCTTTGCATATTGGTTAAAATCTATGGAACCAAATTTTGAAATTTCAGACAATTTTCCATTTATAGAGTAATTGATGTCACTAATAAATTTTATATTTCACAGCTGTTTTTTTTTTTTTTTAAACATTATGCTTCAGATTGTATCACTTAAGTCTCTACCACCATGCTTAATGATGATGGACCGTCGTGATTTTTGTCACACCAATTCCATTCAGTGTGTATTTTGGAACTTCATATTTTGTATTCTAATTCACTTATGCCTATATTACTTTAGTTTTATATTGTAAGAGTTCTGGACGAATCTGAAGTAATTTCTGCCATATAAATCTCCTTGTTTGAAGTAATACATGTATATATAGATGGTCACATTGACCTTCGACTAATTTGTTGCATAACATGTCAAATAAGGCAACTCTTTTTATAAATGATTTTCTGAAAAGATATTCAAATGCTTAAATTTTGCCACAAATACACCTTTGCTGATAATGTCATTTAATATTCACTAATCTTTGACAAGCAGATCTATGTGCACTATTTACTTAAGCATTATATTACTATGCATGGGTCTGTCAAGTAAATTAGGGATAAATATAGGACTCACTGTACTAATTATATAAATGGGGACTGGTGTAGAAATCGGCGAATATAAAATAGATTATTTACAGTTCGGAGTTTGTTTATAGCTGGAAGGACGGCAAGACTAAGGGCTACATAGAGTGCTGGAGGTATTTGAGCCCTATGTTTGCGGTGGCAGTCTGAGCCCAAACTTTACGCACTTTATAGCTTCATTAAGTATGTAAAGTAATGTTAAAGATTGTATTGTAATGAGAAAAACCCATGGACAGTAATTTTCGTTCCATATAAGCTAGTTTTCGTTTCGTTATATTTTATGTTTGATTTTAAATGTCAGCGGGTTTTGCAGTGCCATCTATCGTCTTAGTTTGGGTCACGTGATTCAGCCGAGGTATACCTATGTGCCAACCGTGGCTGCAATGGTTGTGTGTTATGAAGCGATATTGATTGAATACGTCCTCTTGCAAGTGAAGCAGTATAACCATTCGCCAGAGCAAGCACAGGAAAGGGCCGGGCCGGGGAATTTAAAAAGAGTAGGGACAAGGTATTTCGTTACCAGGACACAGGCGCTACAAGGCTCGTCTAAGAAACGCGAAAAATCTTGCGACAATAAACATTATAACTGTAGATATCTCTTATCTCATAATTTAGCACTGTTCATCTCTCTTTCGGTTGAGGGGCCCCGAGTGGTCTAAAGCGCTCTTCGTTACGGATCACTGCCATCTCACCTCTGTCTGCGGTTGTTCGAGTCTCGGATTCAGCCAATGTGGGTATGTGAGAAAGCTTTCCAGTAGCTTCTCGTGGGTCGGTGGTTCTTTCCGGTGTTTTTCCGGGTTCTTCCTCCACCATTAATACTGGCCACAATGTATAGCCTATCATGTTCTGAAAAATGGCGTTAAACCGCACAACAACAACAACAACAACTGTCTCTCGGTTGATATTGATCGAGTAACGACGCGCGACCACGACCTTGTAGGCGACACAGTCAACGACTCTGCAACCCAGTAGACTACTTAGAGACCCAGTCGGCGACCCGGCGAACCAGTTGACGACTCATCAACCCAGTCGGTGACTCTGCGACCCAGTCGGCGACTCTGCAAGCAAGTCAGTGACACTGTCGACGACTCGGCGACTCACATGGCGATCCAGTATACGAATCTGCGACTCAGTCATCGCCTCAGCGACCTAGTCGGCGACCCAGCGACTCAGTCGGCGACAAGAAATCAGGAATAAGATGGCATCCCGCTGGGGTAGCAATCTGTCGCACTCGGGATCGCCAGTCCTCGGTCATATTCAGCGGGGTATCACTCCCAATAAAAAGATCGATCCTAAAGAATTGGAGCTAGCGAGACTCAGGGTAGTGTAGTCGAGGATATTGCCACTACATGATGATGAATTGTGCATAAAGAAGCTGTGCCATTTTAGCAGTAACTTTACAATGGCTTTGTATACCTTTTGAATTTTGTCTTATATCTATAAACAATCTTGACTGAAGTCACTAAAAGTGACCTGCAGCTACAACCATGGAGTATGTTAATTTTGCTTCCCTTAATTCTGAACTCTATGGAAGCTAACCTTGCAGTTTCATTCTTGTATTCAATTATCTGTCTCCTCAGTCTTGCCATCCTTCCTGCAGTAACCAAACACCTAACCATAAAACTACTTATGCTTGCGTAAGTACATTTATGGGTGGTGTAATGAGGTTCAGTCTACTTTTTACATTACTCTGCTATAATAATAAGATGAGCCCTAGAGGACCAATAAATTGCCTCTTAATGGTCACAAGGGTTTCATTAACCAATCATTGTTGGGGCATGCAACTGCACAAATTTAACTGAATTTTAATTAGTGTCACTTTTAACTAAACCACAAAGGAGCAGATACAAAACTTTTATTCAGAAAAAAAATAATTTGCATAATTTAATAATTTAATTCCCACCTATGCCCTGCAATCCTCCAGAGTCTATTTTTTTTGTTTTGTGTGTGTGTGTGTGTGTGTGTGTGTGTGTGTGTGTGTCATTGTAATGTATTCATTTATATGAACAATACTGATGTTGCTAAATTCAGAGTGATTGAATTTACTGCCTTACTAGTCACCCATCCTCTCTTCACTGTCTGTGTTGTTTTGTATGTCCTTATCGACCTTTCACTATTCTTGTATTCATATTGGTTCATGGATGTTTTTCTTATGTCTTGGGCAGCCTGAGCCAAAAATTTCATATACTATGCCATTCTATGCCTTTGGATATTTACTGAATTCGGTTTTATATCTATGTGCAGTCTTAATTGAAGTCACTAAAAGTGGCATGCGGCAACAATCATGGAGCAAGTATTCATTTGAGAGCTTATTATATTTGTAACTGAAATGAAAATAGATACAAAGTCAAATTGATAAGATTTCAGTCTGCTTCAGATCTGACTTTGGAACATCATTACTGGAATTAGCATGTGATTCTTCAGGTGCACAACTGAAAGCACTTTTTTCAACACATGTAGATAATAAAAAAAACATGATGCAGCTCATTTTTTGAAGCTTGCATCAAGGATAGTTCTACTGAGAAATATAGGTTTTGATCTTGAACATCTAGAAATTTCAAGTTATTGACTTTTTAAAATCATTATTTTTCCACAGGTTTGCTAGTGGAGGTGAATTAGTAGCATGCACTCTGAAGAGTCAGACTGGGATCATGTTCCTTTCAACTCTGATGCTACAATACTAACTGGATGAGGAAATATTTAGATTAGTCCTTGGACTTTGCATTTTGGAAATGGAAGGCAATGCAAAAGTAGCAGATATTTATTCCTGCTATTAAAGCCAATATTTCAAACTTTGTGGTTAGATATAAATTGCACGTGGAATCTAATTATTAAGTATATGTACATTATACTAGTTTGTATGTAGAAATAGATAGTTAAGTACATGTACATGTACATTATGCTAGTTTGTATATAGAAACAGATGTTAAGTACATGTACATTATGCTAGTTTGTTTATAGAAACAGATGTTAAGTACATGTACATTATGCTAGTTTGTATGTAGAAGCAGATAGTTAAGTACATGTACATCATGCTAGTTTGTATATAGAAACAGATAGTTAAGTACATGTACATTATGCTAGTTTGTATGTAGAAACAGATAGTTAAGTACATGTACATTATGCTAGTTTGTATATAGAAACAGACAGTTAAGTACATGTACATTATGCTAGTTTGTATGTAGAAACAGATAGTTAAGTACATGTACATTATGCTAGTTTGTATGTAGAAACAGATAGTTAAGTACATGTACATTATGCTAGTTTGTATGTAGAAACAGATAGTTAAGTACATGTACATTATGCTAGTTTGTATGTAGAAACAGATGTTAAGTACATGTACATTATGCTAGTTGTATATAGAAACAGATAGTTAAGTACATGTACATTATGCTAGTTTGTATGTAGAAACAGATAGTTAAGTACATGTACATTATGCTAGTTTGTATGTAGAAACAGATAGTTAAGTACATGTACATTATGCTAGTTGTATATAGAAACAGATAGTTAAGTACATGTACATTATGCTAGTTTGTATGTACAAATACATGTTTTTAGGAGAATGTGAATTTGCCTTGTGCTCTTGTTCTTAAAAAAGTTGATTTCACTCACCGCTCAGTTTTAGTTTTTTGACTGTGGCATTTTGTTGATTAGTGAAACTTTTCCGATTATTTGTGAAATTTTGTGGTCACCCTGAGTTTACCTGATAAGTAATTTAATTTGTTTTTGGTAGAGACTGCACACAAAATCTGTGAATGACAGCATGATCATCATGATATTCAATTATACAGGCATTCAGGACTCTAAATAATGTCCAGGCATTTAGGACTCTAAATAATGTCCAGGCATTCAGGACTCTAAATAATGTCCAGGCATTTAGGACTCTAAATAATGTCCAGGCATTTAGGACTCTAAATAATGTCCAGGCATTTAGGACTCTAAATAATGTCCAGGCATTCAGGACTCTAAATAATGTCCAGGCATTTAGAACTCTAAATTATGTCCAGGCATTCAGGACTCTAAATCATGAATATTCTTCTTAGCTGAACACAACATACAAAGTTTAAAGATATGAAGAAACAATAAAACTTTTTTAATTAAAAAAAACAGAAAAAGAAATAAAAACCAACACAATCTTCATGGAAGAAATACATATATCAAGGACATATTTGGTCTTCCTTGACTAATACCTTTTTAAAGGTGTCGACTTATGGTAACTTATATCAACAAATAAGACATCAGCACAAAATGTGTGTGACGATTTATTTCAACAAAGACATATGGAAGAAATAGCAGTATAAGGTCCTAATTGTGTGTGTAATCAGATGAAGAAAGTTACCCAGATTATCATCATATCACAATATGCATTTTCACATGAAGAAAAAATTACGGCACAGTAAAATAGTACCTTTTCGTTTAGTTATTTTCGAACACACACTAAAATGAAATTGAATACAATTATAAGAATCTATACACTAAGAGTAAAAGCAAATACTGCACCTTTTTGTAAATTATGCTTTCTCACCCAAAATGTTTAATAAATAACACAATAAATTGAAATATTTTTCATAACTGGCATATTGTGTGCATGTGTTCAAAATTAGTTATGCTGTAGGCGCCAGGTTTTCAAAGACTTAAGCATGGAATGTTTGGGACATAGACAATTTCTGGTGTGTAAATGCTTGCATACAGCAAATCCTGTATGACTATTATTCACACATGTTCTAATGCCAAATATATACATAAAGTATATGGGACATGAATAAGTTTGTACTCAAACACCTTTATAAAGTATATGGGACAAGAATACGCTTGTACCCAAACAGATACATAAAGTATATGGGACATGAATAAGTTTGTACCTGAACACCTTTATAAAGTGTATGGGATAAGAATACGCTTGTACCCAAACAGATACATAAAGTATATGGGACATGAATACGCTTGTACAGTGATTCTGATGTTTGACAACTGATAACATCAAGTATGTAAAAACGTGTTACCATGCAAGATTGTTTATTCATATGACACAAGAGAATCCCTGATGAACATGATACACAATCAAAAAATAAAACAATAAAATGGCCATGCAACTTGCAGTGAAATAATTTTAAGTCTTTCATTTCTTACTTATCATGTTATGTCTGTTGTGATATTTTCTGCTGTCATGTTTGGTCTAATTTAATGCTTTGTTGTGTTATCTTCGAAGAGCATTGTGGCAGATATAAAGATTATACAATGTGAAATGGGCCTTTGGTAGAAATGGGCCTTCAGTTATATCAACCATACAATAATGTAGATACAATAATATCTAAGTATAAAATATTTTTTCAATATCATGATTTGATTGGAAATTATTACAATAATCAGTGGAAAACTGATCAATTATTTGTATCCATTTAAATGTAACATGGTCTGATTTAGATATATTTACTATGAAGGGAAATAACTCTGATACACAGTTAATCACCTCTAGAATTTGTTTCTATTAAATGAATGTACAGTGTTGTACTTAGAACCTTGCAGCAGTCAGTATCCTTCAACACTCACCATTTCACAAACTTTGACATAGTTAACAAACTTTAATCCATGAACTTTTAAATTTTGCACCATGGTTCTCTTTGTATATATCAACTGTGTGTGTGTGTGTTTGTTTGCATATATGTGTGTATGTGTGTTGATGTGTGATGTTGTTTTACAACAACTTACTGAGACAATTACAGTCTATACTCAGACCTTTTTACAATATGTATTTACATCAACATTTAGTTAACTCACTTATCTAGGGGTTACCATAATGCTTTAACCAAATTAAATATCAAATTATATATATATATATATATATATATATATATATATATATATATATAATAGTTTGTATGTAGAAACATGCCACTTTCATTCAAGATATAGTGGCATGTAGCTACAGAAGTAAAATCAGTTTTCCAAAACCGTTCCCCATGTAAAGAGAATGTGCATTCTGAAGAGAGGAAGTTTTTCATTAGAGGCTACTGGTATTTGGTTACAAATGTAAAGCTTTTGGTTTCTGAAACATGCAAATATTTTTCTGCAAATACTGTTCCATCACGGATAATAATATTTCATATGCAATGTATGTAAGACCTAAAAATATATGATAATTGAGTGACGTTCTGTCACTAGCACAATTATTTACTATTTTACTCAAATTCTACAAAAGAGCTTGGCAATATATACTTTCAGCAGCAATCCTAACTTATAAAGCTCTCTGAGTGAAATGAGATGCTCCCCAACTTCAGAGATGTAGGCAGCACTACATATTAAAAAATACAGTTGTCATGCAACACTCATCTAGAAACCATATAAAATCAATAGGGACACTCTTCCAATCCAAATGTAATGATTGACTCTGACTTGCTCTCAATGCCAGCACATCTATGAACATCCACATTTATATAGAGCATTGATATGGAATATATATCATCAAAGCAAGATCATACATGATGTCAGAGTAGATTATAGTGTAAATGATCCCCCCTCCAACTTATCAAAAGAAATGAGATGTTAGTGACACATTGCTTACAAACTGTTTTATTTGTCCTCCTGGAGATGTTAATGGAGGACCAGAAATTCAGCAATGGGAAATAACTCCTAATATGTATGACTAGATAACCAGAAATGTCCCTTATTACAGGAACACTCTTTTCTAAGGAAATCCACGTAAATGTGATCCAAAAATATTATCTAAATTTAATATAATGAAAGGTTTAAAAAATTAATATATCCACAAATTTGAGAAACTATGAAAGTAATAGTACAATTATTAAACTAAAAGTATGAATTTGAAATGTTGCAAAAAATTACATGTTGATCTGAAATATATCATCCATGACTCTCGTAAAAATGTTTTTACCATGAAATTTATTGGGGGTACAAGCGGATAGATTCCATACAGATTCTTGTACCATAATGCAATAAAATAAAATGATGGAATTCTATAGCATAGGTGCCGGTCTTCTAATTTTACAGGGCAACACTGACACGAACATCTGAAGCCTCTGTTCCCATTCTGAAATAAGAACATGTACAGCTATAAACTAAGGCTTAACTATGCAGTAATTAAAGTGTTGTTGCAGTACGGAAAATTTTGAGTTCTTTAATTACACTCGTAGTCAGAATTGTTCATTCTGACTAGTTGCCTGCTGAAAGCACTATGCATTCTGAATAAATTTTAGACAGTAAACCAGACTGCATGTTGTATCTTCATTTTGTTTGTTTCTTGTTATATTTTGGGGGTGAGACAGGTGGGAGTTCCAATCAAAACCCTGTAGGTATGCATTTGCACGAGAAAGCTGTTGAATCATTACTTTTAAATCTAAATATATAAAGAGGATGGACAAGCAACTATCGGATGGCACCAAATTCTTACGATTTTTACAGATTAAAATATTGTGTTATAACAATATATAGTAACAATGATCAATTCATGAAAAACTAAAGCAAATAATGGAAAATAATAACATATTATCATCCACAGTAATCTTGACCTTTTAACCTTAGGCACCAAGATCACAACTTATATCCTATATAACTTCTGGCCTCATGTCTAATGACTGATCTCAATCCACCAATTCAAAACAAGAAGCAGATTAATGAAAGTCACCGGAAAAATATGTAAATTTCTTCAAAGGAACGATTTCTGCCAGTTAAGCATCCATCACTCAGACTAAATAGTTATCTAGCTTTTGCAAAGTTCTTCAATCAAGACTGCATAGAGAACTGAGATATTTATGTTACGGTTCTAAATTCAACTCTGAAAGCAACTGAGTTGACACTCTTATTAGAAGAAACTATGCATTTGTATTTATCTCAAAAGATATCAGTACAGTCTTGTATGGCTAAAATCTAGATGCTTTCATATAATTTGTACGCTTATAATGGTTTTAAAACTTCCAGTAATTCAACCATTTGCCTAACGCTGAAATCATTGTGAACATATATATTAAGCAAGAAATAATACACAAAATAATTAATCAAACTCTCACCCATTAACTTAGATGCTCAGTTACTTACACACTCTATCAATCAATTTTAGAACAGCTTAGCTTGGAAATTGCTTTAATAGTACAAATTCAACAACATTAATTCACCAAATATGTTGTTTTTCAATTGGCAATAATCAAAATGAACCCTGTCATAAAATTAGGAACTGTGAGTTTTTTAATAATATTTTTAAATCGGTTTTATATCTTTATACAAGAAAACTGATTTTTACTCACGCTTGATTCACGTAGAGTTCATCTTCCGTGGGTTCAGTTGGAGGTGGGGGTGGGGGAGGGCGTCGCCGTGATACTTGGAATCTTTTGGTCAGCCCACGTGATTTTTTCTCAAACTTGCTTTGTACGGGTTGCTGGACTGGGTACTGTTAAAATTGGATAACGATACAATTGGTTAAATACAAACTAATTACAACACCTGACGGAGCGTAATGCGATTTGTAAACTATTACAAAACTCGTGTCCTTTAACTCATTTACTTTCTGCACCTAAACAATATTGAGATTTACTTTACACACACACACACACACACACACACACACACACACACATATATATATATATATATATATATATATATATATATATATATATATATATATATATATATATATACTGGCCATATATTTCCTTTGATTTTCTTTTATATATCAAACCTTGTTACTTTGAAGTTGTTACGCTTCTCATCCAGTTGCTGGGAACGATTCAGAATCAGTTAAAGACCTTCGGATAAACTTGGTTTTGACATGTATTAATAGTGTATAGGAATAAAAATATAGATGGATGGAGGGACAGACAAATAATACTTCAAGAAGCCTTTAATAACTCACGGATTTATCTTCATACAGTTCATCATCATCATTCAGTTCGTCATTTGTGGCCCCTCCAGGTACTGGTTTGGGTTTTCGGTCATCCATGGGGGGCTTCAGTGGTGCCCTACCTCCGGCCTTACTAGCGCCGCCCTTCCCATTTCCACCTTGGTCATGCTCTTCACCAAACTCCTTCATCTCGGTGTTGTCAGTTCGAGCACTTGGCTTGTTTTCAACTTCGCCATCATCTGAAAATCATGAAGATTACCTATGATCCACTAATTATGTAGAAATCTCAACTATTAACTTTCACCCGGTATATGTAAATTAAACAGTATTCACTGGGCACTCTAAGGCTTCAAAGTTGGCCCCCTAAGACATTTCACTATTATTATAAATTAAAGGTAAGTGCAGTGACTTATGGATAATGGACTTGTGTGTGTGTGATTTTACATTGTTGTATTCAAAGATAAACATACATTTTTAACTTTTTTTTTTTTTTTTTTTTTTTTTTTTTTTTTTTTTAAAGGAAAGGGGAAAATCATAAAGGGGGATAAGAATACAATATGGAGAGTAGTCTTGCTAAAGACTGTATTCATTAATTATATGGAAGATAATTTCATTCAGATTACAATTTAGTCTGATTAATAATAATAATAATAATAATAATAATAACAACGATGATGATGACAACAATAATGCACACACTCTGTGAATATTTTCCCTCCACTTTGGTGAGGTCGCGAAAGTTGTATCAGGATGAACTCTGACCTTTGCGAATGAGCTGTAGAATTACTGGACAGACATGAGAAATAATGATCGTGACCATGACCTAGAAAAGATGGCCATGCTTTCAAATCACTCCTCAAATTAGTACATACTGTACTCAAACATTTGACTCCACCGTACAATTTACATTAGGAAACAATACAGGTCAGCATCTCCGTTTTGAGTCCCAATATTACCTGCACATTTTAATGAAGTAGGCTTAATACAATTATCCCATCTCAATTTACATGAAGCCAAGTGCAGAGTTTATCCCCAAAATCAAGCCGTGTGTGAAAGCGGGAGCTAAAACTTACCGTAATACACAACCAACACTGTGTTAGGGATAAAAGCATTTCAAGTGACATCATCTGTTTTCAAATGGGTCTAAACTTAAAGGCATCAAGCAGAAACCGAAAACGTATAATATTGACCTGTTACCTTAAAACTTAGGGTACGAGGACGAAACCTGTATTCAACATACCACTTCTAGGGACACATATATGTACCAAATTTCATTCCTTATACAAAACAACTGTAAAGTCAGAGAGCAGAAAACATATCTGGCCTTGACCTTGAAAGAAAATGTGATCCAAAACATGATACCCAATACATATCTTGAATTTAATAAGTACACCCAATTTCATTGAAAAGTTTGAAAACATTAAAAATATATATTTAATGATCATAAAAATAAAAAGGAAAATAAAACAAAATTGCTGACCTTTGATCTTGATTTTTAAAGTGTGACTTTGAACATGCTACAGAAAGGATCACTGTCAGAAATATATACTACTACTACTACTACTAATACTACCAGAACTAATGATTTATCTCAGAGAGGTTCTGAGTGATAAAGCAGAAAAGGAAAGAAATAAAGAGCAAAATTCATATGTGACCTTGACTATAAAGATACGACCTGGGCTAGAATTCATGAATCTCTTCAACTTGAGTGGATTCTCTGACTCAGATATGTTACTGCTTACAATAAGTAAATACATTTTAATCAAAATATTTAAAGGTAGAAATATATCAAGATACATATGTCTCCTAAATATGCAAGGTTTATTTTGTAACACTTTAATACAATGTAAGATTTATGACAATGATAATTTGGAAAATGAGTGTGCACTCAATTTGAAGAGTTTTGTGAATACAGGTCTAGAACTGTGCACTACGTCATATGACCTTTTGTGGGAAACCCACGTGCAGCAAATGCCACCCCTGCATCTAACACAGATTTTACATTATAAAGCAAATGTTGCACAAAATAAACTTAAATATTTTACCTGTGAGACTGACCTTTAAGATTGGATTCAGAATGTAAAACACCATCTATTAACGATATATGAGCATAGAAAGCTTTTCTTGAAAAGGGAATGATGATGATGAGTTTTGTCTTTGTCTATCACAAAGAAAACTAAACAAATAAAACTGCAAATAAGCAAACATCTTGCTTCAGTCAAAAACTGTTCATCACTACAGTGTCCAGCTAGACATACAAATAACGACTCTCGTCTTTTTACTGAAAGATCCTATAGTTAAGGGAAATAACTCTGCATAGCATCAGGATGTTTAAGTTCCATTTGCACGGAAGCTTGGTCAGTTGTACATTGAATCTTCTAGCAATCACCCACTCAGTCTAAATGAGAATGATCCACATACATCTTCAGGCAATCACCCACTTATTCCAAATGAGAATGATCCATGTGTGGCTTCAGGCAATCACCCACTTAGTCCAAATGAGAATGATCCATATGTGGCTTCAGGCAATCACCCTCTTAGTCCAAATGAGAATGATCCATATGTGGCTTCAGGCAATCACCCACGCAGTCCAAATGAGAATGATCCATATGTGGCGTCAGGCAATCACTCATTTAGTCCAAATGAGAATCTCCATATGTGGCTTCAAGCAATCACCCAGTCAGTCCAAATAAGAATGATCCATATTTGGCTTCAGGCAATCACCCATTCAGTCCTAATGAGAATGATCCACATATGACTTCAAGCAATCACCCACGTAGTCCAAATGAAAATGGTCCGCATACACTGACAGGCAATCACCCACGCAGTCCAAATGAAATGATCCATATGTGGCGTCAGGCAATCACTCATTTAGTCCAAATGAGAATCTCCATATGTGGCTTCAGGCAATCACCCACTCAGACCAAATGAGAATGATCCATTTGTGACATCAAACAATCACCCACTCAATCCTAATGAGTATGATCCACATGTGGCTTCAAGCAATCACCCACTCAGTCCGAACGAGAATGATCCATATGAGGCTTCAGGCAATCACCCACTCAGACCAAACGAGAATGATCCATATGTGACTTCAAACAATCACTCACTCAGTCCTAATGAGAATGATCCACATGTGGCTTCAAGCAATCACCCACTCAGTCCGAACAAGAATGATCCATATGAGGCTTCAGGCAATTATTCACTTAGTCAAATGAGAATGATCCATGTGTCTTCAAAATATTTGCACAGTCGGAATGATAGATCATCGATAATAATAAAAGAAAGAAAAGGAAAAACACGTTATGGATAAAGAGCGGAAAGGGTGTGTTTTTATTCAATTAGAATTACGAGTTAAAAGAAAATAACTAATTTTAAAAGACTTTTTTTGTCACTTTTAGAAGTGTTTGCTGTAACAAAGCGCAAAAAATTGTACATTGTAAGATATAAAAGCAACTAAAGAAACTAAATTCTCACCTCAAACTTCCCTGGTTAGTATTTGCATAAATAAAGTACATAAATAAAAAATATATGATTAGTACAGACTTTATGAAGCACCCGTAGCAATGCAGAATAAATCTAAAGTCACGTGACACTTGAACGAGTCGCACAAGCACGAAATGACAGACGGATAAAATGAATCCTATATCTGAACTACTTCTAACAGAAGAATGGTATAGAAACGAAAGAAAACACAATCCACGTCCACTGAGCCAAGGCATGAAACCCCATATGGATAGAGTCTACATTTAGAGGCAGATATTCAACCCCCGCCACAGCTGCTAGCATGCTTATAGTTGCATATTTCCCACTGCTTAACAACTGAAGTGACTTCGCAAAAACCGAGTCAATACAGGGAAGGTTTTCATATGCTAGGCATGGACGCGGGTTAAAGAAGAACTCCCAAAAGTTAACTCCAATCAAAAATCGTTGAGAAATATCCCATAGAAAGCGTCTATAATTTCAAACAAAGTGATGTTTCTCACACTAAAACATAAAATTATACTTACCATCCTTGGCATGTGGGACTGTTTAATGCAATATCATTACTTTAAATATGAAACACTAAGAAAAGATTAATCTATAACATACAGATATATACAACTATCAGCTATTTATAAGAATGATGAATTCATTGCAGGATGCAGGGTTAGCTCATTTGTTCAAGGACCTGAATAGCTTTTGCAATGAACAGTCGTCTTTCATCTGTCATTCGTCCGTCTGTTAACACAAGTTTGTTATCACTACTCCTCAAAAACTACTTGACTGATTATACCAAAACTATATACACATATTTATCCCAGGGTCTAATTTATCCCAAGGTCTAATTTGTCATCCAAGAAAAGGGTTGGACTCAGACATCCACGATAGTGGCCATGGATGTCATCATGAAAACCATGCTGTCAGTACTCAATCTGAGCAGAATATCATATCAACATGGATTTCTCTGAAAGACTTCACACTACATATCTTGAAATTCTTGTTAGTACTGTCATCGAACAGATGGTATTACTAACATTGGGTTTTCACTAAAAGACTTCTTTTGATATGTGCATGGTCTGGAATGACAAAGATGACAACCTGAGGTAAACATGGTTGCTATGGCGGTCATCCTAAAAGTTAATAATTCCACTTCTCCTGAATGAATAGTCACTTCTATCTGGAGTTTTCCATAAAGGCATCTTGTCATATTTAATTGGTCCTAAATGAAATTGTTGCTGATCAGACCTATAAAACGATCACCATGGTGATTATCTTAAAATATTACTGTTACAACTATTAAAAAAGGATCAAAATGGGACTTGGGACTTTACTACTGATAGTTGGTTCTATTTGAAAATGGTGTTGATATAAACTCACTTTATTTCTGCAACAAAGGTCACCCTATAAATGTTGCCATCGCTGCTCTTTACGTGCATCGACTGCACAAAATGGCTCTCATGACTACCAACTTTAAAATATTGTCTTGTTTCTTCTCCTAAACAAACAAACATACTGACATGGATTTGTTGCAAAATAATTCTTGCAATATGAATTTTGCCTTGAAGGATAATGATGCCAATAAGATAATAATGAATAAACGATAGTCATGCCCATATGATATTTAACATCCACGAATATCTCCATTGACCAGCTCCACTTTTCTACTTAGGCTACCCCTGGATAAGTTCAAATATAATCCGTGGAACACATTAATAATTCATAAAGCAGTTGGAGTAAGTTGATTGTATCTAATGCTTGGAAATTTTAATCTCGGGTTTTTATATCTTCTCGATGCCGCACGTTGGCACTTTAATGACATTATGAGAAAAGATCAGCCAACTGAACTTGTCCTATCATGTATACTATGGTAACTCCGCCACATCTGCGTTTCTAGAGACAACTTATTTTTTTATCTCCATAAAAGAAGTAGTTTACTTCAAATCTTAATTGTCGAATCACTTATCTATATATTATCTAATGGTTTATTATTGCAAACCTATGTTTTGCCGACAGAGGTTATTAACATAATTAGACGAAGTACTGGGTTTATGAGGATCAATATACACGCACAAATCTAAGTTACAATGACAAATTCTTACCAAGATTCATATATGCAGCCATGGCAGGAAATCACGTGATATAAGTTGCGGATTTTGGGTTACACTTTCTGTGTGATTATACGGGGATGTGGTGGGGTTTGGATGGGGCTTTTGGAGGGACTAATATGAAGTAAAAAGCAGGAGGAGCTGAGGATTTGAGGTGACAAAACTTGGAAATTACTCTGGCTGTAAAAGGTTTACGTCTCCGAGAATGATACATAGATGGACCTGAGCATAACAAACACCCAGCTACATTTGTGGTAAATATCAGCAGAATGTGATTTTTTTAGTAACTAGGCATATTTTCTCTAACCAAAATTCCGTTGACCTTTGATCTACTGAACATTCACCTAGTGTTGAAAACTGGAGAAAATATTACAACAGATCATCGCATTCTAGTTGCCAATATATGTTTATAAAAGAATTTATCTTTATGATGTCTTGATAAAACCAAGGTTATTTTTCAAAATATCTTCAATTCCAATACAGCAGGAAAGGTAAAGAGCTGAATATCTACTCTAATCGAACACAAAAGTCACAACGATTAACCAGTCTTTTCTCAATTAGTTGTGTCAATGAAAGTGACAAATGCTTAACTAATCGATAAACAGCACTACTTCGGCCTGCTGATTCTGATGACTTCCACAACGACTCCTTCATACATCACTAACCACAGACCTACTGAAATATTACTGCAGCTACACTACCGTCTGTACTCGTTTATAAGGCGAGTCCAACCGCAAATTGCGCATACCTGGATCTGCCATCGCATACTGGGCCGGCTAATCTGGGTCTGTAGATTTTGTTAGGATAAATCAGTAGAACAAACAACATAGACCCTGGTCTGCAAGGTGCATTATGCTATGACCGATCAGGATATGTGTTGTTTACAGTTTGACTTGACTTATAAGCGAGTACAGACGGTGTTTAGGACCATATCAACAAATAGAAGTTAGTTTATCGGAACAAAATCTAGGCACTTCCGTTGGTTCGAATAATAAGAAAATTGAATGTGACTACTATCCAAGGGCAATCGTCGGTAAACAAGGATACTTGACTTGCATTTTATGCAGCATATTTCATTTCCATACGGAGAACATTCTTGATAGAATAAATTGTGTAACGGTGTATCATAAACCACTTACATCAAACAGACTGATTTACTTTCAGATCCCAGTTGTGCCAAAACAGTGATATATATTCTTATAGTTTGTGCACAATAAGACGGCTGAATATGGACAAAGAACGTTATTCAGCTGCATAGAGACGAAAGGTTCTTTTGATGTTAATTTGCAACTTTTATTCTCCCCGCAAAATTCAAGAGTTTGTTGCAAATCTGAACATATTATGCTTGATTCCATGGCGGCTCTATCATATATACATGTATAATGTGTAACAGCGGAAATACTTGTCAAGTTCATAATTGTTACATTAATCATTGAATTAATAGTCCATATTTGGCGTAACAATTTCTTTTTTATAATTATAAAAAAACGTCATTCTTTTATCGCTGTGCCTAAACTCGGTTGTTATATATCATGCTTTCTGCGCATCTGACAAAGATATCCCATGGTGTGCATGAATCGTACATATTTAGTACGAGTCTCGTCAACACCAACCACATAAAACGTGTGTACGTTACACTATATTTTTATAGAGTGGCCTAGGTTTAAAATTACTAATATTCTAGGAAAGAGTCAAGCAGTTGCGTCACTTTGGTCGGACTTTAGGATTCCAGGTTTTCAATACATCAAAGAAAAATAACGGAAAGGTGCACATTTGTGGAAAGAAGAAAACCGTTACCTTTGTCCTCCCATGCTAAAATATTGATATAAGTGCATACTCAGTCATTTGGTAGTATTGATTGCTTTCAGTCATCCCATGCTAAGACACTGATACAGACTTGCATAGTCAATCATTTAGTAGCATTGCTGGCTATCATTAAAAAAAAAACAGATTGCAAGGATTATTTGATAAAACAATTTCATCTCATATTTCCAATTAATAAAAGATTGAAAAAAAAATCAGAAGAAAGAACTTTGCATAGTATATTCTGTATACGTTTTAAAACAACTTAGTGAAGTCAAGTTGAATGTCTTATAGAATGGCTCTAATTTTAAAATATGTTACGTTTTTTTTACAACGTTAATGTTCTATGTGAAAACTTTTAAAAAAATACTTTAAAAAAATTGTGTGTTAAACTTAACTAGATACACATACATCAAACACAATACCCATGGCACAGCCATATTGGTTAAATTTAGAATTTAAAGTCTTCTTACAAATTAAAATAACTCGTGAAAGTTCAATAATTTTGCTTCTATGATTAATGATGTAAACGAATGGGACGAATTTCTAACTATAGCTCGAGGTTCGTCATCATCTGATCATCTATCTTATCAAGTACATTTTACATGTATCTGGCAGGTATTTAGCTCGAATTTTCAACAGAAAATTGTGTTAAAAGTTTAGATAACTTTTCAGTACCAGGACCCATAATTCCACGAAAATCTAGGTTGTAAAAACTGTGTCTCGAGTAGCAGATGTACCGTATATATTCGTTTATAAGACGAGTCCAACTGCAAATTGCACAGGCCCAGATCTGCCGCCGCATAATGCGCCAGATGACCTGGGTCTGTGCAGTTTTGTTAGGAGTAATCAGTAGAACAAACAGCATAGCCCCTGTTTTGCCGTCAAATTAATGCTTAACATTTCCCTCCAATTTATTGTATAAATATTGATTGTCATTAAGACAAGAGACATCGGTGTATATGGTAGTTTTAGTTTAAAGGATTTTAAGCACTCAGATACGGTAATGTTAGAAACAAAAGCTACCTAGTTCACATCTGATACAGGTAAGGATTCTGACCCATAGGAGTTGGAGTCTGCATTTGTCATCACTGTTGTTTTGATAAACTATTGCCCTGGTGCAAAACTATCAATTTGTTCTCTGTAAAGAGCAGTCGTCTTGAGCCCTAGCTTGGGTGAACATTAAAAATTGCCTGGGAATTTACTTTGTGTTAGATGTTATTGTTTGCAACTTTTGTACCCCGTAACACCCTGATGTGCAGGTGTATTATACTGTGGCTGATCAAGATCTTTGTTGCTTGCAGTTTGACTCAACTTTTAAGCGAGTATATAAATTAACAATGTCTGATTCTACAAACAACCATAATAGCTGTGGTTTGGCGCTTGATTGAGACGTAGATAGCTCAACGTGGATGAGCAACGTCACATACTCTCAAACTTCAAGAAAGACTATGAAACCATTTACACAAGCCACTCACCTTCCTGTGCATCATCTTCATCTTGAAGGACATCTACACCGAAGAACGTGGCCATCCAAGATGGTTTCCTGCAATCGAGCAGGACGATCGCTATTCCAGAGACAACACATAGAATACCTGCAAATACCATCAGTAAAACGATACACACATTTGTGAACAGTGTGTGTGTGTGTGTGTGTAATGAAATTATGACAACGATGAGGCTTTCCTTTTGATAAATTCTTCCATCCATTAATGTATGTAGCATTTTTAAGCTTGAATGTTTGGCAGGAATATTTTATACCATAGGTGTAATGTACTGAACCATGATTTGTATATGTACAGTCTAAATCAACATGTACTATGTTTGATTATTAATTTTTGTTGTTTTGTAGTCAAAGTCGGGTGTTATGTTGAATATCGGTATTTTCTTGAAAATATTTAATAACTCAAATCAGGATATGATATGTTAACATATCACACTATTTAACGATATAAGACAAAAAGACATTCTTGTACTCACATTCTCTCTCTCTCTCTCTCTGAAAAATTGTCTATTAACACACCTGTAATGAGGCATATCCAAAAGGAACCCCCAAACGTAAAATCTAAAATATTTTCCGCTGAAAATGGGATTTTCAATTCGTTGACATTCCGTATTGATGCCCAGATGATATTAGCGATAATCATGCATGTCCCTGTCATCGCCAGAAAGTACGCACCGAAGCGTAGCAGCACAAAGAAAAGAATATTTGTCAACAGCCACATTGGAAAAGCAAGCCTGAAATATACATATATATATATAGAATACAAATCATATGGCGAATAACAATCATTTCAAGTGCACTGGATCCAGCAAGGGATCACGTGTGTCAGGGACTGATTACTCTATAACGAGTCTTTTTCAAAGGCAAATACAAAACATAGACAAGACAAACAAATAAAACAGTTTTTCTGTCTTATTTGTTTGTCTTGTCTATGTTTTGTATTTGCCTTTGAAAAAGACATAATGATGTAATATTACAAATAAGAGATGGATCTTCAGATAAGTCAAATATGGGATCAAATAATACATTATGGAACGTTATGGAACGAAATTGCGTTTACCAGTTCCAGCGATAAATTATGGTATAAAAAATGTCCACCAGTTCAAATTATGGTATAAAATTGTGTTTACATGTTCAATTAACTCTGTTTAGAACTGTAAAAAGGTTTAACAGTTTAAAATTGCTTCTTTGAATACATAGGTAAAATTCAGCATACAATACATTTCGTTTTATAGTCATCACAATTTATATCTATAAGAAAAGATTCTAAAGTGTTTTGAAAATTTTATCTAAAGAAGCAAAAACTTTTGTACCCCTACTTGTATGTAAAATATGAAAGAAAATGTTTTCATTTATATTTTTACATTAGGATAATAAAATTGTGTAATGCTTCATGAAGATCAAAGCGTTAGCTGAAATATATCCATATATAAATATTTCAGATGAAAAAGCATGTATATATCTTTTGGATATGAACTGCATTTAGTAATAATAATTCAAATTCATAATCCAATTAATACTGACAACCACCTGCAAAATAAGTCAGGGCTCTTGATCTATTATTGCATCCACATTTTCATCAAACTCTTAGGTTTAGAAGTCCACTTCATTACATGAAGCACTTTACAACCGCGACAAAAGGAGAAAAACTTTAACGATAATAATAATAATAATAATAACTTGAACTTACCACAGCATGATATGAGCATACCATCCAGCAAGGCGATAGTGGCGCCCCCAGCGTATTCCCTCGCCATCAAAGGTAAAGTATTCTGCTATCCATAAGATAGGCAGAGGAAGACCCCTTAACTGTGCACTTCTATACTCCTGGTTAAATCTACCAGCTGAAAATTGTTAAATGCTTGACATAAAGATATTTTATGCGGATGATTCATTTTTTGGTAGTACGATATCTTTCTTGGCTCTGAAACTTGGAATTTTAAACAAAATATCTTAAGATAAAGATGGACGGGAAGCTGGAAGTCCATGTTGGGCTTTTGCTCATCTTCCACTTCCACTAAAAGATCATTTCTTTGAGGAACTTGCAGATATGCCTGTTATTTTTTTTTTATAACCTAATTTTCCAAGGTATTAGCTTAATGGACTACATATATTTGAAGGTTTGAACAAGCTAATCTAGCGCTGTTACTGCAAATGTGTCTTTCATTTATATATCATGTATCGATATATTTACTGATCTCTACAAAATTATGTTTGACTATCTGTCTTACTTTCTTTATCTATTCAGTTGGTAATCACTTGGTAATCACTATCTTATGTGGTAAGAAGAAGGTAATTATCTGATAAAAACCTGAAAAGATAATAAATAAATACCGTAAGGTCCAAAGCCAAGTCTGCCCTGTCTCCACTCCCAGCTGAAGTGCTCGTTGTAGTTAATGGTTTCATTGATTTGCTGTTCCGGAACACCTCAGATACAAAAATATTCAGATACAAACATTGCTTAGTGATTACAAATGCAGAGTTTCTCTTCACTAGAAGAATATTTTTAACAGACAAGACTTTAAGTTTACAAACAATAAGCAAGTTAAGTTCATTGTTTACGTGCAATATAATCTCATGGGTTCAAGGTCCACATCTGCGATGTTGGATTTATGTCAGAAAGTATTTAAGGCAACCACAACATTCTCATGAAAATGTCTTGCCCTAGCGGGAAACGAATTGCCCACAGTGTTCTCTTGCTGAATTTTGACACCGTTTCTAAAGAATGAATGACACAGAACAAAGATGGCCTACCAAGCACAACGGTAACATTGTGCAGATGTTTTCCTTGGTATATTCTAATTGTTATAGAGATTTCAAACAAGAATGTCCATAAGCATATTCTTGCCAAATGCGTTAATATCCGAGAAGATCCCCAAAAGTGACCAAAGAGATTCCTGGGACATAAAGGAGATGTAATACAAATTCAGAAAGTTCAAAAGTCTTTAGAAATGTATGCGACAAAATGTGTACAAGCTTATTGCGTAAATTATTACCAATTATGTGTGTCAGCACACATAATATATAGCAACCAAAGTCTTATAAGTGCAAGTGTAACTAACAGGACTTTTAAGTAGCACACAGTATTCCATAGAATCATATCCATATTTTCTATTTCATTTTGTCATACAAGGCTCTTGAAACAGTAAGTTTAATCGCAAAATCATACTGAGCAAACGGAATAAAAGTTGAATACAATAATAATAATAATAATAATAATAATTACCTTTCAAAGTAATGTTTATACCGCGGAGACCGATATGAACGCCAATGTCTGCAGTGATGTCCTTTGCAATTCCTGCTTTGTATTTGGTCAACGTGTTAATCTGTGCAGCCTCCCATGAATAGCTGAAGTTCGTCACTGCAGTCATAAAACAAGATAGAGAATGAAGTATCAAAGGAAAGAATATAGATCTAGTATGTTTTTCCTTTATAGATCTAGTATGTTATTCCTTTATAGATAAATTATGTTATTCCTTTATGGATATAGTATGTTATTCCTTTATAGATCTGGTGTGTTATTCCTTTATAGATGTAGTGTGTTACTCCTTTATAGATGTAGTGTGTTATTCCTTTATAGATGTAGTGTGTTATTCCTTTATAGATCTAGTATGTTATTCATTTATAGATATAGTGTGTTATTCCTTTATATATATAGTATGTTATTCCTTTATAGATCTAGTGTTATTCCTTTACAGATGTAGTGTGTTATTCCTTTACAGATGTAGTGTGTTATTCCTTTATAGATCTAGTATGTTATTCCTTTATAGATAAATTATGTTATTCCTTTATAGATATAGTATGTTATTCCTTTATAGATCTAGTGTGTTATTCCTTTATAGATGTAGTGTGTTATGCCTTTATAGATGTAGTGTGTTATTCCTTTATAGATAAATTATGTTATTCCTTTATAGATAAATTATGTTATTCCTTTATAGATATAGTGTGTTATTCCTTTATAGATATAGTATGTTATTCCTTTATAGATCTAGTGTGTTATTCCTTTATAGATGTAGTGTTTTATTCCTTTATAGATGTAGTGTGTTATTCCTTTATAGATATAGTGTGTTATTCCTTTATAGATATAGTATGTTATTCCTTTATAGATGTAGTGTGTTATTCCTTTATAGATATAGTGTGTTATTCCTTTATATATCTAGTGTGTTATTCCTTTATAGATGTAGTGTGTTATTCCTTTATAGATGTAGTGTGTTATTCTTTTATAGATGTAGTGTGTTATTCCTTTATAGATATAGTATGTTATTCCTTTATAGATCTAGTGTGTTATTCCTTTATAGATGTAGTGTGTTATTCCTTTATAGATGTAGTGTGTTATTCCTTTATAGATCTAGTATGTTATTCCTTTATAGATGTAGTGTGTTATTCCTTTATAGATGTAGTGTGTTATTCCTTTATAGATGTAGTGTGTTATTCCTTTATAGATCTAGTATGTTATTCCTTTATAGATATAGTGTGTTATTCCTTTATAGATATAGTATGTTATTCCTTTATAGATTTAGTGTGTTATTCCTTTATAGATGTAGTGTGTTATTCCTTTATAGATGTAGTGTGTTATTCTTTCATAGATGTAGTGTGTTATTCCTTTATAGATATAGTATGTTATTCCTTGATAGATGTAGTGTGTTATTCCTTTATAGATGTAGTGTGTTATTCCTTTATAGATCTAGTATGTTATTCCTTTATAGATCTAGTGTGTTATTCCTTTATAGATGTAGTGTGTTATTCCTTTATAGATCTAGTATGTTATTCCTTTATAGATGTAGTGTGTTATTCCTTTATAGATGTAGTATGTTATTCCTTAATAGATGTACTGTGTTATTCCTTTATAGATGTAGTGTGTTATTCCTTTATAGATGTAGTGTTATTCCTTTATAGATATAGTGTGTTATTCCTTTATAGATATAGTATGTTATTCCTTTATAGATGTAGTGTGTTATTCCTTTATAGATCTAGTGTGTTATTCCTTTATAGATGCAGTGTGTTATTCCTTTATAGATCTAGTATGCTATTCCTTTATAGATCTAGTGTGTTATTCCTTTATAGATGTAGTGTGTTATTCCTTTATAGATAAATTATGTTATTTCTTTATAGATGTAGTGTGTTATTCCTTTATAGATGTAGTGTGTTATTCCTTTATAGATAAATTATGTTATTCCTTTATAGATCTAGTATGTTATTCCTTTATAGATCTAGTATGTTATTCCTTTATAGATAAATTATGTTATTCCTTTATAGATATAGTATGTTATTCCTTTATAGATCTAGTGTGTTATTCCTTTATAGATGTAGTGTGTTATTCCTTTATAGATCTAGTATGTTATTCCTTTATAGATATAGTGTGTTATTCCTTTATAGATGTAGTGTGTTATTCCTTTATAGATCTAGTATGTTAATCCTTTATAGATGTAGTGTGTTATTCCTTTATAAATGTGGTGTGTTATTCCTTTATAGATCTAGTATGTTATTCCTTTATAGATCTAGTGTGTTATTCCTTTATAGATCTAGTGTATTATTCCTTTATCTCTGAAAATACAGTAACAACTGGTAGTAATTATTCTTTTAGCT
Organism: Sinohyriopsis cumingii; assembly: GCA_028554795.2. Lineage (NCBI taxonomy): Eukaryota > Metazoa > Mollusca > Bivalvia > Unionida > Unionidae > Sinohyriopsis > Sinohyriopsis cumingii. The sequence goes on along the minus strand of CM068826.1, from coordinate 118,148,303 downwards.
TTAAGCAAACATTTTATTTGTGGAATAAACTGAATTCGTGCATGTAGTTATTAATGCGCCGTAGAAATTTACCGATAGAATATCATTTCTTCCTATTCTATACAACTGAACCCTGATTTCAAAGGCAAACTATTATCGCTTCAATTAGCATTGCATATTCACTATTTTCATTCGATATATACTGTGGAGGAGCTAAAGCAGATGCTTTATTGAGTCTGCGCTGTTCATATTTATCTCGGAAGTAATCGAAATTGATCCAACTGCCCAAACTGATTTTGACAATCACCAGCCATTTAGGTTCTAAAAAACTTACACTGATTGTCAAGAGAAACTAATATTTAAAAAATCATTAAATTCTTTGTTCTGGTAAAATATCTGGCGCCATTTAAGGAAACTTTGGACGTTTTAGCCACAGAAAAGCCTCAAGATGTGGCATTTCAAATAACAAAATGAGATTGGCTAAAATATTTTGTTTGGAAAAAAGACAGTATACACAGTTAAACTAGATGTTACAGTCTTTATAGCAAATTTTTCCACCGTACCCCCCACCCACCCATTGCACCCGGCACACATATAAATAATTTATTAAGAACCATACAGTTCACTAACGTAGTGCTTCTACGTTTGGAAACTAACCCATTTCATGAACCTTATAATACTTTGTTAACAAGATCTTCTGCAATTTTTCTTTTATTTTTAAATGTAATCTTTTACAAATACTTACAAAGAATGACAGCACCTACGAAAAGGCTAAGGGTAATCCTGATAAACATGAAGAATTTCTGGAAAAGAAATAATAACAATAATAATAATAACAACAATAGCAACAACATTTGAACATATGCATTGCTTTGTTCTTTTTGTGAAATATGTTCTGCAAAACCTATAAAAGCTAATGTTTGGATATAATTATCCAATTCAGGACATGTACTGTAAAATAGGTTTTTGACAATATTTATACATTTTAAGAATCCTTTTCCTCAAACCAAGCTATTACTGGTCAGCAAGAAAGCAACATTTAAATTTAAACAAATAAACCATTTTTAGGGTGATTTCAGTTTAACGACTTACAATTTGCCTGCAAGATGAATGTTATTAACGACTGCATATCGGATAACACAACTTAATATTTTCAAATAGCAAACAGATTTTGAACTGCAATGCTTAGTGGAATGCATGACGGACTCCGACCGGAAGGATACGGGATCGAATCCTGGCCAGGTCGAAAATCAGCCATCGTGGTGTATCCTTGGGTAAGACATTTTGTTGCCATTGCCTCCACTTGCTAGAGCCATTCTTGTGCTGACGTGGTGTTAAAGGAAAACTCAATCAATCAATCAGTCAGTAAATGAAATGTAACTGAATATATCTTACCTCCTTTCCACGAACTCCTGGCAGGATGATGTAGAAGGAGAAGGCAAGGATACAAAAGGCGAAGATCAGTCCAGACTCCAAGATGTCCGCCTGCCATGCGGTCTTGAGAGGGGGATATATGGTAGGCCCTCCATTGACACGAAAGGCATCGAAAAGTCCATTGGACATCTTAAGCTTTCGGCAGATTCGTCGTCAAACTTATTTAGAAAATGACAGAACATAAGAAAACTAATTAACAAAAAAATGTCACATGTAAAGAGTGCATACTGTCCATAAAGAAAATGAAGCATTTGAGAACACAGAGCAAATTCCATGATGGACTGATAACTTAATAGTGAAGTGTATTACTTAAGCTAGGATGTCTGCGATGTCAGCTGACTATGGGGTATAGCCCAGTGTCTGTTGTTCACCACTTAAATATGTTCTATCTTCTTTCAAACATGACTGAATATTATGACCAAGACCGTCTATACTCGCGTATAAGTTAGATTCATCAGCAACCTTCACAGACCCTGATATGCTGTAGCATAATGCGCTGACTGATAGGAGTCTCGACAGTTTCTTAGGGTAATAAATAGAACAAATAACACCGACATTGATCTGTCGGCGCAGTGTTTAAAAAAAAATACAACAAAGGAACGCTGAGCAAAATGCTTACATAAATATAACCCCCGCGTCTAGCACGAAAAAAACCATTATGAATGAGTCAAAGTACTGCCCCAATCGAAAAGAACAGTGAGATTAGGTGCCTCAAACTGCACGTCACAAAAGGCCAATAACTCTTATCAAAATTGTGGACGAAGAGTGTTTGGTCCATATGCGCATCATTAGCGATAATTATGATATGTGTTAAACATTACACATTTTCATTACACGTAAATGACTCATTGCGGACAGTAACGGCTTTAGCAAACACAGGTACCGATTTGGATCATTTTGGCAGGGCCCCTGGATTTACGCGCGGGGCCCCCTGTAAGCACGGTATTTTGGAAATAAACTTTTAAACAAGTTTTATATGCTACTGAACACAAAATGTTTCTTCCATCGCTTTAAAATTACTTTCCCTCCATTTTTTAAAATTCCTAACGCGCGGGGCCTGACTGGGCCAAAACGGTCCAATCGGCATAAGGCCGGCCCTAATTGCGGGCACAAGATCTAGTGATAAGTTTCACCCAGCTGCGAGTCCAAAAGGGCAATAACTCTTACAGAAATTGCAGGCACAACGCGATTGGTCACAACAGCCTCATATGACTGACAGCTGTCCATCAAAAGATGCACGAAAAAGACAGGCAGTATGCACAAACTGCAGAACAGTCTCAAGGACACACATCTCTGTCTCTCCAAATATATATATATGTGTGTGTGATTTGGATTTTTAACGCAGCTTTAAAAAAATTCAGTCTAATCGCTACGATGTCTGCGGTGTGGCAGTTTATAGTGATGCCTAGCACTGGGGCATCATGTCACAGACATGTAGCATGATGTCCCACCCAGTCACATGATCTTGACACCAGTCCGACCAATCCTAACACTAACCTCTTAATGCTGAGCGCCAAGCGAGGTAGCTGTTAGTACTATTTTTGTTGTTGTTGTTATAGGGTTTAACGCAATTTTTCAGCACAAGATAGGCTACACATGGCGGCCAGTATTAATGGTGGAGGAAGAAACCGGGAAAACCCCGGAAAACACCACCGACCAACGAAGAGCTACCGGCAAGCTTTCTCACATATCCACATTGGCCGAACCCGAGACTCGAACACACGCAGGCAGAGGTGAGATGGCAGTGATCCGGAACGGTGAGCGCTTTAGACCACTAAGCCCCCCCCCCCCATTTTTGTAAGTCATTGGTATGGCTCGACCGGGGATCAAACCCACTTCCTCCCGCATCCGAGGCGGACGCTCTAACCCTCTCCATATATATATATATATATATATATATATATATATATATATATATATATATATATATATATATATATATATATATATAAGTAATTGTTTATTCTTTAGAATATGAGTTTATGGTGTGATTGTCTGTGTGTTTCGGCGACAGTGTACGGTGAGTAATAAGGTCTTAGTGATAATCCGGAAGTGAAATATGTGTTCCATTGCACGCTGGTTTGTTTACAGTCCAGCCTTTCAAACTAATGCCGGTGAACCTTTGACAAAAACTTCACCGTGAAGTCATCTTTGAAGGTATTTTAGATCAGTATATGATTTGCATTGATTGTCAGTACCAAGAAGTAAATGTAGTGAATATATAGTAAAATTAATTGTGTTCTCTGTCCGTATAGGTCATATACTAAGAATATAACGCTGTACTTAGTTTAACATTCACGATTAGTGACAATCGAAACATCGAAACACCCAACAGAACCGTACCAAGTACAATCTTCTGTATAACTGCTCATGTGTGTGTGTGTGTGTGATTTGGATTTTTAACGTAGCTATATCAATTTTTCAGTCATATCGTTACGATGTCTGCAGTGTGACAGTTTATAGTGATGTCTACCGCTGGGGCAACATGCCGCAGACATCAGACATACAGCATGATGACCCACCTACTCACATCATCCTAACACCAGGCCGACCACACTGAGCGCCAAGCGAAGCAGCTATTAGTACCATTTTTGTAGGTCATTGGTATGACTCGGCCGGGGATCGAACCCACGACCTCCCGCATCTGATGCGGACGCTCTAACCACTAGACCACCGGAGCGGTCAACTGCTCATGTATCTTACTTCATTAATTTGTAATCTTTTGTTAAACTTTCTTTTTCGCAATTCGAATCACCCTTCTTTTGCGGGAAGTGGCTTGTTTCACACTAGCGGAGGCTCATTTCACAGCTACTATAGTTCTCATACGTACAAGGAAATTCAATATATATCCCATATATGTATTTAGTAAGGCTCATTTAGGATAAATAGCTAATGGCAAGTGATTTTTTTGTTATCTTTAGATGGGTATTAAGAGCAAAGGACTGATGACACACGAAGGTAATTACCTTCGGCAGATAATTATTTAGAGACGTACATGCGGTAAAAGAAGAGGAAATAAAGTAAAATGAAAACAAGTAAATAGATAATTTTAAATTTATAGCATGTATTTCAGGAAAGTTTAGGAATTCTCTTTTCTATTGTCAATACTGACTAGAACTTTACTTTCAAAATGGAACATTTGACAGACATTGGGCCACATGTATGCGTGAATGATGACTGTCGGTTAAGTAACCGGGTTTACTCTAAGAAGACGAATATGGCAACCCCCCATTACATCGCACCGTGATGCTTCCCACGCACATTGTAAGCAAGGCACGATATTTATGAAGAATGCTTAGACTTCATGCCACAAGGTATTTGCTATCTCAATACAGTGGTGTTGTGCGCATAAAATATTATACCCAAGTGCCTAAGTTAGCTTATATAAATATATTTTCCGCAAAATAGATTGTCCCTGAACATTCAACTGACAGTGGTTTACGTTAATAATTTATAACTTTTCACTTACTACGTACTACACGTGATAACTGACTATACCACACCTACCCACGCTGTTATGACTATTCGTATTACAAATACCCCCTTAACTAGTCAAAGCGCTTTTGACTCTCGTCGATTCTTTGTCGATTTCAGTTATAAAACAGTGACAAACAATACAAACACCAAACACAACAGAAAACACTGGATTTAATAAATCTTTACAATGTTATGGAAACTTCTCGTGGATGGGTGGTTCTTTCCCGGGGTTCTTCCTACACCATTAATACTGGCCGCCATGTATAGGCTATCTTGTGCTGAAAAATAGCATTAAACCCTACAACAACAATGTTATGGATCTAATAGATGTATTATTTAAAAAAAACTGTAAAAAGCGCCTTCTCGGTTTGAACTCCTAATGATAAAGCTGCAACCTAGTTGGTATTGACCTAAGTAGTGGAGTGGGATACTATACGGACAATGGGATTTTAGTGTTAAACGTGGTGGTTTGTACCATACGGACCAGAATTTTCAGATCACCCTGGGACACTATACGGACACGGACAATAGGAATGGAACAGGTAGGCTGACGTAACGGTACTGGAGATTGGCAACAATGTTGTAAGGGTCTGACCTGAGTACGAGCTACTCTAGGTAAAGACAAATACAGTAGAAACATAGACATATACATAAAATACGCTCAATAAATAAAATTGACTAAAAATAATTTAGGCAAGAAAAACAAATCTTTTCGAGACAGTGGAGTTGCCCTGAAATGGACCGTTGCTTTTCTTCTTTTTTTCTTCTTCTTCTCATTCTTTTCCTCCTCCTGTTTCTCCTTTTCCTCCTCCTCCTCTTTCTTCCTCTTTTCATTTTCTTCTTCCTTTTCTATTTTCTCATTTCATTCCATCATTCTCTGTTTGTCCTCTTTATGCTCCTTCTCCTTCGTTTGTTCTTGTATCATTTCCCTCAGCATATCCTTTGATTTTCTCAGATTGTTTATCTCCATTTTCACTGGAAGGAGACTGTAACAAAAATCATAATCTAGTTTCACGAGCATAACTTCTATCATTTCTAAATCGTCGAGAACGTATTGCATCTTCTTCATTTTATCAGGGCTGTTCGAAGCCATTTTGTATTCAATATTGAATGGCGCGAACGATGAACGTTCGGATTTATATTTGTCAAGCACGGACGTGAACGAAAACATCCCTTACACTCACTTCACATATTATCTACTATCCACACATATGGGAAGAAAAACCCCATTATATACTATCCACATCAATAGCTACTATCAACACAGAAGGAAGGGAGAAAAAAAAAATCTACTATCCAGACACAGGAAAAGGAAAAAACAAACTCACCACATCAGAGTACATAAAATTCAAATTGAGTCCTTGGCTCATTTCTACAAGGGATCTAAAATACTTTGAAAATCCAAGTTGTTGATAATGTATGGTACGGACCCACCTGGCATAATCATCTTAACATTCCCACCCAAAATGTAAAACAATTCGAGACAAAATTGAATGGCCAACGCTTTGTTATCCGGAAATTTCATCAGTAGGCGACGAACGACTTTATGGTACTCCAGGGTAACACTTTTTTGTTTTCTCTCCAAGGCTTTATCAAACAGTGCATTGAATCTGTCAGCAATCGTGTCCGCCAAATGTTGACCGCCAAAAGAAAATAGCCTGCCGAAATTGTAACAGTATAGATGTACCGTGGATTAGTGGGGCCTACTTGTAGTTTCTTAGAGTCAGCAACAGTTGGGTTTTCATCCAAGTACTCTTGCACTTGGGCGTCCAGAACCTCAAAAGTATTTTGCTTTTCAGTGATGTTTTTGATTTGTAAAGGGTGAATCATTTCCACCAAAGCCACATCTCAATGGGCTTTGTGATCTAATTGGATTGCATGAGGAAATTTGGTCGTGAAACAGCATAAATTGTTCTGGGGAATAACCTCCAACGAACTGTCACTGGATAACGTTTGATAAAATTGATTGTTGTTATTCATAATTCCAGAGTTCTGCTGTCCGATAGGTCACTGGATGTGAAAGGAGTATCTAAAAGAGGATTGCTTTCGTTGCTGGAGGGGTGACAAATGAGAGAGTGACAGGCGTTGGGGCAAGGCTCTCGTTGCTCCCGTTAGAGGAGTATTTCAGGGAAGGATTTGGAAGAAGGTAACCGATGTAACTGTTCAGTAAAATGATCCACACTTGTTTGTCTCCTTGATGCAAACTCAAATTAGCAATGGCAACACCGATGACACAAAACACCACAAAGATTTGGCAGAAAAAGACGATTTGCGTTTTAGGCACACGTTCTCCACACCACACCCACAAGGGTTGCTTTTGTAGATCTTGCAGAGAAGAACTGGGTGAAGGAGTGGTCACGGTTGTAGTGGCAGCTGAGGCTGTGTTGAAGGGCATGATTGTCACCTCTTTTTATAGTCGATGACTTGCGAAGCGTCGATCCATGAATCAAAACTGGGAGGATATCCATTCCAACGTACTTTGACTTCACTAACACGTGGTTTTCCCACTTTTTCGGATTCTTCGTTCCAGAATGCTTTCGATGTCGTACACTTCGTCTTCTTTTTTAGTCACGCGTTGTAACTCGGGTAAGTAAAACGGTCCTTTTAACACTTCCCCGTTCATATCTTCCAATTTATAGACGACAGGATCACGGCCACGCACTCGTCCAGTGACACGAAACAATCGGTGGTCCAGTTGGGTAAGTAACCTTTGTCGAATGTACGTTTGGTTTTGCCAATGCGCACCCAATATCCTGCTGCCAACACTCCACCTTTGCTGGGGACAGCCATAGTCGGGACGTACCAAACATGCTCAAAAACAGTTTCCTCGTTGTCGGGAGTCACTTCTTGTGGGGCACATCCGATGCTTCGATGGTAATATTGGTTGTACGCTAGGACCAGGTGCGGTAAGAAGTCGATATACTTGAGAGTGTGTTGATGCGTAACATATTTCTACACGCGTTCTTTCAAGGTGCGTTGAAAACGTTCAACGATACTGGCATTGGTTTCCGGATTCTCGATGGTGAATAAATGAATGTCATGTTTCTTTAATTCCTTTTGGAAAGCATGGTTCCGAAATTCGGTACTTTGTGAGCAGCTGCCACTGCAGTAAAAGAGGAAGAGGGTGTCACCGCTGCAGGAGAAGATGTTGAAGACGCGGGTTTCCATTGTTTCATCAAATGAGGAAGAACTGGTGTCAAATTGGGCTTGGCTGGCATCATAAGTAACGGAGAAGTGGAAGAACATGAGGTTACTGTCATCGTCGCTGCAGGTCGTGGTTTGCGAACGTAAGGTTGCGTCCTGACCGAAGTGCCACTCTTGCGGGTAGTAGCTGTTTTCTGTGGTCTTTTCTGGGGACTTTTCTTTTTCTGATGCTGTGATTTGGTCTTGACATCGTTACTCTTTTTCATCTTCTTCTTGGTACGTCGGGGAGTGTTTTTTTTAATTCTTTTCTTGGCGAGGACTTTGGGGGCGTTGGGATCCCATTTTAAGAGGGAGCGAATAATGACACCTCCTAGAGAACCACTACCTCCAAGTTTCAAAATGATTTGCTTTTTGGTTTGAGTGTCCATGCGAGGATCGGCTATTTGCAACTAGGCTACTTTCTGTCAAAAAAGTGTTCGGTTTGATGTGGAATGTGAATGATGCCTTGCAGTAATTGACGTGCTGTCACCGTAAACCATCGTATAACTTCTTTGAGACTGTCTTCTAAGACACGAGCTCGTATTTGTTGATTTTTTTCGCGGCTGATGCAGTAAAAGGCATGCATCAATTTGACGGAAAGATGAAACTGAAGTGACGTCATGTTGATGCAGAGTGAGACAAACATAAAGTGGCCGAGGTTTTTATAGACTTTCTTTGTTAAGTCGACGGGGACGTATACACGACAGGCCCTCCGTCTTGGCACTAGTGGTGAAATAGATGGGTAAATAGGCGTGTGGGGTTTGAGTGGCATGGTCGTACGCATGAGTCAGCCAAGGTGTTCCTAATTGTTTGGCTGAGACTTGCACTTGCGATTTATCTCTAGGGCTTTTAAACAAGACCACGTAATGATCACTGAGACTGATGGTACGATGGGGTTTACTTTGTTGAAACAAATTTTGATTGATGTAAATGATACTGGCATTACAATGAAGCCCTTTGCGCGTAAACCATAGATTAATTTCTTCCTCGTCTTCTCCTAACATGTCGTCGAAGATGACCAGATGGGTTTGACTTGGGTCAAACACGATCAAGTCGTCTTTGCCAGGAATGCCTTCCACAAACACGAAGGAATCGCCTTGACTTTCTCGCAAGAGACTACGCCGATTGCCACTCTTTGTAACACCACACGATCCTTGAGGTGGGCGATCGATCAAATGATATTTATTTTCGATCAAACGTTTGACAAATTCGGTCTTGCCTGAACCGCTGAGTCTGGCAATTAACATGTTAAAGGGATGGTGAAGATACAAGGCCTCCCAACTAGCATGATCGAAGTTTTCGTCAATGACTTTGAAAATGGAGGAAGAGGGAGAAGAGACAGCACAGGTATCCATAGTAGTGCAGGGAATGTCACTTTTCACACGAAGACAGACAAGACAAGAGATTTTATACTTTTTGCAGGACACGTTTATTGATTTTTTAAAAATGGAACACACAAATGACAAAAATACATACAAGCCGAAATGGTTAAGTACAGCGATAAAATACACATCAAAACGATCAAAGTGGCATAAAAACAAGTTTCTGTACAACATGTTTTTGGTTGGTAACAAAGGTGTCCTGGGGACAGAGTGTAATGTTCTTACAGTCTCTACATTGGGTACAGCCACACAGGTGTCCTCCCGGAATGGCCTTTCGGGAATGTCCACGAGAATCCAGTCCTGAAGGGAGTGGTTTACCTCGGTGACGGGTTCTTCTTCTGCCACTGCAGTTAACACAGGTTTAAAAGTTACTTTTTTCACTTGACGTTTGAATTTTGAATCACAACTCTCTGGCATAGATGGCCACTTCTTTGGTCCAAGCCTCGAAACATCAACTTTTCCAGTCACGTACATCTGACCAGTGAAGATGTCAGTCACAAGCAACATACACATCGTCGTACACATATTCAGTACCTAAATGTTAACGAATCTTTTTTCGTGTGGAGGTCGAGAAACATCCAGATGAAAGCGCAAGGCTTTTAACAAAATGAGTCTCTCGTGAATATTTAAAGGTACCACTTTCATGTTGTTTTTTTGTTTTTTTGCAGTACCTCACTGTACAGATCATACAAAGCCCACAAGGAATCGGCTGGTAAACGAAATCTCAGAAAGCGAGTCACTAAGACAAACACCATACGACGACCCAAGTTCATGGGATTCAGTGCTCCTAATAAGTGGTCGTAATCCTCCACTGTCTGAATACTGTCAATGATTTCCTTCCACGTTAATAGTTGTATCACGAGTGATAAAGGTCGTGGCATCGAAGTTCGTTTTTATACTTCTTTTTGTCGGAGGTAATAAGTGTAATTTTTCCACAAAACTGATCGTACTCCGGCATCGTATCCAAATCATTTAGTCACTAGTTCACATGTCAACACCGCACAGAATTTTCCTCTACAGACAAAGTTTGATAGCGTAAAATAGTTTGGTGACTTTCCACGATGCGTTTAAACTCAGAATCGGTTTTCAAGCGGTGATCGTACTCGTGTTCCCACATTTCCACCACTTAGTATCCTTGCTGTTCTAAGTTCAAGCGCCGCTGACAAGTGGCCTCGTACAAGTATTCCATAGTCCGTTGTAAAACCTGATTTTTAGTGCCACATTGAGGACAACAGACGGGACATCCGTGAAATAAGCAACCATTAAACTCGTACACGATCTGAGGGTTTTTAAAAGTCCCACCCATCCACCGAAATACTTCCGATGGTCTTTTCGCCTCATCCGTTTCGAGCATGTTGGATCCATTTGGCCACCTTATCGCACAAGTAATGTAGCCACAGTAGGGCTTTGACCGAATATTGACGTTTGACAAAGTTCGTCATTTGAGGGCTTATGATAGCCAGGGTGTTTTCGGGCATGAATCGTTGGCGGTACACTAAGGAACACGCTTTGGCAATGGTGCAGGCTTCTTTCAAAGGATCAATCCCTCCGTGCTCCATGAATAATTCTCGAAATTTTCCACAGCAACGCTGTAAAATGTCCGTCAGTACTTTAACATTTCTTCCTGAAAGTCGAAGGGGTCCGAGGCGAGAGTGTGGTACCAAGCATAGAAAGCTTCTCGTTCGTTGTTCGGTGCGGATATTGTCGGGTTCGTAGTAGTGAGCATCAGGCAAATGGGGTAGAACGGCGTTTTGATTGGTTTAGGTATTGAAAAAGTGAGGAAATTAGCCTCTGGCCATTTCTGTCATTCCAAACGTTTGAGGCATTCAACTCAATGGCATGTCCAAGAAACTCATCGAATCTTTAAACTGCGCTTGTCCCACATGCATGGAAATGATTTTGGCTGCGTTCAAAGTGACTTTAGCACGTTCGGTTCCTTGTTCCATATAGTATTTTAGAAGAAATTGTCCATCGTATCCAGAGAAATTGTGAGCCATCACCGTGGCATAGCAATGACAATCTCCGTAACGTTCGATGTCCTCTTGACTCTATGTATCGTTGATAGGGTTTAAGATCCACTGGGCGAAATCGGTCAGCGTGTTTGGTCCCCGAAATATGTTTTTCACATCCTCCAGGAAACTCGCCTCAGTGAGGGCAATGGTTAAAGATAGGTTCTTGGATGCACATCTCGCACGCTCGCTGAGCCAAGCAAAAATTAGGAACGTGAATGCCGGTCTCTTGTATGCATTCAAAATAGCAAAAGATGAAATCGCTTTTCTTCTCGTCATCTTCCTCTTCATGTTTGGAATAGTATTTTTGAATGAAGCATTCGTGTTCCAAGTCCACGATTTGGTGACAAATGTGACATTGCTTCTTTGCTGAACATATGTGCGCCTTGGCGTTATTGCTACCTATGCCTTGTCCACTAGGGTTAGGGTTATATATTAACGAAGTATATTGTGCATATATATAGTGAAACCTCAATAGCTTTATTATTCACCTTTCTTTCTTATAAACAATGCTATTTGATCACACACACACACACACACACACACACGAAAGTAAATCCAACATGCATATAACAATAATTATGATGCCATCTTACTTACGAGTAAAAACTAAAGCTGAGGAAAGAAACCTGTCTAGTTCAATGATATTTCAAATATGATTCGTTTTTGCAGCTATTACAACATTGCTAAAAAATTAAAAAGATAAAATTCCGTAAGTTATAAATACGTGTCAAAATTCACAGTCAACAATTTCTTTTGCATATTAATAATATTTATTATCTGCATTCAACGATGAAGCAAAGACGAGCAATTGTTTGAGCAAATGAAGAAAAAAAATAGTTATTAAATTTAAGGTTAAAAAATGACGAACGATTACTGAAAAACACCGATGTGTCTGCACAAGAGTGTTTGCAAGGAATTGCACGTCTTAAACAATAAGTGAGATTAGTCCCACAAAAGACCAATCAGTATCAGTATAGGTTTGGGAGCCGATTTATCCAACGATTCATTACCCTATCAGATTATAAACAGATCTCCACTGTAAAACACGGATATCTGATTTTACACGCTGTTTGTTAGTTGGCATTACATACTAAGGGAAGCAAACATGAAATCCAACAGATGTCGCTAGAACAAAGCACTGAAATATCACTTACGTAAGGGCCATAATCCCGTAATTTGTCATTTTTTAAATAAAAAAAGTTATTGTATATTAATTATTGCGAGTCTTGTTGATTTAAAAAATAAATAAAGTTATGACGTGGTTTTATTCGAAATAATCCCTATAATTTATTTCATCCTTCCTCTTAACAAAATCCCCCATGTATTTCCTCCTTTCTCGTACCTTTACGTAGTTGGATATGGCTTCTTTATGAACTGGCCCGTTCACCTTTGTCAATGAGTGGAATTGTTGTTTCATGGACGATGTGTGTGTGTGTGTGTGTGTGTGTAATAATGACCCGTCTAAACCTGTGTAGCTGTTACATATATATATTTTATGCAAGATACGTGATTTACTAAGTGTATATATTAAATGTATTTACTGTTCAGTATTAACAAGGAATAATGTTTAACTATAAATCTAAATTTCTATTCTTTGTCACTCTATAGCATCCACTCATTCAAATCCGACAGCACACGGTTGAAGACCACATAAAGGATCTGGCTGTCTTCACCTCTGCAAGTTGGGGGTGGGGTGGAGGATACGGGACCTGCACTACCGGCACTTTGTGGCGAGAAAAGGTTCCGGCCAGACAGCCTGTACTTTATCTACCCTCAACTGTCCCAGGCTACTAGGGTTGCTTTCCGTCATAGGAAATAATTCTGTTTGAGCTAAGAATATATTTCCAAGAAAGACATATAACTATTGTTTTGTTCCTAAATGTGTATGCCACTTTTCAAGCCAAGCAAAGGTGTACATCCTTTGTTATTTTTATATATAACTGGGTTTTATTATCGCTGTTTTGAATCATAATATGCATTTTTGAAGAGTATCCTGGATATCACAAAGAGCATGGGGAATACATTTTGACGCAACTCTTCTGAAAGCTAATTCCCCTACCACACAGCGTGTAGGTAGGAGAATATTATTGTATTTATGAGTCTGATTTGTTTTAACCCACATTATCCATCTTGATATACAATTAAAGTTTAGGCTTCTTAGTTCAGACTTCTGTTATTTCTAGTTGTTTTTTTTTTTTTTTTAATTCACTAATGAAATTGTATATTTGTTCATTGTCATAAGTATTGAATAAAGTTCCTGGGGTGTTCAATTAGTTAAAAAATGAATGGGTTTTGTTGATAGATTTGTGGTATATTCCTTAATGTATATCCAAAACAATAAATGGTTTTTACAGCCCACATATATGTTATCTTTTCTTTTGCTAGTTTTCTGACTCTATTTATGTAAAAAGTTATTTTGTTTCAGTTTTTATGGCGGGTGAATGAGTCCTCGGACATATTTACAGCTAATAATTGTATCTCTTTTGGTACAATTTCCCTCCCCAATATGTCATATATAATTCATTTATTTAATTTATTTCTCTTCTCATTACTCAAGTCATCTGAATGCATGACATACCAAATGTTACTATATTATATATGTAAGTGTTTGGTATATGTGCCCAGTCTACTAGATTTAGTATAAAATATTTCAGTATTCCTAAGTGACAATACTTTTTTTGGCATTATTTTTGTTTTTAAATTAATGCTTTCAGCATTATTTCCACAATATGTTCCTTGAGCTTTGATTACTCTTATATATGATATGTTATTAACCTAGGATGACTACACCTCCAGTTCCCCACTGAGGGCATTTTCAGTTTTGACTGATTTAATTTAGATCACCATGCACAGGTAAAATTGTAAAATTCCTTTTCCAAATCTTCAAACAAGTCCCATCCATAATAACTGTAGTGCAATCATCTGAACGTTAGAATATTTGTTTGTATCTTTGTTTTAAATTGGGCTGATATATTCTAGTAATATTTGTTTCTATCTTTGTTTTGAATTGGGCTGATAGATTCTAGTAATATTTCTCTTCTCATTCATATTTATTTACAAAATGTTCTTTTCATATCACACATAAAAAGCCAACATTTTAAAACCCAATTTAAGGAAGATTTTTCCAAAACCAATTTCATTTTTTTCCCTCCCGTATGTGTACCATTCTACCATTCTGAGGTTTTGTTTTCCATTTTATTCAATTTTGTTAAGATGTGTTGTAAACTTTGAGTGCCAGCCTTTTCAGTGCCTCATAGTATGCAAATTGTGGGTTGATGGTCTAGAACGTCCGTTTTTTCCATCTGCATTTATGAATTTCCCTTTGTGTTTAGATTTTCTCTAAAGCTATACTTTTGTGTTTCTTTTTTTTTTCTTTTTCTTTCTTTCTTTTCTATTCTTTCAGCTCTATGGGCTTCTGTTTCCTCTTGTAATGATTTTATGTCCATCTTTTTTTTAATGCGGCCGAAAATGACCTTCTCGGAACATAAATTTAGAGAATGTCGGGTTCCTCAGTCCACCACATTCATTCCATCAACGTTTTCTTCATTTACTTCATCATCTTTTAACCCCACCCTTTATCTCATTGGAGGCAACTACTGCTGCATTACTGGATCCATATTTTTTCGGACCCAGCTAGGCAGTGCGGCCTCTTCCTATACGGCCTACTAATTTACACGTTCCGCAACGTCTATGCTTTGCACAGCCGTAATGTTAAGTTTTCTGAAGAATACGAGGATGAAAAATGGTTAGTTCCCTCTGGGCATCTTTCGTTTCTATTTGAAACGTCACTTAACATATCCCACACAACCCAAGTACTCTGTCATAGCCCTTATCTGCTGCCATTCTGTGGCTCGTCATTCCCATCTGATTTCAAACTTGTTAACCAGTATCTGATTGAGATCTGAATGAACAAACCATTTTTAAAAATTCTATTTCATTTTACATAGGTGGGGTTTCATTCTATTTTGCATTTCCACATGTGGAGTCTCATTCTATTGTCCATTTCCACAGGTGGGGTCTCATTCTATTTCCCTTTCCATTGGTGAAGTCTCATTCCATTTTTCCTTTCAACAGGCTGGGACTCATTCCTCTAACTTCCTTTTCCCCAATCTTTAGTTGCCTTTTGGGGAGGAGGCTTTGGTCCCTTTTTGTGTACATGACAAAGTTCAACTGCCAATGTTTTGTTAAGCTTTCATTTGTCATCAGTAACCCTTCCTGCGATTAGTGCCGACAAAATTTCTGCTGACTTTGGTCTCTTGTTGTAAACAATATCGGAGAGATTAAGTACCGGAATACCTTATTCTCTGTATATTTGAAGCGCTTCCCCTCCCCCACATTTTTCCTCACTAATTTTGTGTGAAAGTAATATCCGGTTCGCTTCTTTCAATGTTGATTATTTTAATAATGAAAAGGAAACACTTTGTAGTGGTAATATTTGTGATGCACACCTTCTAAGGTAACGAGAAAATGCTATAACATACGAGAAACAAAACGACTGTATAGTATTTCCAAAGCATATGTATGTATCAAAGACAAAACTGTGCCATGGCGATTGGTAAAATATTTTATGAATAGTAATTATATTTTTCTCGCAAATAACATCACCATAAATGTTCAAGAGTGCAAAATCAAAATAAAAACAAAAGATAAATATGAAAATGTTCTGCCAATAATGAGATTTTTTCCCTCATGAATATTTCAACAAATGTTCAAATAATCAAAATCTAATGAAAAGTAATTTTTTTATATCAAAAGTTAAAATGTTCAATCAAAATACAAAACAAAAGAAGAGGGATAATTCAACAAATCAAAATATCAAGTATTCAAAGTAACTCACATTTCTCCTCCTTCGTCCACTCCACGCTAAGAATTTTGACCACACTACCTTTGGAAGTCAAGCATGTATTATACTATCCGGCATGTATTTACTTATTTTGGAAAACGTCTAATGATATACATGCCGTATAAACTACAACAACGTTTACATGTTCATGGTGTGTCATCACTACGTCGTAAGACAGGATGTAAAGTGGCTTACAGCGTAACTCAGCTTGTACATGTCCCCATACACAATAACGATCACGAGGCTGATAACTATTTAGTCCAAAGAATAACTTCCGTGTCAGTTAACAACTTTGCACTTCATAAACATATTGAGATCATGAGGCATGACAATCAGCAAGAACAAAATTTAGAGTGTTTAACTATGTTCATTCCACAACATTTATCTCACGATTATCTGAAACAACACTTCAGCGCCTTGGTGTAATTAATCCTCCCTTACAATTACATGTCCAACTGCGTTCGACCGCAGTATACCACTCTGCATTAAACCCTGGGCTTCCGCCCGCCGGATACCACTTTGATTCAATCCAGGGCTTCCGCCCGCGGGATACAACACTGATTCAACCTCCGGGCTTCCGCAGGCGGGATAACACTTCGATTCAACCCGGGGTTCCCGCCAAAGATAAGAATTCGTCGTCATTATGCAGTTACACAAAAAATAGTTTATAATTGTTTCGTTACACGAATTGGACATATACTTACTGTCACAATAATGAATAAACGTATTAAATGCGACCTCATGGACAAGCAACGAGCAATTTAAAATGTTTTAAATGCAACCTCATAGACAAGTATCAGCAATTTAAAGCGTATTAAATGCAACCTCATAGACAAGTAACCAGTACTTTAAAAAGTATTAAATGCAACCTCATAGACAAGTAGTCAGTACTTTAAAAGGTATTAAATGCAACCTCATAGACAAGATTCCAGCAATTTAAAATGTTTTAAATGCAACCTCACAGACAAGTAATCAGCAATTTAAAACGTATTAAATGCAACCTCATAGACAAGTAACCAGTAATTTTAAAGGTATTAAATGCAACCTCATAGACAAGAAACCAGCAATTTAAAATGTATTAAATGCAACTTCATGGACAATTCACAACTATTTCAAACGTATTAAATCCACCCTCACAGACAAGTAATCAACAATTTAAAACGTATTAAATGCAAAATTATAGACTAGTCACAACAGTCTAAAACTTAGTAAGTCCATCCTCATTGACAAGTCCCACTAATTAAAAAGGTATTCAAATCTAACCTCATAGACAAGTAATCAACAATTTAAAACGTTTAAAATGCAACCTCATTGACAAGTATTCTAGAAATTTAAAAAGATATTAAATGCAAAATCAGACAAGTAACAATAATTTCAAACGTATTAAATCAATCCTCACAGACAAGTAATCAATAATTTAAAATGTGTTAATTGCAATATCAAAGACAACTTACAACAGTTGAAAATGTATTAAATCTATCCAAGTCGAAACAAATAAAAAGTTATTAAAATCCAACCTCATAGGCAGGTAACCAACAATTTAAAACGAATTAAATCCAACTTCACAGACAAGTAATCGACAATTTAAAACGTATTAAATCCAACCTCACAGACAAGTAATCGACAATTTAAAACGTATTAAATCCATCCTCGTAGATGAATCGCAATAATTTAAAAGGTGTTAAAATCCAATCTCACATACAATTAACCAAGAATTTAAAAAGTATCAAATCCAACCTCATAGACAAGTAATCAACAATTTAAAAATATTAAAATCCATCCTCACAGAAAATTAACCAACAATTTAAAACGTATTAAATCGACTCTTATGGACAAGTAGTCGACAATTTATGAGGAATTAGACGCAATGCAAAAGTCCAGATATGAATAAAATAGGGAATAAAAAATGAAAATTAATTTTTGAAAAGTTCACGCTGTGGAACAAAAATAGTGGCAAGGAATGAGAGTGAAGTAAATAGAATTTAGTACACATTATATGCTATACAAGCGGGACCAGTACATTTGGTAGAGGAAGAAACCTGGGAAGAACCACCGACCCACAGGAAGCAACTGGGAAGCTTTCGCACATACCCACGTTGGCCAAGCCAGAGACTCAAACCCATGCAGAAAGAAATGAGGTGCCAGTGATCTTCCAGTGATCTGCAAAGGCGAGCGCCTTAGAGTACTCGGCTACCAGGGGCCTCTTAAAAGCAAAATGGACAATAATGTATGGTATTGCTGAAAGCTACTTCGAGTGTTCAAAATGACTAAGAGTTAATTCCACGTGTAATTCAGTTTAATTCAGTTTATTGTCGAAACATATTATGATAAGTGACACTTAACACTATATACATAAGAAAAACAACGCTTGATTTGATACGCGTTGTAATGACATTGACTAACATGTATTTGCGTTGTAATGACATTGACTAACATGTATTTGCGTTGTAATGACATTGACTAACATGTATTTGCGTTGTAATGACATTGACTAAAATGTATTTGCGAATTAATGATATTGACTAACATGTATTTGCGTTGTAATTGACATTGACTAACATGTATTTGTGTTGTAATTGACATTGACTAACATGTATTTGCGTTGTAATGACATTGACTAACATGTATTTCAGATCACAAGGTACATACTCAGATTACTTATTACAATTTAGTTACGTTTTCCCAAAAGATTCATGAGAGAATTTTACCACTATATTTGCAATATACTAGTCATGATCCAGAAGAAATATATGACACTTACGGGAATCATTTTCTAACAGGAGTTCGAAGCTTAATGACAGTTCATCAAAAGCGTGTTTTATATTGTTATGTATATTTGGTTTGATTTATATTTGATTTAATTTAATTGTTTGTTTGTTAGGTTTTTTTTTATTCCATTACATGGTATTGTAAATAAAACTTTATTTACTGGAATTGAGTTCAGTTCTGACTGATTTTTGTTATTTTTTTGACGTAAACAACTTTATAGAAATATTGTATCTAATGTTGACCTAGTTCCTGACTTTGATTCAGAACCAGTAAGAATTGTAGTAAACAACTTTTTAATTTTTTTTACTCTTTCTCAGAGTAAGATTCATAAAGTAGATTCAAGGCCATACTTGGACTACGTGTTAAATAACATGTATCAATTAGGTTTTTCCAGAGGATTGACTCATATCCGGGCATCTATTTTGCGTTGTAGCTAGAGTTATTGTTGATGTTTTGAGAAATAACAATAATACTTGCCTTAACACTGGAGACGCCCAGGTGTTTTATGTTGTGACCAGTTTTTTTGATAATTATTTTATTTTATTTTAAAGAAAAGTGATTGTGTGTGTGTGTGTGTGTGTGTGTGTGATATTTAATGTAGCTTTAACAAGTTTTCAGTCAAATCGCTGCGAGGTCTGCATTGTAGCAGTTATTGTGATGTCTAGCTCTGGGGTATCATGCCGCAGACATGTGGGATCATGTCCCACCCAGCCACATTATCCTGACACTAGGCCGACCAGTCCTAACACTAACCTCTTAATGTTGAGCGCCAAGCGAGGTAGTTGCTAGTACCATTTTTGTAAGTCTTTGGTATAATTCAACTGGGGTTAGACGCTCTAACCACTTCGGTCACCGGAGCAGTCTTTTGCTCGTAAGCTTTGAGGAGAACTTGACTGGTAATATTATAAACTTTCGTGTAATGAGTCTTCATGTCCAAGAGAAATTTCCATGTTCGACTAAAGATTTAATATCATATGCTGTCTTTAATACATCCAATATATATTTCCTGAAAACATAAGAATGGTGTTGCATATATTAATGCCCAAACTAAAATAGATTCTTGCAGCCGTCGTATTAATGATTGTTTAAACATTTGAATCCCCGTAATTTATATCCGTACAGGAACATGGGTTCAGCTATCGCGTTGAACCAATGTATACGAACATATATATCATTGGTTGTGATAAGGTTCTGTTTTATCTTGAACCAGGCGCGGAAGTATGTATTTATGTATGTATGTATGTATGTATGTATGTATGTATGTACAGCTCCTGTGTTTAAAGTTTCGAAATACTGTGAGTTTCAGAATTTCGTTTCATGCAACATTTAACACTATGCAGTGAAACCTCTCAAGACCGGAATCCCCAGGGGCTAATGTCAAGTCTCGTTTTAAGTGGTTTTCGGTTTGCTGAGGCTTTTTATTTTCGCCTCGTATTGAGATGTGATGAGGTGTCATCTTACACACATTTAAATGTATATGTCTTTCTACGAGGCATAAATAGCTATTCAGCTTTCAAATAGATATTATCAGAAACTTCGGGTATGTACTATTTGTATCAGGATCAGATCTGAGGGTGGGAGCAGCGCCAGCCCCCCCCCCCCAACAAAATAAAAACCACAAACAAAACAAAGCAAAACAAGTAAGCGCAAAAATCCCGAAACGTTTCTAAGAGTACGTTTTCTTCAGAACTGGAAGGTTAAAATTACACATAGAAAGGTAAAATAATAAAATAAACTAGAGACAAACAGTCATACATATAATTATATTGTTATAAAGGATATACAATATATCAATTTAAATTATACCATTTTATATAGTTCATTAGCATTAAGTCCATTAAGATACAGAGTATCTAACTTATGAATCTTATGAATCTATAATTGATTTCGTGCCTGAAGATGCATACATTAAATGCGAAACTAGATGCACAGAATTTTCGGCGTTTGTGTTGTTTTTTATCACAACATAGAAAGGTAGAAATGCAAGAGTTTCAAAGGGCTTCGCCCACTGGGCCCTCATCAGAATTTCCGTCCCACAGCTCGTTCCCGCCCACCCCTTGCCTTGCACACACACAGAACAAAAGGAAATGCAATATATTTAACAGAATATAACCAACAGGCGGATCACGCTCCTCCCTCCTTTACACGCAAGTTCATGTTTTAATTTTACCAGTACCCCCTTCTCAAGAAAAAGAAGTTGATAAATACTTTCATAATTTTGGAAACAAATTGCTGAAAACTTGAAAATGGTCAAAAGAGCAATGGACTTTATTATTACAAAATATACTTATTGGCAAAGCTAGAGAAGTCTACACTTCACTGTCGATACAACAAAGTGCTGATTATGATGTGGTTAAGAAATATATATTCAAGGCTTATGAGCTGGTACCTGAGACATATCGACAAACTTTTAAGAACTATAGAAAAGAAACTGGACAATCCCATGTCAAATTTGCAGTGGAAAAATAACCAATGATTGATAGATGGTGCTCCGCCAAGAAGGTTGATACAGATTACGATAATCTCAGGCAAACATTAATTGAAGAGTTCAATAGTTTCACTCATAATGATGTCAAGACCCATCTTAAGAAAAAGTTGGGAACTTTGGAAACTGCTACTCGCACAGCTGATGATTATTCCTCGATTCACAAAGTTTCATTGGCAAATAAGTCTTCTTCTTCTCAGCACTTGTTTGGGAAATAAACCCTCTCAGTCCCATACAAGTACTTCTAAATCTCAAACTGGCACAACGTTTAAAAATCAAACTTCTAATAAGACTGATCAGAAATCGTGATCTCTTTATACGTGACAAGTTAGGTTACGTCTTTCTAATTTCTACAGGTTCAAAATAAAGCAACTTAATAAACACAGAGCCATTTGAACTGCTTTTATTTCAAAGAGGTCAGGGTCACGGTCTTATATTAAATGCAATAAATGTACTGTTAAATACCGCTCCGGTGGCCTAGTATTTAGAGCGTACGCCACGGATGCGGAAGGTCGCGGGTTCGATCCCCGGCCGAGTCATACCAAAGACTTACAAAAATGGTACTAACAGCTGCCTCGCAAGGCGCTCAGCGTTAAGAGGTTAGTGTTAGGACTGGTCGGCCTGGTGTCAGGGTGATAAGAGGTTAGTGTTAAGACTGGTCGGCCTGGTGTCAGGGTGAGACACGATGCTACCTACCTGCGGCATGATGCCGCAATGCTAGACATCATTATAAACTGCCGCACTGCAGATATCGTAGCGATGTGACTGAAACATTGTTAAAGCTACGTTAAAAATTCCACACACACACACACACACACACACACTGTACTGGATTTAAAAATTCCGGTCTGGTTTTATTTTAGAGAATGAAGTATTTAATCGTCGATAAACACCATTCATGTCTGAAGGTTCTATATCACTTACTGGTGATTCTGCCACGAATATCCGTATTAAAATAATTAAAAAAATACTTGAGAGTCTTTTATTCTCATGTAACGGTTGCCTTTGTCTGAGAAGTCTTCTTGTCTTAAAAGTATTGATATTCATGAAACATAATGCGGCTTTGTTAATGTTTCTCTCAATTGAGCCAATTTGGTATCAGACTTAGTCTTAGGACCCGTCACAGTTGGAACATTGATTTCTTTAGTTATCGAATGTATTCATTTATTAATAGACAATGACCTAATTGGAGATAAGGTGTGGTTAATTATTACAACTCTATGATCTTAAACAAAATAACAGAAAGAAACAAAAGTATCAACACACAACACATAATTTCATTCTCTAAGTTAAAAAAAGAAAATTTAAAAGGAACTTACAGTAGTGTGAAAATTCAATCCCAAATAAGATCTATCATTAATTCAAAGAACAGAGTGATCCGAATGAATTCCTGATCTTTAAGAGTTGATGTACTGACAGTCTTGATGTACCATAATGGCATTGTCTACAACACCTTTGAATGAATTCACAAAAGTCTCAAAACAGTGTTTATTCCAAACAGTCAAATGATCACTTTCTTTTTCCAATAAATAATATAAAAAATGATTCCTCTCATATTAAATTAAAACACAACATTAAGTACTTATGCAGACTGAGAAAAAATAAGAACAACAAAAATAGGAACGAACAATTGTCTACTTCTTCCTCCTTATATGAGTCTCCATTACTTATAATTAGGACTCTATGTCGCAATTCATTCCTACTTGATCTATGTCGCGATCCCTCCCCTCCCCACCTGAATTATGTCACAATACTCAATTATACCAACGAAACATTACCCCAGACCGTAAGCAAGTCCATCAAGAAGACTGAGTTTAGAAATAAAATCCAAGTAAGCAGTATATGTATAGCTTGAATTATCTTAAAATATAATCTACATTCATTGACAAAAGTAGTTATCTAATATGTTGTTTATAAATGATCATTACAATTTACAACTATGGACAAAAATTAAATACAGTGATATTAATCCACTTGTAACTAACAAACTTTTTGGGGTAAAAAGTGGATCCTATTGAGATTGAAATCCCTGATTGCTATCATGTTTGTGCAGCTACCAGAGGTATCGGCTCCTGGTATTGACCAATCAACAGGTATTGATCACAGTGATCCTCTTTTTACTATTCATTCTTTCTATTCTAATCAGGGCGACAAGAGACAACCACTCTTGCTGAACAGGAACAAGATCATAAGATCACCTATTTGTTTCAGATGGTTAGTAGTGAAACTAAAGCCACTCAAGTCCAGTTTGTTACTTTGTAAAAACTGCGGTCCTTATGAGAACATGGAGACAATCGGAGGTACTCGCTGTTTGAGAGTGGTGTATAAGCTATCGAAATGTATTGCCAAAGTCATATCGAACGTATCTGAGTCTAGCCCTTGCAACTCCTCTGATTGGTCATTTAGGAGTCACTAATAATTATCACAAGATCTTGAATTATTTTTATTGGCCGAAAATTAAAAGTGATATTTCTAATTACTGTGGATCTTGTCACACTTCTGAAATGGTAGGAAAACTCAAAAGCAAGACACATAAGGTTCATCTGCAACATATTCCCGCATTTGACAAACCATATGGCAAATAATGATAGACTGTATTGGTCCCTTACCCAAGACCAAGTCAGGCAACTATTACTTGTTGACCATTATTTGTGCATCCACAAGATTTGCGAAGGCAATTCCTTTGAGAAAAAATAAAACTAACACTATAGTAAAAGCTTTGATAAAGGTTGTTTATTTTGCATTTGTTGGCAGTTCCAAATCGGTCCAGTCTGATAAAGGTTCAAGTTTTATGTCGAATTTTCCAACAAGTTATGCATTAACTAGGCATCTAACAGCTTAAATCTTCTGATTTTCACCCTGAATACCAATGGGCTTTGGAAAGATTTCATCAAACGTTTTGAAGAATATGATTCGATCATATTGTTTTGAATAAAGCAAAAGACTAGGACAATGGTATTCATTTGCTGTTGTTTGCTGTTAGAGAATCAGTTCAAGAGTAATTGTGTTTTAGTTCTTTTGAACTAGTTTTTGGACATAATGTGCGTGAACCATATAAGTCTTTAAAAAAGAAACTATTTTAAATGAAATTTCAGAGATTAAGCTTCTAGACTAGGTCCCTGATATCAAATATAAGTTGTCAAGGGATTGTAAGTAGCAAAACCTAATCTTCACTCTACTCTATCAAAAATGAAATTATGCAGTGACAGAAATACAGAGGAAAATAGTTTTCAGCTTACTGATAAAATTCCGGCTCTCTTGACCATATCTCAAAATCATCTTCGGGCTAAATGTTATGGTTCTTATACAATTAAAAAGAAAGTAAATGGCAAATTATACCATTAACACTGCTGGAAGGCGGAAATTGACTTGGTAGAGATATTCCAGCAATTATTCGATCAGTTTAGTTGAACCCGTCCCACACAGCAAGGATATAAACGATGGCACGTCATCGACTGTAGTGACACTGGTTTAACCAATCTTCGGAATTCAGAAATATTAAGCAACCTGGACCAAAAATTTTCACATCTGCAGATTCTACACCTGTGAAACATCGTCCTTACATGATGAATCTTCTCAGACAGGAATATTTGAAAAAGAAATTCAATAATAACTGAGAATGATTTTATGGAACCAAGTAAAAGAAACTGGAGATCTCCATGTGCCAAAACCAGATACCACAATCTTTATGTGTACGGACAACAGAAGTCAACAGTTTAAAACAAACTAATTATTTCCAGTGCCAAAAATAGATGACTGCAATGAGAAAATTGGAAATGCAAAATATGTCACCAGGTTTGACGTTTCAAAAGGATTCTGAAAAATTCTACTCTCGTTAAGGAATTTCAGCATTTTCAACTCCAGATGGACTGTGTCAATATAAAGTTTTGTCGTTTGGTATGAAAAAAATCTCCGTCAATATTGCAGCGTTTAATGGACATAGTAACATCTTGTGATGCGGACATCGATGACATTATCATCTGCAACGATACCTGTAAAAATAACTTTGAAAGCATTAGGAAATTCTTTGATTAACTCATTTGTACAAATATGACGGTTTATTTATGTAAAAGTGAGTTTTGCCGTGCTTTCATCACATTTTCGGGACACAGTGTGGGTTAGGTCAAGTTAAACCTATAGAAGTTAAAGTCAAAGCTATCTCTGAATTCCCAGTGCCTATCAGAAAAATGCAAACGATGCTAATTTTGGTATGGCTGGGGATTCGCTATGATTGCCTAGTCTCTTAAAAATGTATTGAGTAAGAAATCCAAGTTTTATTGGTCTGACAAGTGTCAGGAATCTTTTGACAAATTAAAGGTCACACTTAAAAGAGCACCAGTTCTTTCAGCTCCAGATTTCAAACAAAATGTCTGTTGATGCAAGTGACGTTGGTGATGGTGGAATATTGAGTCAAGAAGATAAAAATGGTATTGATGATCCAGTGCGCTATATTTTAAAAAACCTAAAGAAGCACCAGATAAATTATTCCACAATCAAGGACTGTTTGGTTTTGATATAGCTTTTGCAACATCCTGAAGTCATGTTTGTTCAGCTCCTTCTCCAATTATTGTATTCAATGATCACAATCCATTGACTTTCATTAACAAATTAAAAACAAAAACAAAAAATACCCACAAAAAAACAAATAAAAAACAAAAACAAATTGTTGAGATTAAGTTTGATGCTGCAATAACACAATATTGATATTAGACACATTAGAGGAAAAGATAATGTGATTGCAGATGAACATTCACGTATACAGAAGTATTATATTGCATTATTTTGTGTATTTATGAGTGATTAAGCTGAATGTCATTCATGAGACATCTTTCTATGTAATATTTTAATTAATACAATGTCATATGTGTATTTGACTAATCGGTAAAATAAAGCTTTATTGTATAAATCTTTCTTTTTCTTTACAGGGGGAGGTGCTATGTATTTTTATATTGCGTTCTTAATTTTTTCCGTGATTGAAGGATGGGGACAGACCTTTTGCCTACCTGACTTTTGTCATAACTGTGAATAAGTCAACAAGGTGTTTACTAAAATCTTTAATGAGCTAGCGGAATTTTTCAGTAGTTTTCCTGAAAATCCTATCGCGTCATATGTCAAGTGAAACATATATCAATAGCGGTCTGGTAAACAAACTATTATATGTTTCATATTTGTCTGTGGGGATCAGAGTTAAACATTGTATTCAGGTATCCTTTTTTATATGAATCAATCACTGATTGGAATTACTAAGTGCTCATTGACGTTGGATAAACACATTATTTGGAATTATTGTGAATGTATTCTGGATTGTACCATTAACACATTATTTGGAATTATTGTAAATTCAAAGACATTCTGGATTGTACCATTGGCATATCTGAACATTCAAGACAATGTAATTCATTGGGAATATTGTACACTTTTGGACTTGTGATCGAACATTTAGAATTATTTAGGATTCAATTCATAATATAGTAAGTGTCTCTTAAATTTTCACTTTGTAACTTAAATCTGTTGATTTTACTAAACTTTTCAGTTTTGCTTCTTTCTGTTACAAAGTTTAAGACGTAGAATAGGAACAGACTAGAAGAAAATTATTTATGTTTTTAATGTATTTAAGAACCTTTCAGTTGACGAAGAATGTTGTATTTAGGTCATTGGAAATAGATAATTTGGGTGTTGGTATGTTTTGGATTTTTAACGTAGCTTTAACAGTTATTCAGGCATATCACTACGATGTCTGCAATGTGGCAGTTTATAGTGATGTCTAGCACTGGGGCATCATGCAACACACATGTAGCATCAAGTCCCATCCAGTCACATTATCCTAACACCGGGCTGTCCAGTCATAGCATTGAACTCTTAACGCTAAGCGCCTAACGAGTCAGCTGAAGGTACCATTTGTATAAGTCTTTGGTATGACTCGTCCGAGGTTCGAACCGGCGACCTCCCGCATCCGAAGTTGATACTCTAACCACTTCGGCCACCGGATCAGCGTAAGTAGATGAAACATCGACCTCAGCCAAAATCACGTAATGGTTTTGACATTGTTTCTTTTTTTCTCTCGGTCTTTATGTGAACTTACGTCAGTTGCTTTTAGAAAACTAAGCATTACTCAGCACTGAAGGATTAAAATACATTCCTAATAGCCGGCATTTTCCCAAAGACACTCTTTCTCTGAGGAACAGTTGAGGATTTCCTCAACTAGGGTTACAAAACGAAAGGATTCCAAGCGAAACATTATTTTTCATCCTCTGTATTATCTCTATCTCTTACAAATTCCTCCAGTTTTTCCATCAATATCATTAGCAAGACAAGTACAAAATCTTAGTTTAAAAAAAATTGAGAGATTTAATGAATCTAGAGCCATATGGACGCTGAGATGGGTAGTATCTACTACCGGAGTCGTTATTAAGTTAAGGAAGACATTTTAATCCATCTATGAAAAGCACGACGTATTACACGTTAATCGATCTAGGAAAAGCACGACGTAATACACTTACTCATGAAGTACATGTGCATTTTTTATCGCATGGAATTTAATGATACCTGACGTATGACCCAACGGTTTACATATGCAAATAAGTGTTGATAACAGCAACAATATTTGATATGAAATTTATATTTATATTTTAGTCTAATTCTTCTCTCATATTCATCCTGGTTTGACGACAAGATAAGGACGATTGTTTCTCCAAATTAAAGGTATGAAACACAGATTCGTTCCTACCAGTAAATCTCTTTAAAGTTGGCTGTAGGTGTACGGTCAAAAGAAAAGAAAAGTTTGTGATGTCTTATTGTTATATCTATGTTAGTGTCGTGATGGTACTGACTTTGACGACGATGATGACAATGTCGTCGGTCTCTGTTCTAACTGTTTTTCAGCTGGTGATATCAGTTATGATGGTGGTGCTAGTAATGGTGGCCGCTGAACTCAGTTCAACAGCCGGATTTTGAATTGTGTTTGTATGGTGGTGGGGTGGAGGGGAGTTGGAGTGCGCGTGTAGATGAAGTTGAAAGATGCCATATATAGTGTACTACGCTGGTGTGAATGGTGTACCAAGGGTTCTACAGTGAATAAAGAGAACTGAGCGAACACATTAATTCACATCAATTGTTTATGATAAAAAGAAAGCCCGTCAACAGAAACTTGACTTCTCTAAACCTGCATACAGTTCATTAACATTATTGATAAGAATGAATTACTCTTTCCACCAGTGTCAAAGAGGTGAGGGCGTATTGACGTTTGTTTCAGTTATTCATCAGTGCGATATGGAAGGGGAATAGCTGTACATTAGCCAACTTCCTGGTCAACAGCTATTTACAGCTAATAATCGTGTATAAATGGCAAGTTACGCATATCAAGGCGTGTATACATATTTGTACATATATACGCAGGTATGTATAGATTATCCTATACATTAATCGGTACACTCAATAGTTACAGGAAAAAAATCATAGCAAAGAGAAAGTTGTCTTTTTTCAATTTTTTTAAATTTTTATTTCCTTTCTTTGTTTTGTTTAAATCTCAACTCCCGTCTTTTGTATATCCCAGTACCACGGCCAAATGATACGGCAGGGACGTTGTGTTGTTGATGATGGTGATGATGATGATGATTCAGCAGTCAGAAATTTTGTGATTTGGAGTAGAAACACAATTAGTAATAGTAAACAACACTATTTTTTAAAAGCTAGGACGCTGACTAAAGCTGAAAATTATTCAGGCTTGTGTGACTGAGTTTCAACCTGTTTTGCTGAGGTGGGGTGGAGGTACTTTTGATTGAGAAAAAAATAAAAGACTAAAACAAAATTTTGTAAACACATGGTGCAAGCAAGCAAATTAAAGGAACTGATATTCCACAATTTACGCCCGTCTCATCAACATCAAGTGTCTCACATTAAATAATAAACAAAGGGAACTACTATGCGGAAACGAAAGTGGGTGATGTGCGGACGAGAAAGTGGGTGGGCCTCAGGGGCTATAAGTCTGTTTAATACTGAGGCAGAAGGCTGACGACATTCGAACTCAGCCAAGGTCTAGTTATATCAAGCTGTAAACCAAACATTCGAACTCAGTCAGGGTCTAATGACAATCAATATTTAACTACACAACAATGCATACCAATATATGTAAATATCTACACACACCCTTACCTACATACATAAATATATTATTGCGCGGAAGCAAAAGTGGACTGAACTGAAATATGGACTGTCAGACAGGCTCAATGTAATGCTCGCTCTTTCTGTACAGTTGGCTAGAACAAGAAATTTGTTCACTGAAACACAAATGCTCTACCACTGTTATAAAACAAACCGGAACATAAGCCCTAAAGTAGTTGGTACAGACGGACAATATTAACACAGCATAACCTAATAAAGTAGCTTATAAGTGGGTACTATGCGTAGAGTGTGGAATTACCTTCAAACACAACACTGAATTAATATTGTATCACTCTACTGATACATTTATCATTCACTGCCACCACCACCATCCATCAAAAAGGACAAGACAAGTGGTATTGACGCTTTTTGTTCTATTTCGACTGATGAATTGACTGGACTGATCTTAACAACACTTTTTCATCGAGGAAAAAATTACTTACCAATTTATGCAGATCGCTATTGCAATCCTTGGCAAAAGTGAAGACAGACTGTACAGCTCTTCAAACTGACTGAACTGGAGATATGAGCAGATATCCACGCATTTAATTTAACATATCTTCCTGATCCGGTAACCGACTAGTTTCGATAACAGAAATTTCCCTGTATTCATCATTAGCGTTGAAAACAGGAAGTAAACTAGCGCACATATATCTGGGTTTTATACATGGCGGATTATTTTCTTACCCACTTTTAAAAGCGAGGCCAGCTCTGGGGAACAATACACACGTGTTTATTTTCCCCATGTACAGGTATGCACATAAATCATCTAGAGCGTGACATCTAAATACGGTATCGTAATGTATAAGAGGAAACGCTAGCTCGACAGTTTCTAAAAGTCATATATAGAAAATAAGCCCACACGACTTAAACCCAACACCTGCAAATTTTATCGCAGGCTAAGCTACGATTATTCACACTAGATATACAAATCACAATTACGCCAATGTGGGTATGTGAGAAAGCTTGCCAGTAGCTTCTCGTGGGTCAGTGTTTCTTTCCTGGGGTTTCCCGGGTTCTTCTCCATCATTTATACTGGCCCGTATAACCTAGCCTATGAAAAATGGCGTTATACCCTACAACGACAAAAATCACAATTACCTAGAAAAATGTAATTTGCTACAAAGGTTGGTTGTTATCAATGGAAATTATAAAAGTGGCTCTATATGGGCGTCATTGTTTGCATTTATTCACTTGAATATAGACCTCTGTTTCTTACGAGAGGCTTCTAACTGAATTCGAGACCTCTACAATTTATTTAGAGCTCTATATATCATTTATAGACCTCTCTAATTTAATTAGAGACCTCAATATTTTGTTTCATTTGTAGACCTCAATAGCTGAATTGCAGACCTCTGTAATAGAATTAGAGAGGTCTGTAGTATAATAGGATTAGAGAGGTCTGTAATGTGTTAGATAAGTTATTAATAATTTGATTAGAGAGGTCTGTAATAGAATTAGATAGGACTGTGACAGGATTAGAAAGGTCTGTAATGTAATTAGAGACGTCTGTAATGTAACTAGAGATGTCTGTAATGTAACTAGAGATGTCTGTAATAGGATTAGAGAGGTCTGTAATCTAATTAGAGAGGTCTGTAATAGGATTAGAGAGGTCTGCAGTGTAATTAGAGAGGTCTGTAATAGGATTAGAGAGGTCTGCAGTGTAATTAGAGAGGTCTGTAAAAGGATTAGATACTTATCTAATTTAATATTAAAACTCAGAAATATTCTTGAATTGCAAGTATGCACCATGGACCTAAATACTCTGGCTGACATTCTACATTCGGTTTTCTCCAAACTGAAGCTATTATTCTTTGCTTGAAGCTACTTTAGTTTCATCACTATAAACTATTACTGACAACTGGTTTTCACCTGTCCAGTTTTTTCTCTGTTTAAACCATGACATCCGTGATGCAGGTTCCTGTCGATGAATTA
The DNA here is from genome assembly GCA_028554795.2 of Sinohyriopsis cumingii. Lineage (NCBI taxonomy): Eukaryota > Metazoa > Mollusca > Bivalvia > Unionida > Unionidae > Sinohyriopsis > Sinohyriopsis cumingii. The sequence goes on along the minus strand of CM068826.1, from coordinate 118,116,644 downwards.
TTGTTTGCTTTCTTATATTACATCTTCAAAAACCTAAACTCTTTCATCTTCTAATGCCAGTGATTTCAGAAACACGAAAACTGACAGACATTAAAAACCGCGGGCAAAGAAATTACATTATCATCCCTTTTACTGGCAACCTTTGCTCTTCCTGCTTATTTCTCATGTTCTATATATCCTCTGTTCTGAAGCCTTTTCAAACATTTCAAAATTGTATAAATCCATATGCCACTTTTTTTCGGATATTTTATATCACTTAGATCTTTCTTTGCTACATGAATTGGCTGGTTCTGACCTTTTGTCAAATCTGTACTGCTACAAATTTATAATTTCTAACTACAATCAATATATTTAGTATTACACATAGACCAAGTGAAGTTGAATATCACTTGAATGCATGCATTGACCATTTCAAATATATCTCATTACCTGATGTCAAATTTTCTTCCTCAGGTGGCTTCTCACATTTAACTTAGCAGTAAACTGATAACAGAATTACAAATAAGATCACACGATAAAAATCATGTTTTGAATTATATGGCCAAAATATGTGAAGTACGAGACGTCTGTTTATCACAGAGACTGTAATCGCCATCTGACCCCAGACCTTGACGCTGAACTGAGAACCAAACACTGTTCTCAATGATGACTGTCTAATATTAACCAGATATTGCAGATATTCAGTTGCGATGACGGAGCTCTGTGGGCTCGTGTTTGCGTATAGAACTGTAGAGTAGTTACCGGTCAACACCGAAGTTCTTCGTCGGACCTCATCATCAATTGAGGTAATATCATACGCCCCTGTAGCCAGTTCTATCACACCCCAAGATGATCAAAGATCTGGTGAAAACACAAATTTGGTGTTCGCTGGAAGACTGCCAAACGATTGTAATCGGATATTAAGTCAAAGGTAATAAACTTGCAGCAATGAAAGTATAATCTCAAGTGTGTGTGAATCCACAGCAGTAACAGTTGTTGATAAAGTCACACCAAATTCCGGTTTTGTTAATGCGATTGTAATCACCAAGGTAGCATTATAGGTTGTATTTTCAGCAGCTTGTTGCATTGCAGCATATATTTTGCATTGCATACAAAGCGTCTCAATTGTTTCAGAAAGCAACATCGGTGTTACACAAATGGAGTTTTTTGTATGCATCATTGATATGTTTGACAGGCTCATGCAACAATGCGGGGCATGTATTTCTGTCTACGATGTCAATGGTGAACAACTGCTAACATATTGATGCAGCCCCATTCTTGACTTCTGTTGCATTGTTCGCTGCCTGAATTGATCTAACAACTGTTTCCAATTGATCTGTGAGATTGTTAGGGTCACATAGTCCACCAAGGCCTTCTTGTTTCGATTGATGTTGATACTTTTTATATATGTTCCTTTGCATTGGGGTGCAGGTTCTTGAGGTGCATGTCATTCATGTAGTTGCTGTTGCTCCAGCCAACTATTTTTCTCTGCTTCATTTGGTATGGGTGCAGAATGTCTTCCTTCTGGTTGCTTGTGTGGTATTCTGGCATTATTTTCCGCCACAGGTTTTCACAGATCGCACCATAATAAAAGCAATGTTTTCAAACGGGTTTTTGAGTTTTAAATAACATGCATGCATACTTTTACCGTGGTACTTGCTGTGTAAGTTAAGCATCCAGGCTAGATTCTTTATCCATTCATAATGCAATACCAACTCTGAACCAAACATACCACTCATCAACAATAAATCAATCTGGATTCGTTCTTGCTGTCCATGTGAGGATAGTGCAAGTGGATAAAAACCTTTATTCCAAGTAAACACATCAAGATTAATACCTTGGTTAAGTGTTTCAAATTTATTCAGTGTGGCCTTGATAACCTGCATAGGAAATTCTATACTGCCAAAATTGGGTTCACCTCAGTTGGCATTTATTTTTTGATGCAGATCTTTACTGTCACTGGCAGGATGTACTAAGGATAAGGTCACTCATTCAAAACATCAGTTGTCAGAATTCTTAACATTTATTACTGACTGTGGCAGAACATACTTTGGCATTGGTATGTACCTCGCCCCATGAAGCAGTTGATGTGGAGAGATATGTATCTCAACTTGAGCGCATTGGTCAACAGTCCATGCTGAGCCGATATGTATCTCAACTTACGTGCATCGGTCAACAGTCCATCCTGAGCCTGCGTTGGTGTATTTATCCAAAGTCTCAATAATCTTTTAAATGCCTTTTTCAATTTCATCACTGATTGATAGCCTTGGTGTCTTTAAGAATCAGAATAGTGTGGGGACTGCTGTGAATCCACACTGTAGTAGTTTTAAATCCATCCTTGTAACGACTAAGCTGTACAAGCAAATGTGCATTAAGGATAATATCTGCTTTAACACCTGAGATACCAGAGCATTTAACACCAATGTGATTCAGGAATCATATTTGTTTACTGTTGTCGAGCGTCTTTGCCTGGTTTGTATGTATGTGTGATAATTGCCACACGATTTTCTAATTCAGCACTATGCGTACAAAATTTAAATTCAGGTACTTGTGATTGCCAATTGCCTTTTCACAAACACATTTAAGCTTCAGTAGCAATAGTGATGCACTACGATGGCGATGATTTTGTTCATCCTCATATGCACCTAATATCATTAGTATATATCTTGTGCAAATTGTTTCCGTTGTTGTACCCCATTGCTGTATTATCAACAGTTGTTGTCTTAGCAACTGATGGTGGATGAGGAGCAGGTTGATCCAGTGCAACTATGGGTCTCAATAATTCAAGTATATCAGCTTTTCGCATTGGCATGGTATATATATTTCATGCTGTTTCGCAATTTGTTTTTGCTGATACACAGTTGGCATGGTTATATAAGGAAATAAATTCTCTAATTGAGAAGCACATCAATAAAATGTTTTACGTTAAGTTTTGTACTCTATCAAGATAAAAAACTGCAATCGCTTCAATCCTAGATATTACCAGTATTTCTCCCAATACTTTTGCTAAATTTAGCAACAAAGCCATGCAAGTCACTGCATGATTCTGTTTGTTTGTTTGGGCCACTTCACTTTCTTGGATTATTATTGCTAATACTCTAACCCACGGGATGCACTACATGTGTGGTTTTGTTGCTAAAATTAGCAAAAGTCATGGGGAATACTATCCCGGATAGAGGCTGTAGCACTTATAGAATAAAAACAGCTAAAACACCTACTTTGTTGTTACTATTTGGGATAGAACATAAGAGAAATGTAGAGTGGTTTCTATGCTACTGCAAAACCAAAAACGGGTGTCAACAAGTTGAACACAGTGAAAATAGGCAATTAATGTGTTTATAATTTATCACAGTCTAGCAGGAATAATATCTAAGACTTGATGACTAAAACTATTAATTTTTCTACATTTACTAAACTTTTTGAAGGCATTGCAACTAATGCTACATTGTATATTCTGTTCAATATTATTGCACAGGGCCACTATTGATGGAATAAAAGATGATTTAGTAGAATTTAGCCTGAAATGACGAAGGGTATAATTTTGTTTGTTTGGACATGAGGGTGGGAGTGATTCAATAGCATCCTCCTTTTAATTTTGTATTATTCATAATTTCTGCTTCTTTCCTCTAAATTGCGAAAATCCTACCTCGATTTAAAATAAAGTGATTGTCTACTTATTTATTGTTAATTTTTTTTAAGGTTTTTTGACTTATTCATAAAGCTTAGTTTTTCATGATTTTTTTTCCAAATCTATAAACAAACATTCATTTCAGACAACACAAAAGTCAGGTATATTTCAAAATGGAAAGAAGCTGCATAAAGATTAGATAAAATTTACTTTCTAAGTTAATGATTAAAATACAGTGATATAATCTTGAAATTTTCTTTCAATTAACATTCTCTCACCTATGAGGAAAATTTAAGGATTTCCTCAAATTTGAGGAATTCCTGAACTGTATTTTTGAAAAATAAAAAGGTTTCCATTTGTCAGATTTGAAAACAAAAGCGTGTTTGCATCCTTTCCAGCATTTCTACATCAGACAAAAATACCGATAGTGTCTAAGTATCATAAAGACACTATAATATCTCAATCTGAAGAGACGAAATGAGAATTTTAGTGGAACTGGGACCCGATTTTGTTTGTCTATAGTCAGGATTTTTATTATGTTTGTCATGTAATAATGTCCTACTTTGCATAAAACTTTTAATATTTACCTGATTGCTTTTCAGACTGAAGATACCATGTGTCTACAGCATTGGTCATACGATTTGTTTCTTGTGGTGTACCCATTTTGGTTCATAGCGATAGTGTAAATTTACCATGCATACGTCAACTCACAAACAAAAAAAATTAACAAAGAGAGAAGTTATTATTTCATTTTAAGAATGTTTGGTTTGGAAGCCTGGAAAATCTTTTAAAATTAATTAGAGATGTCTGTAATTGAGTTAAAGAAGTCTCAAATTCATTTAAAGATGTCAGCATCTGATTTATGGATTTGCTGAACTAAATTGTCAAATTCGAGAGGTCTTTATTTCTATTAGAGAGCTCTATAACAGAATTAAACAGATTTGTAGAGGTCTCCAGTTGAATTAGAGAGATCTACAATTCCATTATAGACATAAAAAAGTATTAATTTAGGTCTCTAATTGAATTAGAGTAGTCTCTAATTGAATTAGAGTAGTCTCTAATTGTAATAGAGAGGTCTATAATTGTTATATAGAGCTAATTTAATTTGAGAGGTCTCTAATACATGTATTCAATTCAATACAGACCTCTTTAATTCTTTAGAGAGGTCTGTATTGAACTGTATAAAAATGATTGCTGAAAGGATTCAGAACAGATAGAAACATATCTAAGTTTTAATTAAGGATTTTATTTTGAATATTTCATAGTCAAATTAGTGATTAATTCAGAAACGTATGCAAACTCTGAAGCCAAAATGTTCTCCGCTGAATGAATTCTACATGTATGTTTGCACAGGAATTAGTTTATTCAAGAGGTGGATATCCCATTATGCAGAAAAGGCAGTTGCCTAGGGCTACAACATTCAGGAGGCATACAATTTTAAACTATGAAAATCTGGCTATGTTGTAGGTGGGGGCTCGGGGCAACAATTATAAAGGTGCTCTGTATCAATGATTGCTATTGTATATACACGTAATAGGGAATGTGAAGCAATTATTATACAGTTTTCTTTTATCCCCAGGCAGCTTTCTGTGTAAAATTTACTGAAAAGACTATACGAGTAGAAAGCAAATTTTTAGTAAATTATGTTTCTCCGAGAATACTTACCCGATCACATTAACGTTAGGATATAAGCCTGCTACCTCTTGAATCCAGCCCTACTAAAAGACGAAAATTCGTCTTTTCTATCGCATATAGACCAAAGGGCAATAACTCTTGCCCCTTACCTCCCCTTGAAACTGCCAGGTGTCACTAGTTTTTTAAGCTGAGCGATATATATTATATGAGGATGCTCGCATAGTGGGGTGGTTGGGAGGGTTTTTAAGTAATGTGATCGGGTAAGTATTCTCGGAGAAACATAATTTACTAAAAATTTGCTTTCTCCTTCAAATTCGTTCCCCGATCACATTAACGTTAGGAGAATAGGTAATAGGAGGAGGTAACTCTAGCAATCCGGGCCGTGTCGGATTTTTCTGCGAGTCGGAAAATGGCTAATGAAGCCAAATCTAACATTGAAGATGTAGCGACTACGTTCCGGACTAGCTTTGACGTGGCATGGAACACATTTTTGTCCACTTTGTAAAACAGTGGAGTGGACATGTGAACTGCTGCCATATTTTTGTCCAGGGCTGGAAGATCCGTACTGAAGGCGTCTGAATGAGTTTTGTACCAGCAACATGAGAACGTCGCTGGTACTTGGCTTTCTGAAAAGAACGCCTTAGCATTCCCCGGATCACCTATTCATCCTGATAGACGGTCATTGATCTCCTTAATTTTTTGCCAACTGGGGAAGGAGCCGGAAGGACGGCGTCTCTTCCTCCCCGTCAAGATCTACAGACACCTTAACTTTGTAGTCTTGAGTGGCGGTAGGAGGTGGAGGTCATTCTGAAGTTGCCAACACCCTATAAATTTCTTCCACTGCCGCCTTGAAGCCAAACTCAGTCCGTTCCATGGTTGGATCTGTGTACGGCTGATTTGCAGGAGTTTCGTCACCCTCACTGTGTGCTGAGTCGTGTTCTGGAATGGCTTGTATTTCTGGATAGAGCATATCAGGTGGCATAGATGACGCGATTCCGTCATCCTTGACACTGTCACTAACTCTCCCTTGTGGATAAGCCGTGAACATATGGACGGCCGGCCATGCCGGCTGGTTTGTCTGGCTTGTGGTCGGCCTGAATGTTGGCGACGGTCCTGCTATCACTGGTACCGGCTGCTCCAATGGCCTGGCTGGACGGACAGATTTCTCACTAAAATCTCCGCCATAGTATTGGTATGTTGCTGGCGGTACAGCTTGACAGACAGATTTATCACTAAGATCCCCGTAGATCATATTTGGTCGGACCGTTTTAGCAATAGGGTCCCCATGCTGGGACAGCTGGACGGCCAGTGACGTAGAGGTTGTATAATGAAATGGATCCGATGGATCCGGTAAAAACCCCATGCATCCTGACTTACAGGCCTGAAGGCCATGCTCGGACATGCGGGGGGACTTACGCCCACTGGGCAGCCTAAAATTGGGGGAACATTCCCCCAAAGAGTCCGAAAAAGCTGTGGAAGCAAGCGAGGGAAATAAGGGTAATATCTGGCCTGATGTCAATAGCTGCATCGTCGTTTCATGGACCAAACGATGCATCTGTTCAAAGGTGGACTGTTGTACCCTGTTAACATTATTTTCCTCCATTGCCGCTGATGTTACTGTGGCTGACGGTTGTAAACGACGAACTTTAGGTGGAGGGGGGGACCCCAACGTCCCCCACAAGACTCGCAATGGAGGCTGTCTTCGGATGTATACTGAGGACATCAATGCTATCTTTCTTTGACTTATTCCGTCTATCCCTCCCTTTTGCTGCCTTCTGGACTACATCAGCCCACATTTGCTCTGTCCAAGTATTACACACGCTGCATGGTATAGATGATGTACACTTGGTACATACAAAACAAGAGTCATGGTTGTCTTCTTTTACTTTGAACTTTTTGCATTTCATGCATTTGGTTGACATTTCTACTGAAACGACACAAGAAAAGAAAACAAAGCACAAATTAGCAATTCAGCATATTATTAATTTGCTAATACCACAACCGTTACTAACGGAGTAAGCGAAATTAGTCAGTCTCGCGTTAACTCTTAATTGACAACACGAGTTCAGCGATAGCGTGTGTAACATGGTCTCAGTAGACGAAATCTGTATGGTTGACAAAGTCACTCAATTTTGAAAAAAATTGTTAAAATAATGTATACAACCTGTAGAAGAATGATTGTCCAACGCAATAAATCCAAATTTAACTTCGGATGGTCCAATTTAACGCTAAGATGGCTTGGATTGTTTGGAGGTATAATGTACGTGTTATCAGTACAAGCAAAGCTTAAAAACTAGTGACACCTGGCGGTGGCAAGGGGAGGTAAGGGGCAAGAGTTATTGCCCTTTGGTCTATATGAGATAGACAGAAAAGACGAATTTTCGTCTTTTAGTAGGGCTGGATTCGAGAGGTAGCAGGCTTATATCCTAACGTTAATGTGATCGGGGAACGTATTTGAAGGAGAAATATTAATGTCTAATGCAGTTTTTAAAAAAAATGTACTTTCAAGTTATGGTATTTAAGCTGGTCAAAAGTCATCAAATCATTAACTGAAGCAGGCATATAAAAGCATAGTGAATGACGTATACATCTGTTTCTGATTGCTTGCAATTTTTAAGAGTCAGATGATTCAAGGTTTATTGCTGTAATGAAATGTTTCCTTTTGGGACTGATCATCTTGATGATAAATGTGTGGTGTGTATCTGTTTACTGAAGTCCTATGCACGTAACTTCCTAATTGGTTACTTGTAATTTGGTAACAAAAAACAGAATCTGTCATGAGATGTATAACCATTCTCTCCTATTCTGAAAACAGAGTACATAAATGATGTTAATAGGGTAAGATATATTTCACTGAATAATACAAATGCTGTGTATCAAGGGTTTCTTTTCGCTAGCTTCACATGTGAAACCTCACTGCAAATAGGAAATTTTGACTTTACAATCAGGTAGAATAATTATGCAATTTTGGTACAATTCTACAACGAATTCATACACATCTTCAGAAGCAGTTTCATGTATCATTTTGTAAGATGTGTCATCCATTTATTTACATGCAGAGAACATGTACAGTCAAACCTGTCCAACAGTCAACTCACTTCAGCAGTAACCTGGTCACAACCAATGTTCTGATGTCTCCCTGGCAATTATCCTATATAAATGTCATGTAATCAGCAGTCACCTGTCTTCTGCTGACATTGGCCTTGTGTTTCTTAACCAAGCAGTGGTTTCACCCTGCCTTCTGCATTCAGGAGCCAAGTATTTCTTAACCAAGCAGTGGTTTCATGCTGCCTTCCATAGTCACTGGATCATATCAGCATTAACCAATCCAAAAAGGCAAATTAAACTTATTTTGTTTGACGGTAAATATATAGGTATATTTACATGAATCAATAGCTGCAGGAAGCACCTTTTATTTCCTAATCACAGCCTCCTCTATATTTGTGATTTGTTTCTATTTTAGCAACCAAAGCACATACGTTGTACAACCTACGAGTTATTGGCATTGGTAATTGACAAAAGTGAAATGGGCCAAACGAACAGCCCTGAGTCATACAGTGATGCAGAGCAAAACTGCTATTGTCACTCACGTCCTCAACCATAAGCCACTTCCCGTTGCCAGATTTGCAATCACCAAATCTGACAGTCATTTGTTGAGCGGTTTCATAATGATTTTACTAACCGCATCTGGCATATCTGATGTTGATGGTAGTGTAACCGCATTTGTGACACTCAAGCCAATAGCTATCCTAGTCAATCTCGAAGCGATTGAGCCGTTTGTAATTCCATTTTTCCCCCCTCCATTTGATCCACGGCAACGTTTTTGATGCTATCAATAATTGGCATTGCAACATTTCTTGCGATTGGTGCAGCTCGTTATGACAATGCCACAAACACTTTTGGTGCATTCGATAAACAATCCATGAACAGTGTCACCAAGGCCAGTTTTATAATATGTCATGTAAACTTTTTTCGGCATTAACAAGACACAATTGTTAACACGTCCACGTACGACTGTCATTAATCTTAATATCAGGTCGATCTCTAACGCAGTTGTATTGTCAATGTAAAATGATTATGTGTCACCTGATTATTATGACATGGAAGATACACAGGAACTGTGGGAGTAATCGATATTAAATCATCTGGTTCCACAGTTGGTGAAATCCCAAACAGTTTATAACCTTGAACAAGTACACCTGTCGTTTCAGATCTGCTTTCATAATTTCAACTGATGGCATCACAGGCTAAATTGAGTATTGTCGTTGATGTAATTCTATGTCAGGCGCAATATGATATCCAGTCTCGGATGCAGATGATACATGCATAAATTGTTGATTTTGAGAAGATCTTTGGGCCAACCAAACACTATTCTCAATGATGACTGTTCAATATTAACCAGATATTGCAGATATTCAATTGCGATGACGGAGCTCTGTGGGCTCGTGTTTGCGTATAGAAATTGTAAAGTAGTTACCGGTCAACACCGAAGTTCTTCGTCGGACCTCATCATCAATTGAGGTAATATCATACGCCCCTGTAGCCAGTTCTATCACACCCCAAGATGATCAAAGATCTGGTGAAAACACAAATTTGGTGTTCGCTGGAAGACTGCCAAACGATTGTAATCGGATATTAAGTCAAAGGTAATAAACTTGCAGCAATGAAAGTATAATCTCAAGTGTGTGTGAATCCACAGCAGTAATAGTTGTTGATAAAGTCACACCAAATTCCGGTTTTGTTAATGCGATTGTAATCACCAAGGTAGCATTATGGGTTGTATTTTCAGCCGCTTGTTGCATTGCAGCATATATTTTGCATTGCATACAAAGCATCTCAATTGTTTCAGAAAGCAAAATTGGTGTTACACAAATGGAGTTTTTTGTATGCATCATTGATATGTTTGACAGGCTCATGCAACAATGCGGGGCATGCATTTCTGTCTACGATGTCAATGGTGAACAACTTCTAACATATTGATGCAGCCCCATTCTTGACTTCTGTTACATTGTTCGCTGCCTGAATTGATCAAACAACTGTTTCCAATTGATCTGTGAGATTGTTAGGGTCACATAGTCCACCAAGGCCTTCTTGTTTCGATTGATGTTGATACTTTTTATATATGTTCCTTTGCATTGGGGTGCAGGTTCTTGAGGTGCATGTCATTCATGTAGTTGCTGTTGCTCCAGCCAACTATTTTTCTCTGCTTCATTTGGTATGGGTGCAGAATGTCTTCCTTCTGGTTGTTTGTGTGGTATTCTGGCATTATTTTCCGCCACAGGTTTTCACAGATCGCACCATAATAAAAGCAATGTTTTCAAACGGGTTTTTGAGTTTTAAATAACATGCATGCATACTTTTACCGTGGTACTTGCTGTGTAAGTTAAGCATCCAGGCTAGATTCTTTATCCATTCATAATGCAATACCAACTCTGAACCAAACATACCACTCATCAACAATAAATCAATCTGGATTCGTTCTTGCTGTCCATGTGAGGATAGTGCAAGTGGATAAAAACCTTTATTCCAAGTAAACACATCAAGATTAATACCTTGGTTAAGTGTTTCAAATTTATTCAGTGTGGCCTTGATAACCTGCATAGGAAATTCTATACTGCCAAAATTGGGTTCACCTCAGTTGGCATTTATTTTTTGATGCAGATCTTTACTGTCACTGGCAGGATGTACTAAGGATAAGGTCACTCATTCAAAACATCAGTTGTCAGAATTCTTAACATTTATTACTGACTGTGGCAGAACATACTTTGGCATTGGTATGTACCTCGCCCCATGAAGCAGTTGATGTGGAGAGATATGTATCTCAACTTGAGCGCATTGGTCAACAGTCCATGCTGAGCCGATATGTATCTCAACTTACGTGCATCGGTCAACAGTCCATCCTGAGCCTGCGTTGGTGTACTTATCCAAAGTCTCAATAATCTTTTAAATGCCTTTTTCAATTTCATCACTGATTGATAGCCTTGGTGTCTTTAAGAATCAGAATAGTGTGGGGACTGCTGTGAATCCACACTGTAGTAGTTTTAAATCCATCCTTGTAACGACTAAGCTGTACAAGCAAATGTGCATTAAGGATAATATCTGCTTTAACACCTGAGATACCAGAGCATTTAACACCAATGTGATTCAGGAATCATATTTGTTTACTGTTGTCGAGCGTCTTTGCCTGGTTTGTATGTATGTGTGATAATTGCCACACGATTTTCTAATTCAGCACTATGCGTACAAAATTTAAATTCAGGTACTTGTGATTGCCAATTGCCTTTTCACAAACACATTTAAGCTTCAGTAGCAATAGTGATGCACTACGATGGCGATGATTTTGTTCATCCTCATATGCACCTAATATCATTAGTATATATCTTGTGCAAATTGTTTCCGTTGTTGTACCCCATTGCTGTATTATCAACAGTTGTTGTCTTAGCAACTGATGGTGGATGAGGAGCAGGTTGATCCAGTGCAACTATGGGTCTCAATAATTCAAGTATATCAGCTTTTCGCATTGGCATGGTATATATATTTCATGCTGTTTTGCAATTTGTTTTTGCTGATACACAGTTGGCATGGTTATATAAGGAAAAAAATTCTCTAATTGAGAAGTATATCAATAAAATGTTTTACGTTAAGTTTTGTACTCTATCAAGATAAAAAACTGCAATCGCTTCAATCCTAGATATTACCAGTATCTCTCCCAATACTTTTGCTAAATTTAGCAACAAAGCCATGCAAGTCACTGCATGATTCTGGCTGTTTGTTTGGGCCACTTCACTTTCTTGGATTATTATTGCTAATACTCTAACCCACAGGATGCACAACATGTGTGGTTTTGTTGCTAAAATTAGCAAAAGTCATGGGTAATACTATCCCGGATAGAGGCTGTGGCATTTATAGAATAAAAACAGCCAAAACACCTACTTTGTTGTTACTATTTGGGATAGAACATAAGAGAAATGTAGAGTGGTTTCTATGCTACTGCAAAACCAAAAACAGGTGTTAACAAGTGGAACACAGTGAAAATAGGCAATTAATGTGTTTATAATTTGTCACAATCTAGCAGGAATAATATCTAAGACTTGATGACTAAAACTAGTAATTTTTCTAGATTTACTAAACTTTTTGAAGGCATTGCAACTAATGCTACATTGTATATTCCGTTCAATATTATTGCACAGGGCCACTATTGATGGAATAAAAGATGATTTAGTAGAATTTAGCCTGAAATTGCAAATGACTATATTATTGGAATGACAAAGGGTATAATTTTGTTTGTTTGGACATGAGGGTGGGAGTGATTCAATAGCATCCTCCTTTTAATTTTGTATTATTCATAATTTCTGCTTCTTTCCTCTAAATTGCGAAAATCCTACCTCGATTTAAAATAAAGTGATTGTCTACTTATTTATTGTTAATTTTTTTTAAGGTTTTTTGACTTATTCATAAAGCTTAGTTTTTCATGATTTTTTTTCCAAATCTATAAACAAACATTCATTTCAGACAACACAAAAGTCAGGTATATTTCAAAATGGAAAGAAGCTGCATAAAGATTAGATAAAATTTACTTTCTAAGTTAATGATTAAAATACAGTGATATAATCTTGAAATTTTCTTTCAATTAACATTCTCTCACCTATGAGGAAAATTTAAGGATTTCCTCAAATTTGAGGAATTCCTGAACTGTATTTTTGAAAAATAAAAAGGTTTCCATTTGTCAGATTTGAAAACAAAAGCGTGTTTGCATCCTTTCCAGCATTTCTACATCAGACAAAAATACCGATAGTGTCTAAGTATCATAAAGACACTATAATATCTCAATCTGAAGAGACGAAATGAGAATTTTAGTGGAACTGGGACCCGATTTTGTTTGTCTATAGTCAGGATTTTTATTATGTTTGTCATGTAATAATGTCCTACTTTGCATAAAACTTTTAATATTTACCTGATTGCTTTTCAGACTGAAGATACCATGTGTCTACAGCATTGGTCATACGATTTGTTTCTTGTGGTGTACCCATTTTGGTTCATAGCGATAGTGTAAATTTACCATGCATACGTCAACTCACAAACAAAAAAAATTAACAAAGAGAGAAGTTATTATTTCATTTTAAGAATGTTTGGTTTGGAAGCCTGGAAAATCTTTTAAAATTAATTAGAGATGTCTGTAATTGAGTTAAAGAAGTCTCAAATTCATTTAAAGATGTCAGCATCTGATTTATGGATTTGCTGAACTAAATTGTCAAATTCGAGAGGTCTTTATTTCTATTAGAGAGCTCTATAACAGAATTAAACAGATTTGTAGAGGTCTCCAGTTGAATTAGAGAGATCTACAATTCCATTATAGACATAAAAAAGTATTAATTTAGGTCTCTAATTGAATTAGAGTAGTCTCTAATTGAATTAGAGTAGTCTCTAATTGTAATAGAGAGGTCTATAATTGTTATATAGAGCTAATTTAATTTGAGAGGTCTCTAATACATGTATTCAATTCAATACAGACCTCTTTAATTCTTTAGAGAGGTCTGTATTGAACTGTATAAAAATGATTGCTGAAAGGATTCAGAACAGATAGAAACATATCTGTAAGTTTTAATTAAGGATTTTATTTTGAATATTTCATAGTCAAATTAGTGATTAATTCAGAAACGTATGCAAACTCTGAAGCCAAAATGTTCTCCGCTGAATGAATTCTACATGTATGTTTGCACAGGAATTAGTTTATTCAAGAGGTGGATATCCCATTATGCAGAAAAGGCAGTTGCCTAGGGCTACAACATTCAGGAGGCATACAATTTTAAACTATGAAAATCTGGCTATGTTGTAGGTGGGGGCTCGGGGCAACAATTATAAAGGTGCTCTGTATCAATGATTGCTATTGTATATAATAGGGAATGTGAAGCAATTATTATACAGTTTTTTTTATCCCCAGGCAGCTTTCTGTGTAAAATTTACTGAAAAGACTATACGAGTAGAAAGCAAATTTTTAGTAAATTATGTTTCTCCGAGAATACTTACCCGATCACATTAACGTTAGGATATAAGCCTGCTACCTCTTGAATCCAGCCCTACTAAAAAACGAAAATTCGTCTTTTCTATCGCATATAGACCAAAGGGCAATAACTCTTGCCCCTTACCTCCCCTTGCCACTGCCAGGTGTCACTAGTTTTTTAAGCTGAGCGATATATATTATACGAGGATGCTCGCATAGTGGGGTGGTTGGGAGGGTTTTTAAGTAATGTGATCGGGTAAGTATTCTCGGAGAAACATAATTTACTAAAAATTTGCTTTCTCCTTAAAATTCGTTCCCCGACCACATTAACGTTAGGAGAATAGGTAATAGGAGGAGGTAACTCTAGCAATCCGGGCCGTGTCGGATTTTTCTGCGAGTCGGAAAATGGCTAATGAAGCCAAATCTAACATTGAAGATGTAGCGACTACGTTCCGGACTAGCTTTGACGTGGCATGGAACACATTTTTGTCCACTTTGTAAAACAGTGGAGCGGACATGTGAACTGCTGCCATATTTTTGTCCAGGGCCGGAAGATCCGTACTGAAGGCGTCTGAATGAGTTTTGTACCAGCAACATGAGAACGTCGCTGGTACTTGGCTTTCTGAAAAGAACGCCTTAGCATTCCCCGGATCACCTATTTGTCCTGACAGACGATCATTGATCTCCTTAATTTTTTGCCAACTGGGGAAGGAGCCGGAAGGACGGTGTCTCTTCCTCCCCGTCAAGATCTACAGACGCCTTAACTTTGTAGTCTTGAGTGGCGGTAGGAGGTGGAGGGCATTCTGAAGTTGCCAACACCCTATAAATTTCTTCCACTGCCGCCTTGAAGCCAAACTCAGTCCGTTCCATGGTTGGATCTGTGTATGGCTGATTTGCAGGAGTTTCGTCACCCTCACTGTGTGCTGAGTCGTGTTCTGGAATAGCTTGTATTTCCGGATAGAGCATACCACGTGGCATAGATGACGCGATTCCATCATCCTTGACACTGTCACTAACTCTCCCTTGTGGATAAGCCGTGAACATATGGATGGCCGGCCATGCCAGCTGGTTTGTCTGGCTTGTGGTCGGCCTGAATGTTGGCGACGGTCCTGCTATCACTGGTAACGGCTGCTCCAATAGCCTGGCTGGACAGACAGATTTCTCACTAAAATCTCCGCCACAGTATTGGTATGTTGCCGGCGGTACAGCTTGATGGACAGATTTATCACTAAAATCCCCGTAAGTCATGTTTGGTCGGACCGTTTTAGCAATAGGGTCCCCATGCTGCGACAGCTGGACGGCCGGTGACGTAGAGGTTGTATAATGAAATGGATCCGATGGATCCGGTAAAAACCCCATGCATCCTGACTCACAGGCCCGAAGGCCATGCTCGGACATGCGGGGGACTTACGCCCACTGGGCAGCCTAAAATTGGGGGAACATTCCCCCAAAGAGTCCGAAAAAGCTGTGGAAGCAAGCGAGGGAAATAAGGGTAATATCTGGCCTGATGTCAATAGCTGCATCGTCGTTTCATGGACCAAACGATGCATCTGTTCAAAGGTGGACTGTTGTACCCTGTCAACATTATTTTCCTCCATTGCCGCTGATGTTACTATGGCTGACGGTTGTAAACGACGAACTTTAGGTGGAGGGGGGGACCCCAACGTTCCCCACAAGACTCGCAATGGAGGCTGTCTTCGGATGTATACTGAGGACATCAATGCTATCTTTCTTTGACTTATTCCGTCTATCCCTCCCTTTTACTGCCTTCTGGACTACATCAGCCCACATTTGCTCTGTCCAAGTATTACATACGCTGCATGGTATAGATGATGTACACTTGGTACATACAATACAAGAGTCATGGTTGTCTTCTTTTGCTTTGAACTTTTTGCATTTCATGCATTTGGTTGACATTTCTACTGAAACGACACAAGAAAAGAAAACAAAGCACAAATTAGCAATTCAGCATGTTATTAATTTGCTAATACCACAACCGTTACTAACGGAGTAAGCGAAATTAGTCAGTCTCGCGCTAACTCTTAATTGACAACACGAGTTCAGCGATAGCGTGTGTGACATGGTCTCAGTAGACGAAATCTGTATGGTTGACAAAGTCACTCAATTTTGAAAAAATTGTTAAAATAATGTATACAACCTGTAGAAGAATGATTGTCCAACGCAATAAATCCAAATTTAACTTCGGATGGTCCAATTTAATGCTAAGATGGCTTGGATTGTTTGGAGGTATAATGTACGTGTTATCAGTACAAGCAAAGCTTAAAAACTAGTGACACCTGGCGGTGGCAAGGGGAGGTAAGGGGCAAGAGTTATTGCCCTTTGGTCTATATGAGATAGACAGAAAAGACAAATTTTCATCTTTTAGTAGGGCTGAATTCGAGAGGTAGCAGGCTTATATCCTAACGTTAATGTGATCGGGGAACGTATTTGAAGGAGAAATATTAATGTCTAATGCAGTTTTTAAAAAAATGTACTTTCAAGTTATGGTATTTAAGCTGGTCAAAAGTCATCAAATCATTAACTGAAGCAGGCATATAAAAGCATAGTGAATGACGCATACATCTGTTTCTGATTGCTTGCAATTTTTAAGAGTCAGATGATTCAAGGTTTACTGCTGTAATGAAATGTTTCCTTTTGGGACTGATCATCTTGATGATAAATGTGTGGTGTGTTATCTATTTACTGAAGTCCTATGCACGTAACTTCCTAATTGGTTACTTGTAATTTGGTAACAAAAAACAGAATCTGTCATGAGATGTATAACCATTCTCTCCTATTCTGAAAACAGAGTAAATAAATGATGTTAATAGGGTAAGATATATTTCATTGAATAATACAAATGCTGTGTATCAAGGGTTTCTTTTCGCTAGCTTCACATGTGAAACCTCACTGCAAATAGGAAATTGACTTTACAATCAGGTAGAATAATTATGCAATTTTGGTACAATTCTACAACGAATTCATACACATCTTCAGAAGCAGTTTCATGTATTATTTTGTAAGATGTGTCATCCATTTATTTACATGCAGAGAACATGTACAGTCAAACCTGTCCAACAGTCAACTCACTTCAGCAGTAACCTGGTCACAACCAATGTTCTGATGTCTCCCTGGCAAATATCCTATATAAATGTCATGTAATCAGCAGTCACCTGTCTTTTGCTGACATTGGCCTTGTGTTTCTTAACCAAGCAGTGGTTTCACCCTGCTTCTGCATTCAGGAGCCAAGTATTTCTTAACCAAGCAGTGGTTTCATGCTGCCTTCCATAGTCACTGGATCATATCAGCATTAACCAATCCAAAAAGGCAAATTAAACTTATTTTGTTTGACAGTAAATATATAGGTATATTTACATGAATCAATATCTGCAGGAAGCACCTTTTCATTTCCTAATCATCAAAGTTCACAAACAAAAGTCAACTGTCTTTTGATCTCGGTGAGTTTTAGCAACTGCTTAATCTTTCAATTGTTTCAAGTGTGAACTCGTGTTTTCATGCCTAATTATACCAACTGGCCCAACAAAAATATGTCTTGTTTTTCCCAATCATAGGTAAAATCTAGATGTAAATTAAAGGAGCTGCTAAATGTTGATCAAAACTTCGACATATGTGACCATGATAGGAAAATCGGTGATGATGTGATGTATATGAATGATTCAGGATACAGTAATATTGTGTTGAACTTTTAATCATTTTTATTTTTGCTAAATAGCTACACTAAATACACGTATCTTGATATCATACTACTACTGTTGATAATAATAATAATGATAGTAATAATAATACATTCAAAATAATAATAATAAAAATAATAATAATAATCTAACTACTTTTCAGTGTTTAGTACATGTTTATGTCATGAACTGAGTTTAAGAGCTGAATATGCCTTTAGAGGGATCCGGTCTACAAATGTAACTTGGCCTTTTCCCATGGGTGGTTGTTTTAGACAGGTTTGACTGTACATCAAAACTATATCTTCAGTTTACTATAACTACTGACACACATAATTATTTTAAACATTAATACAAAATACCGGGTACTATTCAGCACTAGCTGTTTTTCTTCTAGTTCAGCTAAATTAATTACTGGAGTTTGATGCTTGGATATAAAAGGGATAATATATGTTTTTTTTGGCAACCTGTAGTTTCATGGTGCAAATCTACAAATTTTCCAGCAGACAATCGAGGACATGGTTTTGGACATCTTTATCGCCAGCTCTGGAGGAAATGTACACAACAGAATTGTAAAGAAGAACCAGGCAATAAACAGGGACCTTCCTTTAAACAATGTTTCTATATTCTTCTGGGCTACAACCTTTTGTACAAGCAAGGTTTTACCCTTTATCAACTAATGACATTATCATCTGGAGGTGTGTCCTCATTATATTGGCATGTAATCTCATAAAAGTCCTCTTTTTACAAAAAAATACAAATGCTCTCTCTCTCTCTCTCTCACACACACACACACAGAGAACAAAGAATATGTGTTTGGGCACATAATTACTGACTTTTGATGTTCAACATGCATTCCATACTCATGATTAGACATTAATACACATGCATATAAAAATGTTATTTTAATTCTTAGAAACGCGTTCTATATATATCTTGTCTTGAATAAGTGAAAATGTTGAGTTGAGCTTGGCTCCAAATCAAGGTTGTTTTGTATCTGGTAAAAATCTCCAATACAGGTTGATGAAAGGAGAGCTACCTCCACGTCATAAGGAAAGGTTCCAGTAAATTTATTTTCAGATCTGGCACACAGAGTACCTGCAAAATAGATGAGTGGATGGCAATAATAATAATAATAATAATAGAAAGAATTATGAGCAATTTGCAGTTTCCTAACTTAAGAACATGCCACCATTATGTTATCTCATCTTTCCTCCATGATGGAGGGGATTAATCCATCATCAAAACAGGTGCTGCATTAGTCCCCTGAAAATAGTGGCAAGTACAATTATTATAGGGTTGGATAATTGTACCAGTAAACAAGCATAACTCATAACCATCATTCTTAAATGTATTGGTTCAAGAAATTTTAAAATTGGCCCCCAGATTTGACTTATACAAGTTTATATTCCTTTAAATGGAATAAATCGATAAAGCAGCCTTTTCCTTGTGTATCAGTCATTCACATACTACAAGAGGTACGTAAAATCGAATATCTATCTTACCTGTCTGCATAACTAATGGTGCAGCTAGTGTGTTCCTATATCCTTGGTAACTGAAACAATTCAGTGTAACATGGCTTACATCAGGAAAATATAATTTACCATATGTACTTGCTTATAAGTCAAGTCAAACTGCAAATTGTTGTTGTTGTAGGGTTTAACGCCATTTTTCAGCACATGATAGGCTATACATGGCGGCCAGTATTAATGGTGGAGGAAGAACCCGGGAAAACCCCAGAAAGAACCACAGACCCATGAGAAGCTACTGGCAAGCTTTGTCGCATACCCACATTGGCTGAATCCGAGACTCGAACCCACACAGACAGTGGTGAGATGGCAGTGATCCGTAACGGAGAGCACTTTAGACCACTTGGCCACTTGGGGCCCCTCAAACTGCAAATAACAGTGATCTTGATCTGCTGTAGCATAATGTGCCTGCAGATCCAGGTCTGTTTTTTTATTCTACTGGTTATTCCTAACAAACTGCACAGACCCAGATCTGCTGGTGTATTATGTACCAGCAGATCAGGGTCTGTGCAGTTTACAGTTGGAGTCATCTTATACGTGAGTATATATGGTAAATTTAAACAGGTTTGAATAGCATCAAATGTGAATCATCAATACATATCATTTATTGGAAGCTGTGTATCATGATGTACACCATACTGGAAGTGATCTTCCATTACTCAGGCTTGACCAACATGCATATCTTCCACTGAGACCATAATCTGTACTAATAAATTTCACAGCATTCCACTGAGACTGTAATCTGTACTAATAAATTTCACAGCATTCCACTGAGACCATAATCTGTATTAATAAATTTCACAGCATTCCACTGAGACTGTAATCTGTACTAACAAATTTCACAGCATTCCACTGAGACCGTAATCTGTATTAATAAATTTCACAGCATTCCACTGAGACCGTAATCTGTACTCATAAATTTCACAGCATTCCACTGAGACCGTAATCTGTACTAATACATTTCACAGCATTCCACTGAGAACATAATCTGTATTAATAAATTTCACAGCGTTCCACTGCGGACATAATCTGTACTAATAAATTTCACAGCATTCCACTGAGACCGTAATCTGTATTAATAAATTTCACAGCATTCCACTGAGACCGTAATCTGTATTCATAAATTTCACAGCATTCCACTGAGACCTTAATCTGTACTAATACATTTCACAGCATTCCACTGAGAACATAATCTGTACTAATAAATTTCACAGCGTTCCACTGTGGACATAATCTGTACTAATAAATTTCACAGCATTCCACTGAGACCGTAATCTGTATTAATAAATTTCACAGCATTCCACTAAGACCGTAATCTGTACTAATAAATTTCACAGCATTCCACTGAGACCGTAATCTGTATTAATAAATTTCACAGCATTCCACTGAGACCTTAATCTGTACTAATACATTTCACAGCATTCCACTGAGAACATAATCTGTACTAATAAATTTCACAGCATTCCACTGAGACCATAATCTGTACTAATAAATTTCACAGCATTCCACTGAGACCATAATCTGTACTCATAAATTTCACAGCATTCCACTGAGACCGTAATCTGTACTAATACATTTCACAGCATTCCACTGAGAACATAATCTGTATTAATAAATTTCACAGCGTTCCACTGCGGACATAATCTGTACTAATAAATTTCACAGCATTCCACTGAGACCGTAATCTGTATTAATAAATTTCACAGCATTCCACTGAGACCGTAATCTGTACTCATAAATTTCACAGCATTCCACTGAGACCTTAATCTGTACTAATACATTTCACAGCATTCCACTGAGAACATAATCTGTACTAATAAATTTCACAGCGTTCCACTGCGGACATAATCTGTACTAATAAATTTCACAGCATTCCACTGAGACCGTAATCTGTATTAATAAATTTCACAGCATTCCACTGAGACCTTAATCTGTACTAATACATTTCACAGCATTCCACTGAGAACATAATCTGTACTAATAAATTTCACAGCATTCCAATGAGACCGTAATCTGTACTAATAAATTTCACAGCATTCCACTGAGACCGTAATCTGTGTTAATAAATTTCACAGCATTCCACTGAGACCTTAATCTGTACTAATACATTTCACAGCGTTCCACTGAGAACATAATCTGTACTAATAAATTTCACAGCATTCCACTGAGACCGTAATCTGTACTAATAAATTTCACAGCATTCCACTGAGAACTGTTAGTCTAAGAGCAGCTGCATTCATAAAATTCTGTCTTATACTGTATCCAGATGTAACTCCAAATAAGACAACAATTCTTACAAAATATTGTAGCAGCGCAAAGATTTATCAATATGTACTCCTTTATATGGTGACCATAATATCTATGAAGTCTCATAGCAAATCCATAACAAGAGACACATGTACGAAGTCTCATAGCAATCCATAACAAGAGACACATGTATGAAGTCTCATAGCAATCCATAACAAGAGACATATGTATGAAGTCTCACAGCAATCCATAACAAGAGACATGTACAAAGTCTCATAGCAATCCATAACAAAAGACACGTGTATGAAGTCTCATAGCAATCCATAACAAGAGACATATGTAGAAAGTCTTGTAGCAGTCCATAACAAGAGACACATGTACAAAGTCTCATAGCAATCCATAACAAGAGACACATGTACAAAGTCTCATAGCAATCCATAACAAGAGACATACGTACAAAGTCTTGTAGCAGTTCATAACAAGAGACACATGTACGAAGCCTCATAGCAATCCATAATAAGAGACACATGTACAAAGTTTCATAGCAATCCATAACAATAAACACATTTTCGTCAAGTCCACCTTTAATTGACAGAGAAAAGGCATTTGAGAAAACGCATTCATAAAAGAAGAGTACAAAATGTGACATCATGGTTAATCTCAGGTATACAAATGGAGATAAAGATGGATGCACCTATATGCCAAGACAAGCTCAACAAAAAACTGGAGGACATGTCACGTTTAAAAGAATTCTATCTAACACAGATTTCAGATGCAGGACAAAAGGTTTAAAAAAAATGTGAGTGCACACCGATTTGTTGATATGTATATCTTTAGAGGATGAAAAAATTATATGGACCATGTCTCAAAGCTATCCATCAAAAGCTGTAGACTAAACAAATTCACAAGATATGTCATATACACATTCTGCTGTAAGACAAAATGTCATTAATGAAAATTCAGTAATTTGTAGATACGACCACCACCAGATAATGATTGTAACATTTGCCATATTTCATGGTAATCTACAAAATACTGAGGCATGCTGCATTCACAAGATTATAGTATTCTCTCCAATGCTATATCGAGCACAAAATCCAAGAACAAAATAACGATTTACAAAAATGTTAAATTTAAAAAAAAATCACTGGAGCAAACCCATTTGTTAAAATGTGCATTTCCGAGTGATAACGATAACATTACGTTTCATAACAATATCCCCACCTCTAGAGGCAAAATAATAAAAAATGAAAATTCAATGGGACATAAATGATGATTATTCCCACTATGAAAATGAAGTCATATGGACAATGTTCTTTTGCATACCAGGGCCCAGCAACGTGGAATGAATTGCCCACTGAACTTGGACACAAAGACACAGTGATCCCATATAAAAGTGCTCTTAAACCTCACTTATTTCGACTGTGAGAACAAACTTAAAGACCTAATAATGTTCCCTACCTTAAATATTTACAGCCTATTTTTATGTTTTCTAATTTCATGGTGTTTGTTTTCTGTAATAATATCATTATATATGTTTTTTATGTTATAGGTGTTGTCTAATGTTGTAAAGCGCTTAAAGCTTCTAAAGATTAGGCGCTATACAAAGTCCTCGTTATTATTATTATTACTATTATTATACCTGTATATAAAACACTATTTTTAATATTAACATGTCTTTATTTCTGTGTTTGGATAATCTATTACACCAAAACAATCTGTTGATAAAGACATCAAATAAACCATTCGGTCTAAAAGATCACTGCTGAAAGCAAATGCAGGATGATAAATTTCTCTTTTTATAAAGAAACCAAACATAGTGATTGTGAAATAGTATTTTTTTTCCCTTTAATCCTTTGAATGAATTTATCAAGAAAATATAAATGAAATATGTATGCGTGCAACAACCTCATTACCTGTGTTTGTGAATTGAAGGTAAAATTTTGCAAGACTGCATTCACTTCAACAATGGATGGCTTTAGAGGCATTCCAAATATTGTAATATTGCCTAGCAACATGGGTTGCTCTTTGAAACCACTGTGCTCTGCATATGAATAAAGTTCATTCTGAAACATAAAGTGAACATTAAAAAGACCAGTCAATACGCCTGTAACATAGTTTTTCAATGATAAACCAACAGTTGACCCCCAACGTTGACAACATATTTTTGTCAAATTTTATTTTACAAGATCTATTTCTTAAGAAAATTTTCTGCCACAGCCACCATCTTCATCATGCACAAACTTTAAAAAACCTGACAAGGCAGGCATCCTGATCTTGTCATGAGGAAAATACTGTACATGTATTTCACAAAACTCCTCTATTTGGGTGCTCATTAAAGCCCATGAAATAAAGTACATTTACTGTGATACACTGTAAATTTGTGGCATTCCAAATTTAATGGTCTTCATAAGTTAGCAAGACCAAAAATTTTAAACCACAATTATATAGCATTTACACTCAACCCCATCAATACAATTTGTCTTTGATTGGTTATCCATGTAACCAATCGTTAGGATTGACTGGTACCTGGTAGAAATTTCTGAAAATTTTGATATCTCTATCAATCATCTGTGTTGAATATAATCCTTGAAGTCAGGATTTAAGTTCCTCCTTGTCGACTGTTAAATTTAGGGATTGCATCTTATCTGCACATATGACTTACAAACACTGGTACAATCATACTTTCCTTTAGCTAAGACATCAAGAAAACTCTTAGTTATAATTAGAAGGTGTTTACTAAAATTATAATAAAGAACATGGAAAACACAATAACCTTGATTGAGACCAGGATAAATATGTTTACTTCTTTTGATAATGATCCTAATATTGAACCCACACTCACATAGAAAATATTAGCTATGTATTAGTTGTTTACAGAATAAAAGAAATCAATGATTCTGGAGGGGTGGACAATGAAGTTGATTTTGGACAAAGTTAGCTATAAAATATAATTTTACATGACTTATAGCATAAAATACATAAAAAACTAACAAACTAACAAACAATGCAAATTAAAAAATATACGTACTCTTCAGATTTATTTTCTTTTGTAGGCTGCCATACAGTATCACAGTGATATATGTACAACATAGTTTAGTCAACACTTTATTGTAGTTGCTAGTGGACAGTTACATAAATTTATTTTACGTTAGGCTGTGAATTACTGAATTTTATGAGAGAAATGATCTTGATATTTCATTAGAGTGAAAAAATAAAAATTTTCACTGGCCATCAGTAGAAATGAATAACATTTTAACTATGAAATTCGAAGTTATTCTCAGACAATTACATAGTCAAGTTGTAAATTAAATATGGCTGCATCACGTTAATGCTTTTTTTTCTTCTTTACCTCATGCAAGTGTCTTTTGACACCTCTACTCCATTTGCATGGAAGCGTCTTTTGATGCCTGCCGTAAACATCAGCCATTTTGAGCTGATTTTCGTAGCGCCACCTTCAGGGAAAAAAAACCCTATTAGGTACTAAATTCATTCCTGCGAATGACAATTACGTCAGATCATGTGGTCGCTGTTTATGCGCTGGTCAACATCTGCTATTCATAGAACTGGTTCGTAATCTCCACTCTCCAAAATGGTTGTCGCAGATTTCATTCAGCACTTACAAAGTTTTCATGATTAGAATCACAACTATGAAAGATTCAATAACTTAGGTAAAAGCTCTGATATTGATGTAGGCAGCAATTAGTTTTTATAAATTATCAAATTCAGTTGACTTAGTGATGTAGACGCAGACGAAAAACATGTAAATTTCGAGTATGGGAAATGGCAGCTACAGTTGGTCACTCGGCCTCACTGACATGACGGTGAACGAGTTCTCAAGAATTTAAAGCACATAAAAAATTCTTCCATGAAAAATAATTACACAGCTATAACAATCGGACTTTACTCTTAAATTTTTCTGCATCTATTAGATGTGTACCAAACAAGTAAAATGGTTAAAACTGCTGTTAAACATAACATATATTACATTGCATAACAGTTCACAGGCAGGCCTATGCGTATGTGGTCGGATAGGTAACAGGTGTTCTATTTATAGCACGCTGCAGTTTGTCACTATACTCTATGAGGTAAAGGGTTAATGTGCTATTTTACACTGAGCTGGGAAGGATAATTATGTTATTGTTTATATTTTCTTTGCAAAATAATTACAAAACACATTAGAACATTAAGAACACACTGCTGACATCATGCAGGATCCAGAAAGAAATGTGCTACTTAAATCTGTTATATGGTACAGCTTGCTAGCCAATAAGTTTAAGCATAAACAAAAAAGAAAATCTGCTTGCTACAAGTGAATATTTAAACAGATATTTCATCTCGTTGAAAAATTTAAATGTTTTCACTTGTGGTTTCACCACTTGTAAAAATATTGAGTTTTTCACCCCCTCAATGAAATATATCCATTATTCACATGTAAAAATATCGAGTTTTTCACCCGCTCAACAAAATATATCCATTATTCACTTTTTTCAAGCAAATATCCTTCATATCATTCGCATTTACTTTTTTCAAGCAAATATCCTTCATATCATTTGCATTTAAAACATTTATTCAAACTCTTAACATCTGTGTTCATTCCTTTTTTTTTCTGTAAGAAGATTAAAAAAAACTACATTCATGAATGTTACAGTAACAGTATTCCTACCTCTGATGCATTGAAATAAATTCTGTTATATTCACTCTTTTCTACTGTACCTGAAGAAAAATAAACAAACAAAGAATTAATATATTTGTGTATGCATTATAGTCTGTTTTTAATATCACAGTACTGTACCTCTAACAACTCTGTTTGAGATTGACACTACAGAGTTGTCTGCTCAGTCAAGAAATTTTTCTCAGCAATTTTAGTAACAATCTGTTACTTTAGGCATAGTACAACTACTTGAAATGTACAAATGCAGTCTTTTGATTGGTTATTATATACTTCTAATTTTTTTTTTTGCAGCTGAGCAGTTGTGTAAGTGACAGAAAAGTAATACAACATGACTACTAGATACACATAAAGCATACATTGCACATCTACCTCTATGGATTGATTTTATGATTAGAAACGATTCAAACAATATTTAAATATATTATTGAATCATTTAAACATGCAAATAAGTTGATATAAAACTTCAATAAAAAACAGAATTAGAACAAATGAGCATCCTAACAGCAAGCATTTCTGAAATTCTTGTAATGATATAAAACATTTTGTTAATGAAAATTAATTTATTTCAGTGCATCAATTACAAATATAATTATTTTAAAAAGAAATCAACTTGGGCAAGACACAAGCATTAGCCATGCAGGAAATGATATATTTTTCTAAAGGGAGAAGAATCAATCTGGAAATAGGCGGTATAGAGATTGTGTTTGTGTACACTGTGTGATTTGGATATTTAACATAGCTTTAACAATTTTTTAGTCATATTGCTATGGTGTCTGCAGTGTGGCAGTCTACAGTGATTACGCAGACATATGGTATGACGTCCCACCCTGTCACATTATCCTGACACCAGGCCTACCAGTCCTAACACTAACCAAGTGAGGCAGCTGCTTGTAATTGTATAAGTCTTAGTGACAGTAGGGAAAATTTACAAGTTACAGAGTCAACACCAATGCAAAGAGAAATAGCAGCTAAATATGCAGATGTCCACCTTAATGGAATCTCTATAGAAATATCAATAGAATATACATGGAGACATTTGGAAAAAATTGAAGCTCAAAACCGATGAATACAATATATATATATATATACACACACACACACATGATGGAAAAAAATATATACAGTGCTTAGCATTATCAATTAATCTTCTTTTATAAATGTGCACTTGTAAAACTTCCTTGATGCAAGGTTCAGACTATCACAGAATGCTTGTTCCAGGACCCAACATACCAATCAATTACTTTATCAACCATTCACATCAAGCTGAAGAACCCAGATGTGTAAACAGATACAAAAAAACAAAAACTTTTAGAAAATGTTCAGCATTTCTATAGCTATATTGATATTGATGATATGCCATCTTTTTTTATCAACACTATTTACATGTAAGAAAGCAAAATTTTAGTAAATTATGTTTCTCCGAGAATACTTACCCAATCACATTAACGTTAGGAATATAAGCCTGCTACCTCTCGAATCCAGCCCTACTAAAAAACGAAAATTCGTCTTTTCGGTCTATCTTATATAGACCAAAGGGCAATAACTCTTGCCCCTCACCTCCCCTTGCCACCGCCAGGTGTCGCTAGTTTTTAAGCTGAGCGATATATATTATACAAGGATGCTCGCATAGCAGGGTGGTTGGGAGGGTTTTTAAGTAATGTGATCGGGTAAGTATTCTCGGAGAAACAATTTACTAAAAATTTGCTTTCTCCTTCAAATACGTTCCCCGATCACATTAACATTAGGAGAATAAGTAATAGGAGGAGGGAATGCTGAGCATCCTACCTCCACCCCGGGTACTTTCTAGGGAATGATGGCTGGATTCCCCATTTGAACGATAACCCGTTCTCCTAATTTCATCAGCAACACAGCCTAGGGTCACGTGATATGTGACCCCTATATACGGTTAAGAAGATAGTTATTGAAATCTTCTTACCTACAAAATTTCACTGGCAAATCCAGCGAAGCTGATAGGCTGTGCTGATTGTTTTAAATGGGTCTGGTGGTCATCTGGGCTGCTGACACCGGACCTACCAGATTCAAGGTTTGCCTCTGCGAAGCCAGATCTCTGAGATAAAAACTGGAGAAGGTTGACTCTGCCTGCCAGCCAATAGCTTCTATTATATCTCGGATCGAAACATTGAGTTCGAATGCCAGGCTTGCCGAGATTGCTCTAATCTCATGAGCCGTAATCTTCATGAGGCGACTCTGACCTTGTGAGACCTCAGAGTACGCTGAGCGTATAACCCACTTCAGCCATGAAGCAAGGGCTTGAGGGGTGATATCCCATTTACCAGCTTTGACCGAAAGAAAGAGGCATTTACGTGTGTCCTGACATGCCTCTGTGCGTTTTAAATAATGCTTGAGTGCACGAACAGGATCTTGCATGACTGCTGCTCTTGACTTATCTATGGGAGAGAGCGAGCGAATGACGATTCTTTGATTGCCAATGGATGGTAACCTATTTTTGGCTACAAAGCCTGGTTGCGTCAGAAGGGCCACTGAACCATCTGATCTGAACTGAAGAAGGTTCGGGTCACTGGAAAGGGCATGTAACTCACTCAACCTGCATGCTGAAGCCAAAGCTATCAAGAAACATGTTTTGTATGATAGTAGCTTTAACGAAGTGTGGGCTAAAGGTTCAAATTTGTCTGAATTGAGCCATGTTAAAACCCAGGACAGATTCCATTTTGGAAACAGGGTGAGGGATTTTGGTCGATTGAAATCAAAATTGGCTAAAAGATCTGACAGATCTTTGTTATGCCCAATATCACCTCTACCATGATGGCGGAATGTGTCTGATATCATGGAGCGGTAGCCTTTGATAGTAATTGGGGCCAACTGTTTCTCCTCGAAAAGCCAGAGAAAAAAGTCGGCCAGTTGAGGGATTGAGACACTCAAAGGGATGATGTTATTGATATGGCACCAGTCCCTGAAAACATGCCACTTTCCCTCGTAAGCCTTCAGAGTGGAGGGCCTTCTTGCTCTTGAGATTCTCTCCACAATCGAAGGTTTAAATTGTTTGTCTCGCAAGGCTGCCCGGACAAGAGCCAAGCATGAAGAAGACGGTCTGGGCAGGGATGGAACACCTGTGACCGCGGTTGTTTGAGAAGATGTGGGCTGGTTGGAATCTTCCTGGGTAGATCTATTGCTAGATCGAGTAGATCGGTGACCCAGGACTTGTTCCATCTGAGAGGGGCAATCAGAATCATCCGACAGTTCTGACCCCTTAACCTCTGGATTATTTTCAGTACCAAAACCGTGGGAGGGTAGGCGAATGCCCACAACCCCTCCCAGCTGATTGACGCTCTGTCCACGGCCCAAGCCTCTGGGTCTGGAACCGGAGAGACGAAGGTGGGCAACTTGCGATTCCACCTTGTCGCAAAAAGATCGATCATCGGACGCCCCCAAAGTGTGCAAATCCGAAGAAAGATTGATTGATGGAGTGACCATTCTGTGTGAATGACTTGATCTTTCCTTGATAGAGTGTCGGCCAAGACATTGAGTCTGCCGGGAATGTGTCTGATTTGTACGTTGATGTGGAGGTTGTCGCACCAACGTAGAAACTGCCAGATCAGAAAGCACAGGTCTGGTGATTTGGTGCCCCCTTGTTTGAGGAGGTAAGTCACCACCACAGAGTTTTCTGACATAATGAGGTAATTTTTTCCTGAGAGTTGATCTTTCCAGAAATGAAAGGCATTGATGACAGCCTTCATTTCTAAAAGGTTGATGTGGAGAGGCCTCTCCCCTGACTCCCACGTGCCGCTGACTGTAGTGAAGTCCGGCAACAGGTGGGCACCCCAACCGTAGGTACTGGCGTCGGTACATACCGTTATTTCCGCTTGGGGCATCTCCAGAGGAATCCCCGTGGACAGCCAACCGGGGTTGTGCCACTGACGCAGGAACGATCGTATCTCGGGCGTGATCATTATTGTTTGATTGAGGGGACTTGAAAATGGGCGACATTGTGCCAGTAACGTCATTTGTAAGGGACGCATAAAAAGACGGCCAAGCGGGATCAAGTCCGCCGCCGCATTGAATAATCCAAGGAGTTGCAAGAATTCTCTCGCTGAAATCCACGTCCTGTTGGAAACGGACTCAACGAGTTCGACGATCCGTATTACGCGAGCGCGAGGAAGCCGTACCAGATTCCGATCGGTGAGAAACTCCATACCCAGATGGACAAAAACGCTGAGATGGACGGAGATCGGACTTTTTCCAGTTCACCAGAAAGCCTAGATGATCTAAAAGCGCTAAAAGATCGTTTCTGCCTTTGAGCAGAACAGAACTTACCATATGTTTCTGGAGGATGTCGTCCAAGTACACTGCCATCCCGGTAGATGAAGTCGAGCGGAACAGGGTGACGACGCAATCCATAGCCTTGGTAAAAGCCCAAGGGCTGATGTTGAGGCCAAAGGGTAGGACCTGGAACTGATAAACCGCATCGCGGTAAGCGAATCGGAGAAATTTCCGTGATGCGGGGTGGATAGGAACGTGAAAATATGCGTCGGTCATATCTAGACTGACAGCATACTCATCCCGCCGGATGAAAAGACGGATTGATCTCGCAGTTTCCATCTTGAATTTCGGCGGTAAAATGTATTGGTTGAGGCGACTCAGGTCGATAATTGGCCTCAACTTGCCGTTTGCCTTCTGGATAAGAAACAGCCTGGAATAAAACCCCGGCGACTGCAGGTTTTTCACAATCTTCACCGCCCGTTTTTCTATGAGCGACCGTATCTCCTGCTGTAGAAAGGTATCCTTCTCCCGATCGTACGGTACATCCGTGAAGAGGGGAAAGGAGGACAGGGGAGGGGGTTGGATAAATGAAATCCGAAGTCCCTCCGAAATGACCTGGATCACCCAATCGTTCTGAGGAAAAAAGGTGGTCCAGTGGTCCTGAAATTGCAAGAGGCGGCCGCCCACAGGTAGGCTGTTCGCGGGTGGTGGAAAGTGTATGTCAATTTTTTAGAGTTATGAGGCTTGAAGACGGAGAAACTTTGTTTCTTACCGCCTCTGTATGGTTGCCTCCTAGTTTGATTAGACTGTTGTCTCCTGGCATTGGGTTGGGATCTATACTGCACATTTGATTGTAAGGATCCCTTGTCCCTGGTCCGCCAATCATCCCTCCGCTGTGGCAGGGGCTGATTTTTCCTAAACGAATGCGAGGGTTGGACAGCGAGTTGGAGGGGCAGTTCCTGAGCTGCCTGCTTCCGAACTTCTTCAATTTTTCCTCCAAAGAGTAAAGGCGACCCAAACGGAGTCGTCCGTAAAGCCAGAGTATGATGGGGCTTGAGCGACGTGGACCGTAGACAAGCGTCCCGTCGTATCAGATCTAAGTTGGCAAAAGCAGTCAACGCATTAGCCATGGAATGGTGAGCTGCCTTGTTAATAACTCTAGCAATCCGGGCCGTCGCTTCCCAAGCGTGGTCATTGTCGGATTTTTCTGCGAGTCGGAAAATGGCTAATGAAACCAAGTCTAACATTGAAGACGTAGCGACTACGTTCCGGACTAGCTTTGACGTGGCATGGAACACATTTTTGTCCACTTTGTAAAACAGTGGAGCGGACATGTGAACTGCTGCCATATTTTTGTCCAGGGCCGGAAGATCCGTACTGAAGGAGTCTGAATGAGTTTTGTACCAGCGACACGAGAACGTCGCTGGTACTTGGCTTTCTGAAAAGAACGCCTTAACATTCCCCGGATCACCTATTCGTCCTGATAGACGATCATTGATCTCCTTAATTTTTGCCGACTGGGGAAGGAGCCGGAAGGACGGCGTCTCTTCCTCCCCGTCAAGACCTACAGACGCCTTAACTTTGTAGTCTTGAGTGGCAGTAGGAGGTGGAGGGCATTCTGAAGTTGCCAACACCCTATAAATTTCTTCCACTGCCGCCTTGAAGCCAAACTCAGTCCGTTCCATGGTTGGATCTGTGTACGGCTGATTTGCAGGAGTTTCGTCACCCTCACTATGTGCCGAGTCGTGTTCTGTAATAGCTTGCATTTCTGGATAGAGCATACCAGGTGGCATAGATGACGCGAATCCGTCATCCTTAACACTGTCACTAACTCTTCCTTGTGGATAAGCCGTGAACATATGGATGGTCGGCTCTGCCGGCTGGTTTGTCTGGCTTGTTGGCGACGGTCCTGCTATCACCGATACCGGCTGCTCCAATGGCCTGGCTGGACGGACAGATTTCTCACTAAAATCTCCGCCACAGTAATTATATGTTGCCGGCGGTACAGCTTGATGGACAGATTTATCACTAAAATCCCCGTAAGTCATGTTTGGTCGGACCGTTTTAGCAATAGGGTCCCCATGCTGGGACAGTTGGACGGCCGGTGACGTAGAGGTTGTATAAAGATATGGATCCGATGGATCCGGTAAAAACCCCATGCGTCCTGACTTACAGGCCCGAAGGCCATGCTCGGACATGCGGGGGGACTTACGCCCACTTGGCAGCCTAAAATTGGGGGAACATTCCCCCAAAGAGTCAGAGAAAGCTGTGGAAGCAAGCGATGGAAATAAGGGTACTATCTGGCCTGATGTCAATAACTGCGTCGTCGTTTCCTGGACCAAACGACGCATCTGTTGTTGTACTGTTGTACCCTGTCAACATTACTGTCCTCCATTGCCGCTGATGTTACTGTGGCTGATGGTTGCAAACGACGAACTTTAGGTGGAGGGGGGACCCCAACGTCCCCCACGAGGCTCGCAGTGGAGGCTGTCTTCGGATGTATACTGAGAACATCCATGCTATCCTTCTTCGACTTATTCCGTCTATCCCTCCCTTTTGCTGCCTTCTGGACTACATCCGCCCACGTTTGCTCTGTCCAAGTATTACACACGCTGCATGGTATAGATGATGTACACTTGGTACATACAATACAAGAGTCATGGTTGTCTTCTTTTGCTTTGAACTTTTTGCATTTCATGCATTTGGTTGACATTTCTACTGAAACGACACAAGAAAAGAAAACAAAGCACAAATTAGTAATTCAGCATGTTATTAATTCGCTAATACCACAACCGTTCCTAACGGAGTAAGCGAAATTAGTCAGTGTCGCGTTAACTCTTAATTGACAACACGAGTTCCGCGATAGTGTGTGAAACATGGTCTCAGTAAATGAAATCCGTAAGGGTGACAAAGTCACTCAATTTTGAAAAAAAAAATTGTTAAAATAATGTATACAACCTGTCGAAGAATAATTGTCCAACACAATAAATCCAAATTTAACTTCGGATGGTCCAATTTAACGCTAAGATGGCTTGGATTGTTTGGAGGTGTAATGTACGTGTTATCCGTACAAGCGAAGCTTATAAACTAGCGACACCTGGCGGTGGCAAGGGGAGGTAAGGGGCAAGAGTTATTGCCCTTTGGTCTATATAAGATAGACCGAAAAGACGAATTTTCGTCTTTTAGTAGGGCTGGATTCGAGAGGTAGCAGGCTTATATTCCTAACGTTAATGTGATCGGGGAACGTATTTGAAGGAGAAATGTGAGAAAAGAATCTATGATATTTCCAGACGTGGGATTGAGAAATCACATCCTTGTAATAAGAATCTGAAGGCAGGAACTTGGCTCATCCTCTCTGTTACCTACAAAGTCAGACTGTCATGTGGGGTGTTTATTGTCCACACCAGCATATATTACATGATATAGTAAAACCTTGTCTTGCAAGACCACTGCTATGAAAGACCACCTGTCTTGAGAGACAAGGTTCTCTTTGAACAGATATACTGGTTATATAGTATTATGACCTGTCATGAGAGCACCTGTTTGGAGATACCATTAATTCAGAAGGGGTGGTCTTTCAAGGCACGTTCTATTATTCTCACCTAGTGAATCTCCATCATCCCAGAACAAATCTCCTCTAGCCATGATATTTTCATCCAAAGACACCAACAAAGAAAACTTGTTTTTTCGACTATTGAGAAGAAAAGATGAAAAAAATACATTTATTAAAGATGTCAATAACATATGTCTCAATTTCATTCACTCTCTAAGAACTTCTATTTTTGTAATTTAGTCCCGAAGTCTATTTTCAGATTCTGTGATTTGGTTGAAAATAGTAAAATAACTTTCAATTTCTTTTAAAATAAAAATTTGTGCATATAGTAAATGCACCATTCAACACAGATTTGATAAAAATTGCACAAAAAAATTGACGGAAAGATTTAAAGGTTTTCCATAGCACTTAAGAATCTTGTCTAGATCATGACCATTCATGTATGATCTATGATATAACAAAATTGAAACTTGAGCAACTGCAATGGTTCACCATTACAAATTCCCACGCTTTACGATGCATACTTAGATGCCCTCCCCTATCCCCCAACTACTTACCCCCATTCCCCCTAGTCCTCACCCCCATCCCCATGGACAGTCACTCAGACATCATAATGCAAAGTCTGTCATATACATGATGTATCATCCTGCCATGACTGCATATATAAAGTTTGGTTATAAAATGTTTGAAAATGTCACTGTAATTGATTCTTTATGTATATTTGATCTCTGAACACCATAACCAGAACCTCATGGTAGGTACCACAAGTTAGAAACCAATCTCACAGATGGTCACCACACATGCAACATAAATACAAACTTTCATTAATTCCACCAAAGAAACCATTTATGAGATTTGGTAACAGGTAGATTCAGTGTGTGGATTATAACACATTTAACACAGTACACTTGAAATAACAGGTGTTAACAACGAAGCAGACAGAAAGGAAGAAACAAACAAAGTCTTGTGCATTAAAGGAATGCTATTTCTCCCTTATATTTGTGAATTTGGAATCAATGCTTTGTAAATTCTGTTCTTTTTAGCAGTACTTGGCACAAAATCATGATAAAACAAACTGTAAAGGTGACTGCATAAATCACAAAATAATGAATGACAACAAAGAGGATCAGGTCATATACTTGCTCTAATCTTTGAAATCGAAATGTGTCGATAAAATACAATGATCAGAAACACAACCAAGGCAAAATACTGCAAAGCCTTTTAGATTTAATTACTAAACATCTCATATTGTGGAAGGAAAAATTCTGAAAATTTAAGAACTAATGAACAACTTTAGTAATCATTCCCAATATTATTAATATTATTACATTATTCCCTCACTATAATACTTAATTTCCCACCATAACACTGTATACCCTCACTATAACACTGCATACCCTCACTATAACACTGCAAACCCTCACTATAACACTGTACAATAATAATGCATAACATCACTATTACATTGCATTCCTTCACTATGACTGCATACCTCATTCTATTAGTGTTCATGGGGATCATAAAAATAGACCCCCTAATATGTGAGGTCACCTTATCTTGAGGTATTCTATACATAATATTGCTACTAAAAATTGAAATTGGGTCCATAACCATAATTATCCTCTAAATCTGACTTATACTGAGGCATCTGATATTGAGGGAGTATTATTTTCATTATTACTGTTATTATTATTCCTGAAATCTGACATTTCATCACCTGCCTCATAAATGATCTAGACAGGACCTATAATCTTGCTTCAACAGTCTTCTACATGCAAGAAATCAACATGAAAATCAAGTCTAATTTCAGTCACACTGGCACATACAAGAAATCAGCATGACAATCAAGTTTAATTTCAGTCAGACTGGCACCCAAGAGTGTCATTACAATCATGTCACCATCATAATATTAAAACTTACATCTTACTTTTCCTTTGAAAGCAAGGCAATAAACTTAATGTACTTCAAGCATGTGACAGATGTTCATTATTCTAACCTTTCTGTTGTTGTTAGGGCCGGTTCCTGCATAGGTAAAACATAACCACCTCTCACATGAAGATTAATAACATCCATTGGAGCATCCAGTAAACGTGTTTCTCCTCTTGTGCTTATCTTTCCTCCAGTATAGAAATTATACCATACATCATCTGGGAAGTACGCTTCCACTGTTGTCTGATTCTGTAGATAAAAGTTTAGTGATGATTGATTTCATAAAGATGATAAAGGACACATCTAAAACTGCAAGAATGAGACGAATAACTGTGCCAGTGAATGAGGGTAAGTTTGCTCAAACATTTCATTATCTATACTGACATTTAAACAAAATCCTGCACAGCATTGAAGAAATTTTAACATTCAAAGAAATGGTACAGATGATGAATAGTGTTCTTTTAACATTTAAATAAAATCTTTAAATGTAAATGGCTAAATTGCTGATCAGTGCTCAGCAGGTGTTGAAGAATACTCCAAGAACAATTGATTCCAAAACATCTTTATATATAACCAGGAGCATGTAGTAAATATTGCATTCATTTAATTATGGTACTTTCACACAGCCATCATATCAAAGATGTCGTTTTCAAATACAGTGGTCCCCCTCTTATATAGCCACCCCTTCTGCACCAGGAAAGTGTCCTTATAAGCCTTTCCCGATGGGGACAATTTTTTTTGGCAAGAAGTATATATATAATAAACATAGTAAGAAAGCTACAGACTTCAAAGTATTTAATATCTTCATTTAAAAGTAACATTAATTATTAAAGGGTTCTTCTTGTCATAAGAATAGACTTATTTCAACTGAATATACTCTGATAGTTCTTATTCTTGAAATAAGCATGATATGCGAGTGGGTATTTGTCACGCACACTGCAAAACCATTCAAAACCATCATTTAAATCTTGGTACCTATATAATTCTCTTTTCATTTGCTTCATTTTCCCACTGCTGCTGAATAATCTCCTTATCGGTTACATTGTTTATTCAAGTCTTTTCTACATAAAATTGTTCGGCAATTGCCACCCTTGCCAACCTGATGTTGTCGAGTAGAATAACTGACTTTTTTCTAAAGTAATATGTCTCCATTTACATGATGACACGTTAATGTTTGGTAATGATTTATTCGGATGTTGCTAACTGTATGCAATTTAATTATGCAGATAAAACGTTTGTAGAAGGGATGAAATGCCTTCTTCATAAAGGAAATGAAACATGTATTGTCACATGATTTTTAGGTCTTTGTCTGGTACCCTGTTTTGTTCAAGGTTAATTTCTGTGTGCGTTAATCCACAAAATCTATATTTATCCTATGCGGACTGCGTTATGATCTTGACAATTATGTCTGGTTGTAATCATCAAGAGAAGAACTCAACAAATAACTGAAGCCCAAAACACTCTCACAACATTGTTGAGCCCATTTCCTGTAAACGTCGGCTTTTGTAGATAATAATATAATATTATTCTTAGTGTTCCGTGTACTTTAGCCAACACTTCTTTCAGTAATGGAAACCTGACTCCGTAACCATCAAAGTCTAGATTCTATTATGTACATAATTCCAGAAGAAAAAAAACCCACAAGCAGCAAGAGTTAATGAAAAGGAAAAAACAGGAATAAAGCAGTATGCAACTCAAGGATGACAACTCTTCTCTAAACCTCAGGCATTTGCTAACTTAAAAATCATATTTTTGTGTTATTAATTTTTTAGAACTATTATTCTGACATGCCTCCTAAAGTTTTTGGCAATTGTTTTAGACTTCACTTCTAACAGTTCACAAACAGCCATTATTGTGATGACATACTGTTATATGATATTACCTAATTCCGACATGTAGATTTTGTAATTTGTTCTTTAGTAAATTTGCATAATATACAAGTTTACACTGCTGCTATAAAAAGGAATAGAATTTTATGAATTCAGTCTGCTCACTGCATCTGTTAAAATTCTATGTTCATGAAGATTGTCTAATTTACAGTACATCAAATTACCTCCTCAAGGGCTGGAGAGATAAGAAGTGAAGGTCCCCAAAGGAACTGCTTGTCAATGTTGTAGGTTCGTACATCATCAGGAAATCTAAAATTATAAGTCAAAAGCAGGTGACTACTTTCTCTTAACCAAGGTACAAGAGTCGAATATCTGTCACAATGAAATTCCATACCAAAGCTATTATTGATACTGGAAACCTAATGATATGTTACGTGTAGTTAATAGAGCTGACCGTTGCAAAACTCAATAGCTGATAACCATTGAAGAATTTGTTATTTTAAACTATATAAATTTTGTCAAAAGAAAATTTTAGAAATTCTCCATCAACTTTGGTCACAAAGAATTAAATGTATGACATTTGTTTACCTAGATATCAAGCACAATGAAACTCTTAACTACTGTTCCTCAACCTATCAGGATCCAGTCTACAATGAAAATTTATGCTACATTTGAAAAAATGAGGAATTTTCTGAATACTGGAGGAATATTTAAGCAAGAAAAGAAGGTAGGGGTTGAAAATATGATATGCATTTCTCATACATTCATTTGATTTTTCTGGGCACATTTTTTTAGAAATTAGTGTTTATCCCTTATTTGTGCATAACCAGCACCAATTAATCCTTGAATTTAAGACTCTTAACTATCAGAGAGTTTAATCCAATTACATATGCATGTCAGAACTGGCATGAAAACATAATCACTACCTTTCACTCCAAAAGGTGTAAAGATATAATCATGATAGGTGACCAATAATGTTATGTTTCATTTTACAAAGGAAGGAATTAAAAATATGGGTTCCTTTGTATGACTGACCTAAGGTAAGTTCATGTGTGTGTGTGAGTGTGATTAGGATTTTTAACGTAGCTTTAACAATTTTTCAGTCATATCACTACGATGTCTGCAGTGTGGCACTTTGTAGTGATGTCTAGCACTGAGGCATCATGCCACAGACATGTAGCATGATATCCCACTCAGTCACATTATCCTAACACCAGGCCAACCAGTCCAAACACTAACCTCTTAATGCTGAGTGCCAAGTGAGGCAGCTGTTAGTACCATTTTTGTAAGTCTTTGGTATGACTTGGCTGGGGTTCGAACCGATGACATCCCGCTTCCGAGGCAGATGCTCCAACCACTAGGCCACTGGAGTGGTCCCTAAGGTAAGTGACATTTATTCAAAACTATTCCATTTAAATGTACTCGGAGGAGATGAAACGCCACTTGTTGGAAAGGTAAGACCAATACAGAAAAAAGACTGGAAAAAATGATGCAGAAGAAACTATTACATAGAAGAAACATTATTGCATATCCCCGCCCCTTGAATATTTAAATGGAATTGACATTACTAAAAACTCTTAAGATGGTACGGATTAATTTACACTACCAATATTGTTCAATACATGCACTGCTTTCATATAGTTATTTCCAGAAAATAACTCAAATGAATTGTAAAGGGAGTTATTACAGTCAAGGTACCTGTATTTACAGAACAATAAATCATCTTGATGAACCAAGAAAGATGTACATAACTTTAAAAATCTAAACTGGCTGTTATATATTGAGAATCCCTGTCTAATACAGCTGAAAAGTTCATATTATACTTCATACTCCGTTACGGATCACTGCCATCTCACCTCTGTCTGCGTGGGTTCGAGTCTCAGATTCAGCCAATGTGGGTATGTGAGAAAGCTTGCCTGTAGCTTCTCGAGGGTTGGTGGTTCTTTCTGGGGATTTCCCGGGTTCTTCCTACATCATTAACACTGGCCGCCATGTATAGCCTATCATGTGCTGAAAAATGGCGTTAAACCCTACAACAACAATACTTCATACTGTAATTATAGACATTATACACTGAGCATTCCAGGTTTCTAAAGTATACTTCCCAAGAAATGTCAGCCCACCTTGTAATTTTTTAACAGTGAGAAGCAGGCATGTGATCAGAAAAAGCTTTTGATATGAAAATGTTACAAAAAGTAGGTGACGGGCATTTCATTAACCATGAGTAACTCATGACAATTGCAACCTGATAAATCTTTTCTACTTTGTTTTAAATAGGTTCCATCCAAAACATAACGTACAATTTTAATGCTGATGACAGTGATGACATCAAAACAATGATGGCATCTTTGTTCTGCTATCTGCTTTTATTAACAAAGTTGAAATGCTTTTCATTTAATAATTGCCATGAACCATTGTGTAATGTGATGGACATAGGAAAATCTGAATTATAGTGCACTGAAACAAAGTATGCAAATTTAGGGCAACCAGTTTGTGTTCTTGGGCAACCAGATTTCCCAGTCTTGTAATGTGTGGGCAATCTAGCGATCAACAAAATGTTGTTCCCCTATTCAGCCATGGAGCATGGCTGTGGTATGCAACAC
Source organism: Sinohyriopsis cumingii (assembly GCA_028554795.2). Lineage (NCBI taxonomy): Eukaryota > Metazoa > Mollusca > Bivalvia > Unionida > Unionidae > Sinohyriopsis > Sinohyriopsis cumingii. Next base: position 118,076,105 of record CM068826.1, on the reverse strand, counting down.
ACCATCCATATATGCAATATAATTGACTCAAGCTACATTCAGTTATCTTCAGTGCTTCAAAAGTAAAATTCCACACAAGGAAAGAAGCCACAAAATTACATTTTCCTTGTTATGATTGCAATTTTAAAACAATCCATCTAGTCATAATATATAAATGGGCAAAGTTTCGTAAAAATTTCTCCAACCATTAAAAAGTTCAGCTGAACAAGTTGTTGTTAATGGCAGCAAAGATGAATAAACAGATGAATGCACAAAGAGATGGACAATGCCTTACCACAATACAACCAACTAAAGATGGCCGATGCCTTAGTACAATACACCCAACTAAAGATGGACGATGTCTTAGCACAATACACCCAACTAAAGATGGGCAATGCCATAGCACAATACACCCAACTAAAGATGGACAATGTCTTAGCACAATACACCCAACTAAAGATGGGCAATGCCACAGCACAATACACCCAACTAAAGATGGCCAATGCCATAGCACAATATACCCAACTAATGATGGCCAATGCCATAGCACAATACACCCATCTAAAGATGGGCAATGCCACAGCACAATACACCCAACTAAAGATGGGCAATGCCACAGCACAATACACCCAACTAAAGATGGCCAATGCCACAGCACAATACACCCAACTAAAGATGGCCAATGCCACAGCACAATACACCCAACTAAAGATGGGCAATGCCACAGCACAATACACCCAACTAAAGATGGGCAATGCCATAGCACAACACACCCAACTAAAGATGGCCAATGCCACAGCACAATACACCCAACTAATGATGGGCAATGCCACAGCACAATACACCCAACTAAAGATGGGCAATGCCATAGCACAATACACCCAACTAAAGATGGGCAAATAAAAACTGATGAGCTTACTCAAAGAAAAGTGGCCTTGCTACTGTTTCCCCAGCTGTGTGACTCTTGTAGAAGAGGGTGTACAGGTAAGGAAGAAGAGAATATCTCGTCAAGTAAGCCTTCCTGGTGGATGCTGCAACTGCCTCACCAAATGATGCAGGATCTTGATCTCTCTGCCAAAAAGAATACATATTCATCTGCAAATGTTATGCATCTGAAATGAGTCAATTTTAGATGTTATCCACAAGGCATCGAAAAAAATATTCTTTCTACAGTAGCCTAAAACTAGTTGAAAAATGGACAAGTCGAACATTTCCTGTTACTTGTCCAAAATTAAGAAATAACAAGAGTCCCTTGAAGGGACTGACATTCTAATGGCTGAAATGACTTTCTCAATGATAATTTTTTTTCTGTTTATTCCTTTTAGATGCTGTTGTCAGGTGGCTACTGTCATCTTGTTGAAATTTCAATTAGATGAAAGTTGTACTGGTAAACACCAGAGAGACTGCTCACTGCCCTTTTCTGGGTTCTGAAACAATTTTCTAGGGAAAAAAATGTCATCTGCATCCAATATTGCAATGTCAAGTTTTAATATTATTAACTAGAACTGAACAAAATAAAATTGTATAACACTTACATATGTGTATTTTAAGGGATGAACTCCCAAAGCTATGGAAATATAAGGAATTATTCAGGGCTTATTGAAGATGGTGAACTACATCACATTGTGCTGTTTGAAAACAATAGACTCACTCACACAAATATGGAATTGAGGTAGTAAAGAAACTCCTGTTTGGTTTGAAACACGCAAAAGATGACACTGTTAGGAACCCCACTGTTAGGTGACAATCAGGTTAGAAATTATAAATTGATGAATGAAATGAATACATTTTGTGCATATTTTATATATCTTTGATGCTTTTTGTTTTTAAATTTGGTAGAGGATACAAACAAATACGAGGCCAAGCAAATAATATTATGAAAACCCATGTTGATATGAGCATCTGTTTTGGAGTATCAATAACAAGCTATTTAAGATGGCTGCAAATGTGCCCATCATTGACATCAGATTGGTACCATTTGTTTTAGGACCATCTATATACCAAGGAAAGTATTTTAGTGAAAATTCCATTTTAATGGCCAAGAAAAGAGTCACAACAAAATTTTCAACTTGCCACTGTGTATTGGGTGCCGATGGAAACCGATTTCATTTAGGACCAACAAGGCCTTAGGATTAAACTGTATCCCAAGTTTCATGACTTTCCTGCAAAATGTTTAGAAGACCTCTAATGGACTTTAAATTGATGCTAATGGACATACACAAACCCATTGCATTAAGTTTTTCTTGTATTTCACGAGCAGAACTAAAACCCGAGTCCTTGTAGAATTTTTATGATCCTGATATTCAAATCTTTTCATTCCCAAAGAATGCAACTAGGCATTTATGAATACCATATATACTCTCACATAAGTTGCATTCAACTGCAAACTTTTCACTCACCCAGATCTGCCTTTACATTATGTGATGGCAGTCAATCATGGTTTATGACGTACACAGTTGGACCCCATTCATACACAAGCATTTACCGTATATACTCGTGTATAAGCCCGTTCGCGTATAAGCTGCCCCCCCAAACTGAATTGGCTGTTGTTGTTTTAGGGTTTAACGCCATTTTTCAGCACAAGATAGGCTATACATGGCGGCCAGTATTAATGGTGGAGGAAGAACCCGGGAAAACCCCGGAAAGAACCACCGACCCACGAGAAGCTACTGGCAAGCTTTCTCACATACCCACATTGGCTGAATCTGAGACTCGAACCCACGCAGACAGAGGTGAGATGGCAGTGATCCGTAACGGAGAGCGCTTTAGACCACTCAGCCACTTGGGGCCCCTCCAAACTGAATTGGTAAAACTGTTATAAAGTGCATGACCCGCATATAAGCCGACCCATAATTTCTAGACTACCTGTACATCACAAGAGGCACAAAGTGAGTTCTGAATATGTTTATTTAGGCAAATCACATTATTAAATAAAATGAAAGTAAGAAATCTAATTTATATGTTGAAATAAAAACAATTCTAAAGTGTTAAGTCTTAATGGAAATTTAATTAATCCTCATTCTAAAATCAGGAATTATAAAAGTTCTATCACTTTTAGAATCCTTCAAAATCTGGCTCTGTATCAGACTCGCCAAACAGTTCACAAAACTCGGCTTCTGTTATGGGCGTGCTTTCATCATATACGTTGTCATTTTCATCATGGTCATCCGATAGTGTTTCGTTCTCCTTCTCGCTCTCCTCGTCATTGTCGGATTGAAATATAGCATCATCCTCTGTTCCATCCATGGCATTGCTGATACAGCACTTCCTGAATGATTTTGCAATCATTTCCGATGGAATTGAGTCCCACACTTCTTTTACCCACTTGGCGACCAAATCGATGTCCGGCCTCATTAAATTCCCACCTTTTGTCATTTTCACAGCCCCTTATAGTGGTAGTATACTATTTATATACCTTATCCTGTAATTATTTCCATGTGTGGTTGGTTATCAATTTGTATTTGATAATTATTTATCATTGTTGTTTATTTGTGGGGTTTTTTTTAACTACCGGTAGTGTGATTCAATTGATCAAAATATGATTGGTTTCAGCATGGACATTATTCAAGTATTGTGACAGTTTATAACTTTGAGCAGAAACCATGTCCACTACCATATCTCATTAAACAATACATCTGAGAGTCAGCATGTATTAGTAAAGTCATTGGCATTGTGCAATAAAACAAACCTATTATCCCCAAGGCATTTACCACAGATTAAGCATAGCTACTGTACAACACTCTACCACTAACAAATCACTTTGCTTTACAAACAACTAAACAACAGTAGTATATAAACTGTGGCTGCCGATTACTTCTAAAACACCTGTCAAAGAAATCCCACAAATTATATTGTTTTACAATTATTCATGCTGACTCGTATATTGCCCTGTTATTAACCCTTCCTAAGCATGTGTGCAACAAACCCCTATGGAGCCTTTCGCTATTGTTCCTTTAAGACTATCATACATGTATTTCTACTCTCGATCAAAATGTTTGTCGTATATACCTTCAGTATCATAATTCTTTTATTTTTTTACGTAGATTCTTTTCATATTTACACTGAAATAAGCTAGAGTGCATTTGTATGATACCGTAGAGTTTAATGATTACTGATTAGCTGAGGGTTAAATACTTGACTGGAGAATATTAATATGGCAGTTCTTTTGGAAAATACATGTACAACCGTGGCTCAAATAACACGTATGGCTGCATTTTCTGGTGGATGGACATCTGTCAAATAGACGTCAATACGTTAAAACATGTTTTTCATTCATTATCCTACCACTTAAGTTAGAAAAAAATATTTGTTTCACTTCACGACAGCACAAATCTTATGAGCCATGTGGCATCATTAGGCATGTGATCTCATCTTCGGCGATCAACAGAAACAATAAATACTGGAAATCGAGGGAAAAAAGTGTTAAAAATTTCAGACTTGGACCGTGGCCCGCAGATAAGCCAACCCCCCCCTTCTTCCAGGCCTTATTTTTTTCCTAAATTTTTTGGCTTATACGCAAGTATATACAGTACATATTCATTTATCTCAACTAAACAGGATTTATTTTTACAAGATCATCAGTCATCTGGACAAATATGAATCTATTTAAAATTGTTCTGGGCATGTCAGCTGCACAAAACACAGAAATGCATACCTTTTACAGCATAGATTGGCAAATGAAAATTTGTTTTGATGTAAAAGAGACAAATAAATAATTCACTAAAAATAAACCACAAAATTAATTCAGATCTCTAGAAATCCATGATTCCATTTAACACTTATGAAATTCATCTCTAGTGTACATATTCAAGATTTTTTTTTAAAAGACCCACATGCCACTTCTGATTTCTAAATATGAACATTCTACTTAATTGCTAATGCTGAAACATTCTGATCAATTTTACACTCCCAATACAAAGTAATAATATATTGTGTGATAGAAATGTTTCTCTGTGAATCTGTCCTGCAGATTAGTTTTCAGGAAGAAAAAAAAAACTGACAGAAACAATTTACACTTACCATTCAACATTGTCCATAAAAAATTATCCCTAGGAATTGCCCATCTATTGTTTAAAACACCATTTTCTATGCTGACATATTGGTAAAAGGATGAGTAATATCTTACAAGACAAGTGAGTTACTGATAATGTCAACATAAACTAGCCCCAACTATCTGTAAGTATAGGAACTTGAAAGCAACAGACCTGTAATCAACAACTATTGAGATGGAAGCCACTTTAAACATCCTCTTTGACACAAAAAAATGAGTCCCCCCTCACCTAAAACAATATTAAACTTCACTGTCATATATTAATCATCATTAAGTATCAATACAATATGATTCCACCTCTCAGTTGAAGTCCAGGTTATAAGAAATTAAGATTCTGAAGGGTAAATGGATGGATGAAGACAACAATAGAAAACATCAAGACAGATGTAGGGAAACCATCATTGGACATGACCACTGTGTATTGGATGCTGATGGAAACCATCACTGGACATGACCACTGTGTATTGGATGATGATAGAAAGCGATTTCATTGGACATGACCAATCATACAATCTATCTACAACATTGTTCATATCATGATTTTAATTCAAGGAGCTTACCTCTACACCCTTGTCATTATGATTCCTGGAAAATGGGTAGAAAGCTCCGAGCTGATGCCATCTCTGACAAAGCTGTGCTGTAGTGTCATGTCGAAATCCACAAATATCGGCTCCAACCATCGGGATCCCAAACAAATTCATGCTCAATATTGCTGCAAGAAATGGACAGTGCTATTTAGCAATAATGAAGAGTAACTATACTTTGTGAGGCACCAATATTTGGGAATATTCAACCATTCCTTAATCTATCAATTTAAGTAGCTAGAAAAATGTCATTTTATGGCAAAACCATGAAATTGATAACTAGAAAATAAATGAATTCACAGTATTTAGAGATGTTATCCATAATCATAAACTTTTTAATGGGCAGAGCTTTTAATAAAACAAAAAAATTCAATCATCCTGCAGCACAAAAAAAGAAAAACAAATTTAAGGGATTTTCCAAGTAATTACTGCTATGCGAAGTGGGGACTAGGTCATCATCATCACCATCATCGCAATGTTTCTCCTGAGACAATACCAAAATTTTAAAATTTTGTCAGGAAGTCTGGATGGCCTTATCACTGAATACAGATGATGGTTGTTACATACAATGAGGATGAATCGTTCAGTTTACAAAAGACATTCATAAAGGTTTCATCTCCATTTGTCTTTTATTTGCAGAATGTTGCAGCAATGCAATGCAATTTCATTTTTCTAAAATTATACAAGGAATTTTCCTTAATTTTAATTAACTTAAATGTCATTGCCTGAAGAACACTTACATGTGAAAATGTCAGGTAGAATACCTGTCAAATTTCAGCAAATAGGTATTAAACTAAATTTATAATCTGTATGAACCTTTCAGCTCTCCTTTACTGTGGACAAGGAATGCAACTCAAAACCATACTTAACTTAGAGGTAAAGGGATCTATTACCTGCTATGGACTTGTACATGTCATAGAAGGAAGAGTCATTGTCACCAGTCCAGTGTCCTCCATAACGACCTTGACTGGCATACGTAGAGCGTGAGATAACAAATGGCCGTCTGCCCCTAGTCTCAATGAGGGCTCTAAAACAAATTATAATTTTATAGTTCAAAAATCTCTTCCTAATCTGTTAGTTTAAGTCTTTTCTAAAAAACAGTCTTTCCAAAAAGAAATGAAATATATGTCCAAATTACCTGCTATTTATAATACGAACAAAGTGTGATCTATTGGTTGTTCTAAATGATTGACAGATGTCTCTCAATGCATAGGACTTCAGTCCTTAAAATCACATAGTTGTACCAAAAAGGCTACTTCTGTAATATGAATAGAGAAGTCAATGAAGAATTTTTAAAATTCCAACTATGTAATTTTTTAGAAAGATTATTGTACTGGTAGTTTATACACCAGTTATGTGATAAAAATAATTCTTTTACGTAAAACTCTCTTTTGCTGGTCACGTCTGTTCCTTATCAAAAGTGCAAGCCATCCATACCATCTGGTCAAGAAAAAGAACACTGAGCTCAGGCAATTCTGACTTTTATCTCTGACTTACTGAACCCAAAATCAACAGGTGCCTTCCTCGTCTCAAATACTTGTCATCCACAAAATCTGGTCATGGTCTGTGGCATCGGACTTCAATTATTGTGTGAAAACTGTTTACTTTTTCCTTGGCACTTTTCTGACCTTGATCTTCTGAACTGCCAAATCAGTATCTCAAATAAATAACATTTACAAGGTTTGCTCAAGTCTGGAATACAAGTAAAGTTATTGTGTGGAACAATTTTCTTCTTTTCAATGTGACCCTGACGTCTGACCTTTTGAGCCCCCCCACCCCAGGTTTCTTCTTTGCCCCAACTGCAAGGCACTGTCAGAGTTTGGTAATGGAAGCTGATGAAGAACCCAAGAAGAAAACTATGGAACAAAGTGATGTATGTACATACATACAAACAACAATATAACATGATATGCTTAGCCTTATCATAGAGTTGCCTCCCTTTCAATATCAGTGCATGGGTGTCCACTGCAAGCAAACTCAAATGAATGAAAGTTCATAGGGTCGAATAAAACTCATTGCCATAGGAGCTGAACTCATCAACACATCTGTATTGGCTAATTACTCAAGACTGTGTTTTAAAATGTTAGCATTTACAACTAAGTTGATATATGTCAAATAAATGAGTAAAACTTCATCTTGTTTATGCGGATGAACACATCTGGCACACAGTAACTTCATAGTCACTGAAAACTACATCCAGATTGGGAAAAATATAATAAATAACAGAGAAAAAACATAAATATGTGTGTTTCATTAAGACTTGTCAGTTATTTTGAGATTTCACTGCATTTTTCAAAGAATAATCCACAAATTTGCCAGTGGCAAAAGTTTGGAATTTGCCCTTGGTGTGTGATTTTAGCCAGAAATTGGGCAGCGTGACACAAGTCCTAGATGTTGCTGTATGTCAGCTTCTTTAATTATTTTTGTGTAATTGTGACAAAGACCATTTAGTTCAATACAGTTGTCATTGTTTCAAAGGACCATGAAGTCCCCAACAGTTGGCATTGTTTCAAAGGACCATTAAGTTCCCAACAGTTGTCCTTTTTCAAAGGACCATTAGGTCCCCAACAGTTGGCTTTGTTTCAAAGGACCATGAAGTCCCCAACAGTTGTCATTGTTTCAAAGGACCATTAAGTTCCCAATAGTTGTCATTGTTTCAAAGAACAATTAAGTTCACAACAGCTTTAATTGTTTCAAAGGACCATGAAATCCCCAACAGTTGTCATTGTTTCAAAAGACCATCAAGTACCAACTGTTGTCATTGTTTCAATGGACCATTAAGTACCAACAGTTGTCATTGTTCCAAAGGACCATTATGTACCAACAGTTATCATTGTTTCAAAGGACCATTAAGTTCTCAACAGTTGTCATTGTTTCAATGGACCATTAGGTTCCCAACAGTTGTCTTTGTTTCAAAGGACCATGAAGTCCCCAATAGTTGTCATTGTTTCAAAGGACCATTAAGTCCCCATCAGTTGTCATTGTTTCATAGGACCATTATGTCCCCAACAGTCGTCATTGTGTCAAAAGACCATTATGTCCCCAACAGTTGTCACTGTGTCAAAAGACCATTAAGTCTCCAACAGTTGTCACTGTCAAAAGACCATTATGTCCCCAAAGGTTGTCAATGCATCAAAGGAACATAATATATCTCCAACAGATATGCTTCTTTCAAAAAACTTACCCCAACAGTTATGAAAATAAATCTGTTAATTATTTTGTGTCATTGTGTTAAAAGACCATTAAGTCTCCAATAGTTGTCACTGTGTCAAAGGGCCAACAAGTTCTCAGCAGTTGTCAAAAGAAATCCATTTCAACCTGCTGAAAAGGAGTGTTACTACAGTTGCTTAGTTTTATCCTTCTGATGGCACAGTGTTCTCAAGACCTTAGTAATCAGACATGAGACTTAAAGCAATATTGTGTTAGTATTACCATTTATATACCGATATTTTCATATATCTCTTTTAATCCTCATGAATATCAAAAGATGATCATAATGATATATTTTTCTTTCTAAAATGTATCATTATGATTGGAGCTCTACATAACAGTCTTACTATGTCATCATCCATTCTTTTATTTTGTTGTCAAACTTTCATGCCAAACAAAATGGGATCCAAAATTTGTATTGCAATATAAGTGAGTTTGCAAGATATCCAGGCACAGATCACCAAGGAAGTTGTGTGATTCTTTAACAATAAGATAAAAATAATTTCAAAGTGACAATAATAATCCATCGAAGAAAAAAAACCCCAGAGCATTTCATATTTTGGGAATATCTGGATGATTAGATAAATTTCTTCTCCATTCCATCCAATTCTGCAGCTCTTCCATATTTTTTGGACACAGATTACTGTATGTCATCATAAACTTGCCAGTGGCACCATGGAGAAATTTAAGCACAAAATTCAATTCTTCAACAAGAAAATATTCAAATACTGCTCACTGTGCAGTGGCTTTGGACTCCAGTAATCCATATATATTGTGGACATCATACTGGTATGAGAGGTTCTGCCTGGCTGAGGTACATAGGGTTCTGTAGCTCAATTTTCCTCCATCGACAGCTGTAAAAAAAAAAGCACACATAAAAAGCTCAACAGATTATAATTTCAGCCATGAAAATCTAAAATATAATACGTTCATCCATCTGCCAGAATGTTTACAACAGGTTTAAAAACACAGTAAAGTTCAGACCCTCCCCACCCTCTCCACAGTCTCATGTCAAAGACTTTCATGGTTTGATTTAATTCATTCAGATGAAAAATGTAATCCACTGAGCATGGCATTGGTGTCTAAGCCAATATGGTTGATAATTAATCAAAACTAAACAGATTTATCCAATCAAAGAACAGGAAGAATTTAAAATCTACAATCGTTTAGTCAACTTATATATGTGTCAATACAATTTACTGAAAATTCTGCAAATTGCATAGATCTAATGTTGGTTAGTTGTCCAAAATTCAGTTGTTATCTATGGAAAAGTGGACAATTTCTTCGAACAATATGCATTTTCAATGTCCAACATTTTTCTGAAAATTACACTACAGGCATTTTCCAGACAAATAAAAATATACAACAATGCAAACCATGATCCATTACATAAACAAATTTCCATGAGAAACTGAATGAGTATCATTTCTGAAGATAAACTAATACACGTATTTACAAAATTTCATGAAGATACTTTTTCAGGTAGTGATGCAGTTCTTCCCTTTTATAACCCAGTAATCAGGGTCAACAACTGCTGACTGCATCATGTACTTAACAACAGTATAGCGAAAATGATCGAAAATTATGAACGTACTTGTACACTGTCCGGTAGGGTGGGTGGTAAACAGTTATAATTATGATTATGGGGTACATAGCATTACCACTTTATATCCAGAACTGAATTATAGCGAAGCAAGTTATAATGGGGGAGAGTTGTATAGAAAAACAAAATAAATTAATAATGCAGAACAATGGGAAAAATGTGTAAGCTTCTTTAGACTAAACAGATCAATCTTCTAAGATCTAAAAAGCAAATATGTCGAGACAAACAAATTAATTAGTATCAAACAGAAAACTATGGTACAAAATATTGATGGACTATAGCGCACTCAATCAATAAAAAAATCCAAATCATATCTTCATCCTTTTATATCTTTACCATGACCAACAAGCAATATTTTGAAGACGATATTGTGAATGTACAAGCTTTTATTTACTATTTTTCTTCTTAACTTGTCTTTGATGATAAAGGAAAATGGATTTTCAATGAAAACATTGCAATGTTTATTGCACTTAAGTCTATATAGTACAAACCGATTCTGATGAATCCAAAGCCTCAAGACCTCATTTAATTGACCTTAAAATTTTGAAAGAATTGACTAGCCAGATAAGTGGACCCCTGGCCAATCATTTTAATTAACAATCAAACAAATAGTTATACTAATGTAATTATTTTAAAAAGATTATATATTTAGCATTAAAGCTAACCTCCTATATGGTCTACATAAAAATATATGCAACCGACCAACATTTGTGTGCATGTGTGTTTGTCACACAGAACTCTTAATCATATAATCATACCTAAATTTATGTAAAATAATAGAGGATAATATTAATTTAAATCAAGAAAATAAGATGAAAAATGTTTATGTAATAAAATCCATATACAAGTCAGGATATTATTAGTAGTGAGTTGAAACATAGATCTTGTAGATCCTGCAACCTTTTTGCAATGTAACATATTCATAAAATGGTTTTTAAAAACCAATTTCATACCAAAAACATTTTCAAAAATTGTATGAAAATATCAAGTTTTTAGAATTATTCAGACAACTAGTTTTTGAAAAATCAATAATCTTATCATTTTGATTGAAACTGCAGATGTCCTAAAATGTACACCCATAACCTAAGAATTTGTAATTATAGTACATGTAATATAGTTTCAGAATCACAACTAAAAATAATTTTCATAAGTGCAATCAGCTTACTCGGTAAAAGACAAATGTAATTAACCTGGATGTACCAATGATCACTGTAATCAATGAACACTGTTATCAATGAACACTGTTATCAATGATCACTGTAATCAATGAACACTGTTATCAATGAACACTGTTATCAATGAACAATGTAATCAATGAACACTGTAATCAATGAACACTGTAATCAATGAACACTGTTATCAATGAACACTGTAATCAATGAACACTGTTATCAATGAACACTGTTATCAATGAACACTGTAATCAATGAACACTGTAATCAATGAACAGTTATCAATGAACACTGTAATCAATGAACACTGTTATCAATGAACACTGTTATCAATGAACACTGTAATCAATGAACACTGTAATCAATGAACACTGTAATCAATGAACACCAATTTATAAGAAAATTGATAAGACTGAGACAAACAATTATCATTCCATATCTCTCATAGGTTACATTGCTACAGCTTTTGAATGAAATGTACATACAAATTTATTAGACTTGCATAACAAATGTGATACTATAACCCTTTCAAATCTAGTTTCATGCTGGGCAATTAAACTGAACCAGTTGTTACATATCTACTAAAGTGTGTGTAAAGCTTTAGATGGAGGTAAAGAAGTAAGATTTGTGTTTCTGATATTAGTAAGGCATCTGATGGAGTCAATGGACTTCTGCATAAGCCTTATGGGTGGAAGGGTCATCTATAAGACTAGTTACAAAATCATCCTGAAAACAGAATTCCAGGGTTGGTCATTCCTGGTGGATAGTCTAACTGGAGACTTAGTCATGCAGGTGTACCACAAGCATCAATATTAAGTCCCCTTTTTGGTAATATATATATATATATATATATATATATATATATATATATATATATATATATATATATATATAATGATAAACGATAATTGCAATCAATAGTCAATTACATACATGCTGACACTCATCTTTATATAGCTGTAGACAATCTTGCATCATCAGCCAATATATTTAATTCCAATGTAGGGAAAATTAACAAATGGACACACAAATAAGCTTGTTGAATTTATTTCTAACAAAATTTAATCAATGCTTATTTCTAAATATATATATATATATATATATATATATATATATATATATATATATATATATATATATATATACTTCAAAAATGTTAATATTTCCAAGATTGTTAAACATTACAGACTCTTTTACTTTTTATTTGACTCCTAATTTTTTTAATATTTCTTTTAAAAACTGATCAAAATGGTTTTATTCAATGTATTCTTTAGATATAAGCACAAAATAAGTTAACTGATAACATCCATTCATACTTGTTCATGTTACATGTTAACAAGTCAGTACAGCTAAAAACCAGAGTCAATAAACACATACAGCAAGAAAGAATAATTGTTTTAAAAATAATAACAATACTGTTACAGTGAATGGCACATAATCCACCCCAACCACCCCTATGTTTAATAGCTGTCTATAAAGATAATGGAAAATTTTGTGCAGAAACCACTTTTCTTCTTCTCAGCCAAAGTGTCCTTTACATTTTGACCCCAAATTCAATAGACTTCTTCACCCTAAGTGTAAGCCATCTACAAAGTTTGATCTGTGTATGTGATGTAGAACTAATGTTACTGTGTAGAAACATTTTTGTCTTCTTTCAATCACTGTGATATATGCCATATGAAGTCCAAAATTGTCCTTACATGAAGTGTAAGCAATTTACAAAGTCTGACCTAGGTAAGTTTGGTTAGTTTATATGGTGGAGAACTCTGGAGTTACTGTGCAAAATCATATTTCTTCTTTCATTCAATGTGTCAATTACCTATAAGATTTTGACCCCAAAATTGATAGGTTTATTCCCTACCCCAAGTGCAAGCCATCCACAGAGTATGGTAACTGTAACTGCAAACTGTTGACAACTCAAGTTATTGTACAACAAAGTTGATGGATGGACAACAGCATAACATGATTTACTCTGCCTTATGGCAGACATATTAAAATTATAGTAAGGTGATCTGTCCTGGAGAAGAATTACTATCTCTAACCAAATTTGTCTAGTTTTGGAGGGTTAATTGACATCATTTTTCTTAAGCAACAACTAACTACATATGGTGAAAAGTGTTTAAATGAAAACCACATATCACTATAACCTTCCCTTAAAGGGCACTAGATATTAAGATTTTAAAGTGGGTCACCATGACCATGATGTTGGATGTCTGACTAGCAACAGGGGTGAATTATGTGCCAGATATCAACAAATATTATAAAATATATAACTACAATAGGATGCATTATCAACAGACATATCAACTTGATGGTCTTGTGATCTTTAGGTCTGTCGATAGTATGGTGGTGCCATTTTATATTTGTTGAACTACTGGTGTATTGCCAGTATGCAGATTACAGACAGATACATAGCATCTGTTTATATGTCATTCTCATCCTTGACAAGATAATACAAATATTTCCAAACAGACTAATTGCCATTCATTGGTGATTCTAATTCAACCTTTCAGGTCATTCCAGGCTGTGCCTTTTAAATGGATGCAGGACTCATCATGGGTACCACAGTCTATGGCCAATTTAAAAAAAAATATTAAACTGCTTTCCCTTGAGAAGTGCACAAGATTTTCTAATGGTACATAATCATGGACATCCTTCAATGATTTCAAATATAAAAACTTTGATCTCAAAGGGAGGAAACTGACACACTCAATGAGAATGTGTTTTACTGTTAGTGGACATAGGCAGGACAAGCATTTCAGTCAAGGTTCACCTTTAAGTAGGTGTGGATGAGTAAGTTATGTGTGTCTGATATGCAATAGGTACACAACCACCTCATCTCCGAGTTTTTCAATGTGTGTGTGTGTGATTTGGATTTTTAACATAGCTTTAACAAAAAATTCAATCATATCGCTACAATGTCTGCAGTGTGGCAGTTTATAGTGATGTCTAACACTGCGGCATCATGCTGCAGACATGTAGAATAATGTCCCACCCAGTCACATTATCCTGACATCAGGTTGAGCATTTCTAACACTAACCTTTTAATGGTTAGCACCTAGTGAGGAAGCTGTTAGTACCATTTTTAGAAGTCTTTGGTATAACTCAGCCAGGGTTCGAACCCGTGAACTCCCACATCTAAGGCAAATACACAAACACTAGGCCACCAGAGCGGTCTTGTTCTATATAATAGATGCCGATCTAGAAAGATGGATCTGATATTCTAAAGCTAGATCATGGACTTTACATTCTACATATATTGCTAAAAATGAAGAAAATGCAGATTTGTATAACGTTTGAGGTCAGAAATGATTACTGCTGGGAAGCTTTTGCTGCTTTATTCACCCTTCCATTACTCTTAATACCTCAATGGCTGTAATTTCAGTGGTAACAATGACAGTTTTATAAGGTAACTGACTTGAGACGTGCCATGGAATTTGGTCCCGTACAGTGCTGCAATGGCAGCTCTAACCATGTCAAAATGTTTTGAAACCATCAGTATACAGGGATGTACAGCCACAACAGGAGGCTCAGATTTCACTGAATTTAGTCCTGAAAACAACAGGATTTATTGTAGACTTTCTGAATTCATAAAAAATTAAATATTATTTGGGGAGGTTTTGATAACCATGGTGGTGATTTAGGAATACAAATTTGTGCAATATTTGCAGGACTGAATTTTACTGCTCATCAGTCCCTATCCAAACACAATCTGTGGTTGATGTGAAAAGCATGCATACTGCGGCTTGTAGCAGTTCAAAAGTCACAGAATTGAGCAGTCAGTTCCAGGATTAAGGCATTTGACTATGCTGGGGTGACTGACAATATGATGCACCAAGGTACACCATCTTCTAAGGATTGCTTTGAGAAAGGGTCTAAAGCAAATGCCTTTACCAAGAACTGCCATCTCACCCCTGTCTGCATGGGTGAAGTCTCAGGCTTGGCCAATGGAGGATATATGAGAAAGCTTGCCAGTAGCTTCATTTAGGTTGGTGGTTCTTACCAGGATTTTCCTGGGTTATTCTTCTACCAGTTACACTGACCACCATCTACAGCCTATCTTGCGCTGACGAATGGCATTAAACCCAAAACAAGAACAATGACAACTACCAACTTTAACTCAGAAATTTCTATACCTAGAGAGTCAGGTAGGCAGCCCCATAGACCTAGGTAGAATAGGTCTTTCATAATGCTATATTTCCTTGCATTTTCTCCAGGTTGAAAAGATGGCAACTGCATGTTTTTTCTTTACAACAGCTTCTGTAATAAATGCATCAGGTATGACAAGATGGTCTCTTTGTTCTTCTCTGGCATCCGAATCCACATTATATTTCTGACAATTCGGTCTTAGACACAAAATACCAGAGGACATTTCTGGTATGGTCATGACCATTTCTTCAGATTCCTTGGTGTGTTTGATACTGCTGCTATCATTTTAGCCAATGATTTGTTATACTATCTTCCATACTGATTTAACTATGAAGCAAGAATTCAATCTAGAGAATTAGGATCTCATGTTTTCCTCTTTCTAATGGCAGAATGAGCTTTTAGCTCAGTATATACAGTATTTATTCAGATTTTTAGTTGCTGGATTGGTGTTAAAATGTTTAATGATCTTATTCCTTCCCTGATGCCATCTTTTGCCATGGCTCAAATAACACAACACCTCTTGAACAGATGAGAAATTTTGTGGAAACACCTTAATGGTTATTTCCACAAATTATAAAAGTGTAGCAGATTGTCAGAGTAAGCTTTGCAGATACATTCTATCAGCAATTGACTAGTCAAAAGAGTTTTTCTTACACTTTTTGAATCTCCAGCCAAGCTGTGAAAAGCGTTGGCTATCAGGAAAGGTGACAGCTTGGTTAGCTTGTGATTCTCATTTGATCACGAGAAAACTTGGCCAATTTCCCTGACTTGGAACAGCTTCCTCTTCCGATTCACTGACTGAATTATTTTTTTATCCTTCTGAGACCAGATTTTAAACTACTGGATAGGGTTTTGGTGTTTATTCCCATCAAGGAATACTATTATTTCATCATATAGAAAATGATGGGTTGCCTCCAATCAAGTACCTCTTCCAACAAGCTAGAAGTTTCATAGCAATCAATCCCTAATGTTTAGGAAGAGTGATAACATACCTTTCCTAATGGATGCCTGATGCCCGTAGTGACAACAAACTTCTAATGGATGCCTGAAGCCAGTAGTGATAACAAACTAATCCTAATGGATGACTGAAGCCAGTAGTGATAAGAAACCTATCCTAATGGATGCCTGATGCCAGTAGTGATAGGAAAACTTTCCTAATGGATGCCTGATGCCAGTAGTGATAGGAAAACTTTCCTAATGGATGCCTGAAGCCAGTTGCGATAACAAAATTCTTCTAATGGATGCCTGAAGCCGTTAGTGATAACAAACTTCTAATGGGTGCCTGAAGCCAGTAGTGATAAGAAACGTCTTCTAATGGATGCCTGAAGTCAGTAGTGATAACAAACCTTTCCTAATGGATGCCTGAAGCCAGCCGTGATAACAAACTTCTCCTAATGGATGCCTGAAGCCAGCAGTGATAACAAACTTCTCCTATTGGATGCCTGAAGCCAGTAGTGATAAGAAACTTATAATGGATGCCTGAAGCCAGCAGTGGTAACAAACTTCTCCTAATGGATGCCTGAAGCCAGTAATGGTAACAAAATTCTCCTAATGGATGCCTGAAGCCAGTAATGATAACAAACTTCTCCTAAGGGATGCTTGAAGCCAGTAGTTGTCATGGAATTATATAAATCCCTTTGTTATTTATTAAATACATGTACTCAGGTTTTGTTTCTTATGTACAAAAATACCCGAAGGCAATTTATGTATATTGTACAATATTTCAGAACAGTGAGTTCGGTTCCTCCAATGCGCATGTGTGAATTACTTTTGATGTGAAAAACTGATATTCATCAAGTGCACAGACAATGTAGGGTTACACTGTCTGTGTATAAATGCCTCACCATAGGACGAAATCTTTATGGAATGTCTTGTCAGTGAGCAGTCTACTTAAGGATTTGCACATCTTCAGCTGTAGAGGTATGCAAGTTACTTATTAATTTCTTATGTATATTATAGGTTATGACTATTGTACTACCACATTTATTTCTGTATATTTTCTATGTAGCTCCAGCTTGCATAGTATAATGCAAATATTTTCTATTCTTGTATGTGACTTAACAGGAGAACTGTATTAGCAATAAAGTTGCATTTTATTAAGAAACGTTTAGAACCATAGGATTCTTATCGAACACAAGTAGATTCACTTCTGAACCTGTTTAATGCTTTGTAATGTCGTGACAATAATGTCATTTGTAAAGCTTCCCTTATATAACATCATTACGTGTTATCGTATATGTCCGTGTCCTTCATAGTACATGGTGTTAGATTTATTTTCAGCAGATCAGAGTCAGCTGTAGAGCTGACCATAGAAGTTGACCATAGCAGCTGTAAAGCTGACCATAGAAGTTGACCATAGCAGCTGTAAAGCTGACCATAGCAGCCGTAGAGCTGATTGAACAGTGTGTTGCTGGTTAATTAGCAGGTGATTGGGCATAGCTGACTGATTGGTGGGCGCTGATTGCTTGATTGCCTAAGGAATTGTATGGTGGTCAGTGACTACCTGTAATGCTGACTGCTTGATTGACCAGTGTGACTGGTGGTCATGGGCTAATTTTGGGGGTTTGTTATACTCAGTGTTCTTGGACTGTAAAGATATTTTGTATGATAGCTGTCCCATAATTTCATCATTTTACGATTTTAGTAAAGTACATCATTTTTCACTATCTGAGTGAACACATTTCACTATATGAGTAAAGTACATAATTTTTACTATTTAAGTAAAATACATCATTCTCTTCATCATATCAAATTACTGTGAATCATTAACCTTTGTCCTTGTACTGTGTAAGGTCATTTACTTGTATTCACATTAAATTTTATGTTACATCATTAGGTTTGTGCAGAATGTGTTAATTTGTCCATTATTTGGATCTTATATATGCACATATTAATCATATTCTTGTTTTCATTTGAGTCATTCATCAATAAATGTTGTATTTTTGTCACCATCAAAAGTGTTCTGCTACAAATCTGAAATCCAACCCAGTTATCTTGTTACAGTAGTGATAACAAACTTTTCCTAATGAATGCTTGAAGCTAGATGTATTAGAAAACTTGTCGTAATGGATGCATTAACCCAGTAGTAAACTTGTCCTAATGGATGCCTGAAGCCAGTAGTAATAGCAAACTTGTCCTAATGGATGCCTGAAGCCAGTAGTAATAGCAAACTTGTCCTAATGCATGCCTGAAGTCAGCAGTAATAGAAAACTTGTCCTAATGGAGGCCTGATGCCAGTAGTAATAGCAAACGTGTCCTAATGGATGCCTGAAGTCAGTAGTAATAGCAAACTTGTCCTAATGGAAGCCTGATGCCAGTAGTAATAGTAAACATGTCCTAATGGAGGCCTGAATCCAGTAGTAATAGCAAACTTGTCCTAATGGACGCCTGAAGTCAGTAATAATAGCAAACTTGTCCTAATGGAGGCCTGATGCCAGTAGTAATAGCAAACGTGTCCTAATGGATGCCTGAAGTCAGTAGTAACAGCAAACTTGTCCTAATGGAGGCTTGAAGCCAGTAGTAATAGCAAACATGTCCTAATGGAGGCCTGAAGCCAGTAGTAATAGCAAACTTGTCCTAATGGATGCCTGACATCCGTAGTAATAGCAAACTTGTCCTAATGGATGCTTGAAGTCAGTAGTAATAGCAAACTTGTCCTAATGGAGGCCTGAAGTCAGTAGTAATAGCAAACTTGTCCTAATGGATGTCTGAAGCCAGTAGTAATAGAAAACTTGTCCTAATGGAGGCCTGATGCCAGTAGTAATAGCAAACATGTCCTAATGGAGGCCAGAAGCCAGATGCCAGATAAAGGGCCATCAGATAAGCACTTCTGGTCAATTACCAGTAGAATGAGAACATTTTGGAAAGTGCATGATTCCTTGATAAATGATATAACATTCAACAATGTTAATTTTCAATAACTTCATAATCAGGCAACAAAATCACTATCATTATATTTCCTTATTTATTAAATGATAATGTCTAGCAATTGTTATCAAATAATATTATTTATATCATCAAATGATATTATTTATATCATCAAATGATATTATTTATATCATCAAATGATTATATCATTTCCTATCAGCAGAAAATTCCTTTTCCTTTATTGAAATATCACAGTTTCCCTAGATCTTTGACTGATCAAATTACATCCTTTAATGATGCACATGTATCACAATTACATATTATCTGAAAAGATATATGTGTCTGCCATTAATAGACTTTCAAAGACATTCTATTTATATAGCTGATGTATCATTCATACATGCTTACATGTTACATTTTGGCTCTTTAAAACAGTAACAAGAAAAGAGTGAAGACAACAAGCTTTGTAAAATTTAACAAATAATTTATTTCCCTAGAAAAACAAGGTAAAAATGAGAAAAAGAACTTACAGTTCTTTGAATCAAATCCAAAAATAATGCAAGAATAATCCAAGAATTAAAAAATAGAAGTCCTTGTAATAAAAAGTCCTAATGAAACCGAGTTTGAATCCTGATGAAATCCAAAATGGAATGGCATATGCTGTGGTCAGTGTCATACTGATGTGTCAATCATTTTATGTTGAATCACAGAAAATAATATTCAAATTTTGAATTCTGTGCAAATTTCTAAAACTGTCTTTGTCCTAGAATCAATTTAGAGCACAAGTATTTCCAGGGAAAAATAATCTCTTGGAATCCAAATAATTTGAAGAAAAACTAAAAATTCAACTCAAACTGGTCACAAAAAAGCACCTTTAAGTGTTAATGGTTTAAAGCCTGACTGACTAAATTCTCTATAGAAAAGAGTTATACACTACTTTAAGATGCAAAACAGATTCCTGTATGAGGGTCACATGACCATGTTTCTAGAACAACACAGAAGCTTTTTATATGCTTGACATCACACACTCCCAGTATGGCATTGAATAAAACCAATGATTTTTACTCTGGGAAAGAATTAAAAAAAATTATACAAAAATGTTGTTTATAAGAACACTATACTGGTTCTGAATCAAGGTCAGGAACTAGTTCAACATTAGATACAATGTTTCAATAAAGTTGTTTACATAAAAAATAAAAATAAACTCTGAACTCTATTCTAGACAACATTACAATAGCATGTAATAGAACAAAAAAAATTAACCAACAAACAAACAATTAAAGTAAATAAAAAATAAATTAAATCAAATAAACATAACACTACCATTTTATGTACATTTCTTCAACCACTCTATAGACCACTCCAGCAGCCTAAGTGGTTAGAGCATCTGCTTCTGATGATGGAGGTCGTGGGTTTGAACCCTGGCTGAGTCATAACAAAGACATATTTTTTTTTTTTGTTGTTCTAGGGTTTAATGCCATTTTTCAGCACAAGATAGGCTATACATGGCGGCCAGTATAACTGGTGGAGGAAGAACCCTGGAAAACCCAGGGAAGAACCACTGACCCACGAGAAGCTACTGGCTGGCTTTTCCATGTACCCACGTTAGCCGAGCCTTGGACTCAAACCCACGCAGACAGAAGTGAGATGGCAGTGATCCAGAACGGTGAGCGCTTTAGACCACTCGGCCACTCGGGGCCCCCCAAAGACATATAAAAATGGTACTGCCAGCCACCTCACTTGGCGCTCAGATTTCAGAGGTTAGTGTTAGGACTGGTCAGCCTGGTGTCAGGAAATGTGACAGGGTGGGATATCATGCTACATGTCTGCGGCATGATGTCCCAGTGCTAGACATCACTATAAACTGCCATATTGCAGACATCATAGCAATATGACTGAAACATTGTTAAAAACTATGTTTAAAAAAATCCAACCAAATCAACTCTATATTTATTTTTTCAGCTTTGTCTGTCATATGACTGTGGTGTTATATTAATATAATAAAAGTTAACGCCAGAGGACTGAGTTATATAAATCAGCTTTTCTTCCCCTAAATCCTTTACTCTGGTTTAACAACATGTTTATTCTTGAAATGTTTGAAAATAAATATTGTTTAAGTTAAAATATTAATTAATGGTCAGACATTTTCACTAACCAATGAAAAAAACATTTTCCCTGGGTTCAATAAAATACAAGATTTTTCTCACCTGGAGTGTATGGTGGGTAATCAAGGTGACTATATGGACAACCGGACATTGATCCATCAACAAAACTGGAGATTTCATTCATATCCTTGAAGCAAAAAAAAAAAAGAAAAAAAAGAGGAATACAGACAGATAATTAATACATTCATTAAAAGCACCAAGAAAATTAAAAATAAAATCTTGAGACATTTACATGCATGGCAGTTCCTTGAATTTGAGTATAACAAAGTCACATAAGTAAAAGGCTAAAGGAAGGCTACTCCTCAGATTAGTCTGAAATTTCCATCAGGTTTAGATAAAATAACAGATCTGGAATAGACTCTCCCTTTTTTCGAAAGGAAAGTACCCTACCTACTTTAATTATCATTCTGTATGCTTCATTATTTACCAGAATCTTGTGCTCAACGTAAAGTTTGATGCCATTCATAAGTCTCCTTTGATATAGAATTTTCTTAAACTCTTTCTTGTATCCCTCAGCCATTTGTAAATAAAAAATTAAGCTGTCAAACATCAACTTACATGTTCCAAGACAAATACATTTGCTTTTGCTATACATGAATTTACACATCAATTATGTTGTCTCTCTGTTGAGGCATCTTCATTTCCACCCCTGACACGAGTTGCAGTTATGTGGCCATACTGATTGTTATATGGTTAATATTTGTTGAACCCTCAAAATAGTCTGATGGGGGCCACTTCTATTGTACTCTCGACCTCCACCTTTAAACTTAAAAGCATAACCATCTTGTCTGAGGTGAAATCCAGTCTCAAATTCTTGTCAGTAGACTGCACTTTATTGTTCATTTCTTTCCAGACCTCTGAGTTTTGCCAGCTTGTCAATGATGGACTTTGTCTTAGATGAGTGTTGTTTTTTAAATACTAAAATGAGTGGCAAGAGGTGGTCTGATATTTTTACTAAAGATACTAACTCTTATAATTGATACTAACTTTATCTCTTATAATTTTAAACTAATTCAAAGATTAATTATTAATAATCATATTTTGAACATATTAAACAATGACAACTATACTTTATGCAAGAGTGAGAATAGAAGTATTGAACCTCTCATCACTGACTGTGATATTACATACTAATTTTGCTTCTGTTTTATAGAAACGTTTACATCTTATTGCCAAAATAATGTAGATATGTCAAAAAATATTTTTATAAAGTGAACAATCAGATATTTGTGTAAATTTTTCTTATTTTGACAAAAGGTTATCTTTAAACTTGCTTATCAGAAGTGCATAATTTTTCCATTTTTGCTTTTAAAACAAATGGTTGAAAGATATAAAACCACTGAAAAATACAATGCTAGATTAAATAAATCAGTGGTCCAATTTCTTCAAACCTGCACCTCAATCATGAGTATGTAACTTGTGTAAAATTGTTTTTTCCTTGCTACTGGTCATTTGGCGTGGGGGGGGGCTGATTTAAAAACATATTGTGATACAAATACTGTAATATCAAAAAAGGTCTATATCATATTCATGAATGTTGTATATATACAGTGGGACCCTGCTATAACGCGAATTCAGATATAATGCAGTCGTGGCATGGCTCCCGAAATTTCAGGTACTTTATTACAGGTATTTTTCTCAAAAACCAAAAAATTCTTATAAGTATGAAAAATAAAACACGTAAAGAGTTTTATTATCATTTTCGAGAAGAGATTGCATATAAATTCGAATATAAGACGACTGTGGCTGAAATATCATATACATGTATTATTCTCATACTCTTCTTAAAAGTGCGAAAAAGAATGTGTAGAAAATTTATTATCATTTTGCCAAGGAAATCACACACAAATTCAAATATAAAATAATCGTTGTGTGGCTCCTAAAATTTAAAAATTTAACCAATTTTTTATCGTTTTGTGCCAAAATAAACATCAGAAATACGAGTATCCGAACCAGTGGCTGGGCCTTTTGAGAACTTTGATCTTTGTTTGTTGTTGAAAAATGACAGCTCATAAGTGTTAATATTATTATTACTGATCCCTGAGCAATGAAGCCATCAAGTCTACATTGTGTTTGTCTTGAATGCATTCCGTATACAATCGTTGCTCTAATAATATCCGACATATGTTCTCTAAATTGCATACACAACTAAGCAACAACCAGGTGTTGATAAAAGATTCTCACCAGAATTTATTAATCAATTAATTTAAGTACATTGCTCATCATCAAAATCAACTGCTGAGCTAAACTTGTTCAAATTAGGGGGCAACGATTTATAAAACATCAAAGAAACAAAAGCCGCCAACATGTGTGCGTGGCTTGGCGGTGTTGTTTTATGCAATCTGTTGACTAGTAAATAATGTCGTCCATTTCCTACAAATATACCCCCATTGTTTAACGACAATTATTCTTGCTGTAGTCTTTCAAACCAATAGGAGTAAAAGTGTTAATTAGTGGACATTTTGAATGGAAAATGGGAAACGGAAATATAAAGCTTTTACTGTTAAAGAAAAGATTGAAGCATTGGACAGGATTAAGTCCGGTGTTAAACAATCACAAGTAGCTAAAGATTTAGGTGTGAATGAATCAACAGTTCGAGGATGGAAGAAGGAAGGAGCAAAATCAAGACAGATGGTTGTGGATATGCATGAAAGTGAGGGAATGCTGAGGAAAAAAGCAAGACTAGCAGGAGACACCTCGGCATTAAATTTTGGGACGCCATTACGCCACAATGCATTGAGAACTACTGGGAAAAAGGACTTGGGGCAGCATTTACTATTACACAGGAAAACAGAGGCAACATCAGTGATGGTGACAATAGTTTATTTGATGGATTTTCTGAGAATTATGTGTTCCAGGCTGAGAGGGCATTTGGGGAGATGATGCAGTCACATGAAAGTGTTGATGAATGGCTCAATTTTGATAACAACTGCCCAGTTGCAAACCACGTTTCGGATGCGGAAATTATTAAAAATATTAAGTTCAATAACACCAATTGTGATGCTGACGATGGTGATGCTTCTGATGATGACAGCGAGGACACCACACCTGAGGATAGTCCACCATTAGCAACAGAAGCAGTCAAAGGTTTAGAGTGTGCTTTGAGATGGATGGAGATGCAAGATATCGACACTGTTCGAATTCTTCAGCTGAGGATTATAATTGTCTTTGCCAAGAGCAAACGTGACAGTAGCAGAAAGCAGCTGAAAATCACAGAGTTTTTCAAACAATCATAATGTATTACAATTGACGGATGAGAAATGTAGTGGCGTGAAATTTATACAGACACTGTTAATTAACCTTCGGACGTACTGTTTCATCATTCGTTACATACACCCGTTACATAATTTTTGTTATTTTTTTCCATTGAATTCAGTCACATAATGATCTGTGACAAAATTATTGAATATTTTACATCTGTGTGTGGATATTTTCTATGGAAATACTTGTATTGTGGATTCAATGTATGTTATGAGATTCGCTGGTGAGTACATGGTGTTGATACTCTATTCATGCTATAGATTAAACATGTATATATAAACTATACACGTGTATGTACCAATACATGGTTCTCTGAATAAAGTAATATATCATATATGCAATTTCTGTTATTCACAGCAAATGCTTTTCTCATTTAATATACATTGATCTAAAATGGTAATTGTGCCAATGGAGCATGCATTTTCGCACCGCTTTTATTACCCCCCCCCACCCCCGTTAAATCCACAAATGTGTTGGTACTGTATGTACATGGTTGCTTATAACACAGTTGGATTCTATGGCTCCCAACTACCATTTTATAGCGGGGTCCCACTGTATGTATGTTGTTTGTCTAATGTAAATTGTGTTCCTAAAGTGCGTGCAGGTTGTAAGCATGTTCTTTTTTTTATGTATGTCACATTCATCATTCCAAGATTATCTGATACCTAATGATGGTTGAATGTAAGGTGGCATTGGGTTGGTGTTCCCCAATCCAGCGGTCAAGCCATTACTGGGGTAATAAGAATTTTTAAAAAATTAATATATTAATAACACCTCTCTCTATCTTTCTCACATCTACCATAATAAAAAACAATGCTGTTTACTTACAATCCATAATCCATCAAACTGGACCTTTTCATGGAAATCCTTTATCACAGTTGTCCAGTAGCTCTGTGCATCTGGAGATGTAAAATCAGGGAAGATTGTGTCCCCAGGCCAAACCTAAACACGATGGTAAAAAATTCCCATAAATTATTTGCCTTAAGCCTACGGAGTATTCGTAAATGTACTTGACTGAAAATAATGGAAAGAAAAAATTTGCAAACCTCTCTGCATCCTATAATTGACAGATTAGATTAATCTGAAAGCAAATGGTGTGTGTGTGTGTGTGATTTGTATTTCTAACGTAGCTTTAACAATTTTTCAGTCATATCGCTAAGATGTCTACAGTGTGACAGTTTATAGTGATGTCTAGCACTGGGGCATCATGGCGCAGACATGTAGCACGATGTCCCACCAGCCACATTATCCTGACACCAGGCCGACCAGTTTTAACACTAACCTCTTACTGCTGAGTGCCAAGTGAGGCAGCTGTTAGTACCATTTTTGTAAGTCTTTGGTATGACTCGACCAGGGATCAAACCCATCACCTACTGCATCCGAGGCGGATGCTCAAACCACTAGTCCACCAAAGTGGTCAAAAGCAAATGATGGAGATTATTAATTTCAAGACTTCATCAACAGGAACTACCTACAAAGTCAATCAAAGGTTAGGGTTTGTCAGTAAACTTGTTATGTCTTTATGTACAAAATTTGTGCCATCCAACATGTTGGCAAAATGGTTCCCTTTAAAAAATAAAGAACAAACCATCGCTAAAGCCACATCATAAATAAGGTCAACTCATAACATGTTGACTATTCAACTCAGACAATGCTGAGTCTCTTGAAATGCTGCCCATTAGGTCTATGATAATGAACATGGCACAAAAAAAAGAGAAATATGCCTATTCATAGATACTAGGCTTTTGTTTTGCTTTTCTGTAGAATTTTTCATTATCCTGAATAGTTTTCCTTTCTTTACCAAAGTGTAAATACTAATTGTTTTATGCCTGTCACTCTTTGAGTGTGCATGTGCCTCTAAGTATTTTGCCCACCCTCCACTACCAGAAGACATGACTGTGGGTAAAAATGTGAGGAATCTTTGGAATTTTCTGCCCCACATTTCCCAAACACACCCGTGTATTGTAGCAGGCTGTTCATGGTCTGCTTCCATTTAGGGATAAAGTATTTTCAATGGTAACGATTGTGCAATGTCATCATCTCTATATAAAGGAGAAGCCAGCTCAGTAGAATGATATATTTTTGTAATTGTACTGATGGCTGGTTTTCAAGAAAGTATGGCCAGCATGGTCACTGACTGTGAAGTTGTTCCTGTTGGTGCTGTGGGTACACTCCCCATAAGTATCATAATTACTTGTTGGAATTTTAAAATTTGCATCGTCATCACACTCTTTCTTTGCCTTGGTCAACATTCATAAAACCATAATCTAAAACCTCTTGGACCATACAGCACACACACTGCATGTTACTGACAATGTACATTTTATACATGCAAGGCACGACTTGTGCGTGTCTTCCACAGCCTTGAACTTGTTGCAATTATTATACTTCATGGACAGATTTCACTGAAACAATAAGATAAATCAAAACAGAACGAAATGTATAAAATAATTGTGCCTTGTGTTTTTAAGTTTCTAAAACAACACCCATTATTAACTGGTGAGTGAGCAAAAGGCAGTGTGCACAAAAACTGTGAATAAGAATATGCATTAAGGATAGCATGTCATACCATGTGGACTAAAAATCGCCTGATAAAGTGTAAAAAGTTCACAAAATATTTGCAAAATTAAAAAAGTATTTACTACCTGCATAGAAATCAAATACTGTTCCAAATAATTAAAAAATCCTGTCTGGGCGGTTTGAATCTAACACAAAATTTGGCTCTGGATTCACATGAGTTGTCTCATATGATGCTGTTGTACTTAAAAACTATTGATGCCTGGTGGTGGCATGCAGAGGTAATGGACAAGAGTTATTGCTCTTTATCAATGTAAGAAGGACAGCAGCCCTTGAAATTTCAGTGTGAGTGTGTGCAAGCGAACATGCATGCATGTATGTGTGTGTGCATAAAAAAGAAAGAATGTGCACAGCATGTAATATAATTCGGTTTCTAACTTTCAATATACCATGTTCGCAAGCAAAATACTCACTTTTCCAACAATAGGTTTTCCATCTGAATCTTTGATGACAACATCCATCTCAATGGCAAGATCATAAGGAGCATAGGAACCCTTGGGTTGTGTGGAGCTTATGCCTGGATCCTAACAGTTAGAAACAATATGGATATTAAAGATTATGTTTTACAAGGCTTTTAAAAACATATTTCTCTTTCGTTTTAGATGATATAGTTGTTGTTGTTGTAGGGCTTAACGCCATTTTTCAGCACGCGATTGGCTATACATGGCGGCCAGTATTAATGGTGGAGGAAGAACCCGGGAAAACCCCGGAAAGAACCACCGACCCACGAGAAGCTACTGGCAGGCTTTCTCACATACCCACATTAGCCGAATCCGAGACTCGAACCCACGCAGACAGAGGTGAGATGGCAGTGATCCGTAACGGAGAGCGCTTTAGACCACTCGGCCACTCGGGGCCCTAGATGATATAGAATGAAATTCATATTTCTTTAAGATGGAGTGGTATAAAAAGTGGATTTAACTTCAATATTTAAGAGATCACAATATATTCTATATAGGTAAACAATTGTGCAAGTATTCTGAATCTTCATGCTGAGTCCAAACCTGTATAGACACAAAGATAATGGTTTTAAATTCACAATAAAGTCATTATTATTTGTGGGGTCATAAATTTTCGTCTGTCAGCGAGGTAGCAAATTTTTAAGTGACATGAAAAATTAACCATTTTGCCATTCAATTCTATATAAATACCACTCGATGTAATGGTATGGCACTTCTCCCAGTTCCCTATTTTTAACCAAGGTCTGTACATACATGTATATACTGACATAGTTTGTATGAAAAATAAACAAAATAGAAAATTGCACCAACATCAGTAATTTGCATGCCAAAATTTCAAGAATAGTAGATTTACTAATTTGAGATTAAGACCAGTAATGGGTGGTAGTATAGTAACTGCACAAATTCCTGTTTAGATTTTATTTCTTTTATTACCTTTGATTTGACTGACAAATCAAAGATTAAAAGTACCCACAAAGATGTCTTTTTCAAGCCACCCACAAAATCTGGTAGCCACAAATGTAAAGTGATTCAAAATATTTGAACAACTGAAGTACAAATCTTTGAAGGAAATGCCAGGAAATTGTGTATAAGTCAAAAGAGTGTGTAACAAGTAGATGACTGTGTACAATCTATCCTAATGCTCAGGGAATTGTGTACAAGTCAAAAGAGTGTGTAACAAGTAGATGACAATGTACGATCTATCCTAATGCTCAGGGAATTGTGTACAAGTCAAAAGAGTGTGTAACAAGTAGATAACACTGTACAATCTATCCTAATGTTAAGGGAATTGTGTACACATCAAAAGAATGTGTAAAAAGTAGATGACACTGTACAATCTATCCTAATGCTAAAGGAATTGTGTACAAGTGTGTACAAGTCAAATGAGTGTGTAGCAAGTAGATGACACTATACAATCCTAATGTTCAGGGAATTGTGTACAAGTCAAAAGAGTGTGTAACAAGTAAATGACACTGTACAATCTATCCTAATGCACAGGGAATTGAGTACAAGTCAAAAGAGTGTGTAACAAGTAGATGACACTGTACAATCTATCTTAATGTTAAGGGAATTGTGTACATGTCAAAAGAATGTGTAACAAGTAGACAACACTGTACAATCTATCCTAATGCTAAAGGAATTGTGTACAAGTGTGTACAAGTCAAAAGAGTGTAACAAGTAGATAACACTGTACAATCTATCCTAATGTTCAGGGAATTGTGTACAAGTCAAAAGAGTGTGTAACAAGTAAATGACACTGTACAATCTATCCTAATGCACAGGGAATTGAGTACAAGTCAAAAGAGTGTGTAACAAGTATATGACATTGAATAATCAATCCTTGCTCTTCTGATGTCAATTATTAACCAGAACTGTCAGGTCAACTTGACTACACAATAAACAGTGCTCTTCATTACCATGTGTGTAATATCTCTGTAATCATACAGGTGACTCCCTGATGAAAGCCCTAGACTTTGGCCAAACACATGAGAAAAACTGAAAATCATGAAGCTCATAAATAATTTCCTTTAATATTGGGCACCATAAAGACTGTATTGTGCTGATTTGCCATTAAATCTTATTTTATGAACAAATACACTAACAGAGACATGTTAAGTTTCTAAGAAAACAATTAATGGGGTCTGCCTGCTTGGAAACATCGCAAAATATTGAGTCCATATTAACTTTGTCTAAATATGCAAAACTTTCAAACAGCTACATACATGTACCTTGCTGTTCCTGATTTGCTTGTAAGCAATATTTATCAAAATATATTGTCTGATATAATTAAAATGTAGATACATAATTGAAATTTTTTTTCTTCCCAAACAACTTAATTTTTTGTACTTTTTTGACAACAATTGCTTCATTTACAAAAATCTGCCAAACTAGTATGTTCCTGAATGTAATCCCATGTAGCATTCATAACAGCTTGCAAATGTTCAGTTGTAACATCTGCCGAGTAGCTCTCTCCATTCAGATCAATCTTTACAAACAATACATCATCCTGTCCATTTAATGTGAAGTGCTTACTGCACGAACCAAACATAGAGCCATGGTCACTTCATTTTACCCAGTCCCATTTCTGCTCCAAATCAGAATTCTGTATCATTTGATAGGCTTCTTTACATCTTTAAATGAAAGTAACACATTTCTGTGATATCTTTAAACTGATGCTATTCCATACTACCATACTTACTCATGTAGGCAACTAACTGTGATTGCTTGAATATAAGCATCTGGCTAATTGAGCCCATTACAGACTCATTCCCAACCAATTATTTCACATAATTCAAAATTCTCTGCTGTAACTGTTATGGATATAGACAACAAACAGCAAGATCAAACATAGGTTCATGGTCAGTTTGTTTTTACCCCCAAAACATGCATTTCTTTCCTTTCTTTGATGAAATCAAAATATTACATATTTTCAACATCTGAAAACTGTTACAGTTGCTATTTCAATTTACCACCCATATTCAATGAGGCAAATAACTCTGCTTGCCTGAATATAAGCATCTGGTAACTAAGACCCATTACAGCTTTTTACTATTTCCCAACCAATTATTTCACATGATTCAAAATTCTCTAACATAACTGTTATGGACAGAGACAACAGACAGCATGATTTGTAGATTTTCTTTCATTTGAAGGCTGCCTGAAATTTTTTTGATATTTAAATACAAAATCATTAGTTGTAAGGAAGAAACAATTTCCGTGGCTCTTAGGCATATTTTGTGAACATTAACATGTCTGCTAATACACCTCTGAACTCTAGTGAGGAGCAAATCTCTGATGTCCCTCTGCAGAGTGATGACGTAGTCTATGAGGTGCCAAAGCTTAGACTGTCGGTGCATCCACGTTGTCTTATACTTGTCCACTTGTCTAAATATGATGTTGGAGATCACAAGGCTGTGTTCAGCTCATATGCTCCGGAGAAGCAGACAGTTGCTGTTCATTTTGCCAACTCCATATTTACCGATCACACCACTTCACTGAGCTTGGTCCATGCCAACTCTGACAATGAAATCACCCAGCAAGAACAGCTTGTAATTGGAAGAAACAGACATGATGATAGAGTTCAAGCCGGTATAGAACTGTTCCTTGAGTTCATCTGGGCATGTCATGGTTGCAGCATAAGCACCTATGATTTTCAGGTAGTGTTTGCCCATCAAGGGAGGCAAAATTTCATGGTCTCTCGTTGATGCATGTTGGTAGATCTGGGAGGTGGCTCAAAAGGCTTGTACCACTGACAAGTCTCACTCCATGGATCCTGTATTCTTCTTCTGCTTTTCCCTTCCAGAAAAAGGTGTACCCTACCCCTACCTCTATCAGGGATCCCTCCCCAGCAAGTTGGATCGCATTGAGTGCTGTCAAGTTTATATTATATCGTGCTAGTTCTCTGGAGATAAGTTAACCGTTGATAAATATCTATTTATAATGGTGTATTTCTTTTTCTTCATAACTTACCATTAATTTCAGGATAAACTATATTGATGAGGTCATTTAAAACATTATTCCACATGGTTTCCATTCATTTAACACACGGGTACCGCTAAACATATTCATTGCATTTTGTGTGGAACTGGATACATTCTACTTTTGTTGTTAGTTCTAAATTAAACAAGATTTATTTTTACTGAAAGATCAACTTTCTTTTTGAGAAACAACAATGTCAAAACTTGTGCTATTTTCAATTTTTCGTTCCTCTTTCACTACATAGGTCAACATATAAAAAGATGGATAGATTGGTGGATAGAAATGGATGGATGGGTGGGTGGGTTGATGGATAGATAGGTAGGTAGATTAAATTACAGTTGAATGAACAAAATGAACAAAGGTTAATCATTACCAAACAAGAATTCAATGAGTCTAAACTTTATATTTTAAAAAATGTAAATTAGAATACAATATTATTTGCAAACTGTGACACATTTGATAAATATCAATTCACATTTTGAAAAATCAGTTATGTTTTGGTTCTATCTCTTAATTTCTGAACCAACAATCAAAATTTCACTGATTTCTCAGCTATATGATCTTTACAGAGTCAACATTTTGGGTCTCCATGGTGATATTGACAGATTCTACTGCTTCCTGTGCAGATGGGGGAGAAGTACAGCAACATCTGAATTGGTGTCACTCTTGACACTTGTGGTAGCTGGAATCGTCTTCTACTGCAAATCTGTTTGTAACAGAATTAACAATCTGCTCTTCTGACATGTATTCAGCTGTGGGACAGTCACTGTCACAACATATCCACCCCTCCACATCGTTGTGAGTAATACCTATCTCAGTTTCTCCCAAAGAGCCTCCTTATGAATGACATCCATTTCACTGAAACTTTTAAAGTCACTCTCAACAATGCCATCCCGATCATGGACTTCCTTTATGTCAAAAGCAACTCCAAGATCCTTCCTCCAGTAGCCCTCTATTATCTTCGGAATGATCACTTTCCATGCTTGACCACCCATCAATACTGCCTCTTTCAAACTCACACTCTTGAGAAAGGTTGTAACACCTTCTCCACTGTCTAGCATTGACTGTATTAATAGCCCATGGTAATTCTGCTTAAAAGTGATGATAATTCCTTGGTCTAGTGGCTGGATACAAGATGTTATGTTTTTATGAGGTATTCCACCCAGATCTTTCCATCACTTGTTACAAATGAATCAGCTGGGGAGTGGGCTGGGCAATTATCTAACAACAGTAGGGCTTTCTACTCTGGTGACAGTGGGAACAAACATCTTGCAATACCACTCCATAAATATAGTTGCAGTCATACTCATAGTGTTTCCATTATTTCTGTATACCAATGAAAAGCTGTCCAAGTTCATGTCAAGGAAACAATAAGGAGACTTACATTTGCCAACACATAATAGTGTCATCTTGTGTATGCCAGTTTTGTGCCCAGAAAACAAAAGTGTTAATCTCTCTTTGATCTGCCTGAAGCCCTCCTTTTAGAGTGTCATCTCTGGTAACTAAAGGGGCCCTGAATGGCCGAGTGGTCTTAAGCGCTCTCCGT
Source organism: Sinohyriopsis cumingii (assembly GCA_028554795.2). Lineage (NCBI taxonomy): Eukaryota > Metazoa > Mollusca > Bivalvia > Unionida > Unionidae > Sinohyriopsis > Sinohyriopsis cumingii. The sequence goes on along the minus strand of CM068826.1, from coordinate 118,042,503 downwards.
TATGGATCACTGCCATCTCACCGCTGTCTGCATGGGTTCGTGTCTAGGATTCGGCCAATGTGGGTATGTGAGAAAGCTTGCCAGTAGCTTCTCGTAGTCGGTGGTTCTTCCCGGGGTTTTCCCAGGTTCTTCCTCCACCATTAATACTGGCCGCCATGCATAGCCTATTGTGTGCTGAAAAATGGCGTTAAACCCCACAACAACAACAACAACTGGTAACTAGATTTGTGTCTGGCTTCATCTGATAACAGAGACCAGCCTCATCAGAATTGTAAACATGGTCTTCTACATATCCATCATGGCTTAATTTCTCTCTGAGCTCGTTTGGATAATTACATGTAGTTGCCTGATTCACTTAGCATATCTATCCCAACAATGATTTTGTTTTATTCCATGTTGGTGCCTGGACTTCAAAGCTGTCTCCGACCTGCCCTAAAATCGGAGATATTATCCATACGTTTTGCCATTTTCTCTGCCTGGGCCTTGAGAATTGTTCCAGAGATAAACACCCTGTTGATGTTGCTGTGTGAACCACAAGTACTAAGAATCAACTAATTCCATATCATTTGCAGCCCCCACTCATTTTCATTTGAATGTATCATCAGAATCAACATCATACAAGTAATCCCAAAATTTCTGCTCATCCTTGAACCAATCTCTGAGTGTTGACCTGGCAATTTGAGTTCACTAGAAACTTTCAATCTTGCAACACCATTATGAACTGTATCTATGATACAAAGCTTTTCCTTCACAGATTATGCTTTTTACTTGCTTCCTTTACACTCTACGATCACATTTACAAATTATACAGTTATATTAGTGATTGATATATACCCTAATGAAGTATAAAACATTTTAAACTATGTATGACTGGTTAAGTAAAATGGACTGATTTTGAGACACAATAGTGACAAGAGCTTATGCAGGTAGGATTTTCCATGCCTTTAAACTATTTTGCTCCCCCTTACTTGAATAGATACAAAATACACATTTAACATTATAAAACAACACAGGTCTCTTTTAACTGATTTTTACAATGCAACAAACACTTCCTCAAGTTGAAGATCAAAATAGGACTTGCACTTAAATAGGTTCTCACAGAAGTGCTTGCAGGTATCGTTGTGATGGATGAATGACTCTTTCCATGTTTTAAATGAAGAGAACATGCCATGATTATACTGTTTGACACTGAAAAAGCAATAAAACAGTTTGAAAACATGAATTTTACCTGATGAGACATATTTAATTGGCATTTATTTATTTCAGTGTTGCCACCTGTTAGCACTAACCAGTATTTTTCATTGATCACAATATAATATTTACAGTGCACAGAGAAAATATTTTTCCAATAAATTTTTTAAAAATATGTGATTTCTTATTGAAACCTGCACATTTTATGGTGTTGATTCTAACTTTTCAGGCACTAACCACTATTTTCAATGATAAAATAAGCAATACATCAAGTTTCATATACCACTTCTGATCTCAATTTTCTTCATGTTCAACACATGGGGGCCAATTTTGTTATATTTTCCTTTTAAAGAAAAAAGATCCATGCCCACCAAGTAATAAGCAGGTTCATGTGTTATCAGGGTGCAGATTGTTGAAGAAGTAATGTATATTATCTATAACCTATTGTTTCTATAAACCTGATATAGTCAGATAAGTTGTTTTAATGTGACTAGACTATATAATAAGGTTAAGAGTGAATTCCAATTAACAATTTGGCAATCCAGACTTAATGAGATATATTTTTAATTATGATCCAGGCTCTCTGGGAATTAATTTCAAAGGTGACTATAATAAAGAAATGAACTATTTATAGATGCACTATAGAGGGCCCTACAATTTCCTCCTTAAAGCCTTACTGGGAGAAACTTTTGTTGGGAAACTAAAGTCAGGAGAAGACAAGCTTTCAGGGGCCATAACTCCTCAAAATGATGAGCTTGAAATCCATCTCCATCAACTACTCATTATTACAAGCAACACTCCATGAAAAGATATCAAGTTTGATCAACATGGGCCATAATTCATTCCTAAATGAAATCATGCCAGTGTACTTTCAATCAAAAAATGTAGTCCAATTCTGTTGAGCAGTTTTTTGAGAAGTCATTGAAAGTTAGTACTGACAGACATATGTAATGGCAAATCAGCATCATTTGAACAAAATTTAAATACTTTTATTCCAGAATGCTTTGCATCAAAATCTGGTCACATTCTGTTGATTCATCATTTTGGATATTAACTTGTAAACAGCAGCTACGACTAAACCGTGCAAAATAGATGACACATGAAAATTGAAAAACCTTATGGCCAGGTGAACTAAAAATGTAACTTGCAAAGACCAAAGTTTAAAAGTATCTTTAGCCAAATGACGACACAAAATGTTCAAATCCAACTCCATCAAGGACTCATCAATACTGAGTAATACTCCATGAAAAGATACAAAGATGATCAACTTGTCTATAACTATATCCAAAATGCCTTCATGCTAGGATGTTTGCTATCAAATGTGGTCAAATTCAGCTGAGCAGGTCTCTGAGAAGTCATTGAACATTTGTTTCTGTTTTTAGTAGACAAGCATATCTAAAAGTAAATCTGACAGCATCATTTGAACAAAACTGAAAGATTTTCATGCAAGGATGCTTTGTTTCAAATTGGTTAAATCCTGTTTTAGTGAAGAATGTGTAAAATAGTAATTATGACTGAAACAAACATAATTAACGATGCATTACAGATGAATACTATTATGGCCAGGTCAGTGAAAAATGTAACTTTCAAAGATTGTAAAGACCAAAAATTAAAAGGCACACCTACCACTATCATCCACTTATGTGCAAGGGTTGTGGAGCTTTGGCATTACAAGATGGATGGGCATATGAAACGGGTTAAAAGATGATTAATACAGAGACCCTGCATTTCAGAAGTCAGGGTCCTAATTTGAAATTATTGGGAAAACGTGATTAATTTAGATTATTACAGTCTGCACAAAGAATGTTTTGATTGCTGATGTTTTACTGTATGTCACACTTACTGTAATAATAACATAGTGCATGCCTAAACTATGCAGATCATCCACCATGGCAGACTGGTTCCCAAATCTTTCAATATCTGTGGTGAAATCTCGCATCCCAATAGCATAGTCAATGTCATTCCACTGCACATCCTGCAATCAGTAATATATAGAATCTGTATTTCCCATTATAAAAACTACAGTAACTGCATAATGACAGTATAAAGTCTACCGGTAGTTCTGTTAACTGAACTTTCATTTTTATCAAAACTACCATTTTTTTTAATATGCAATTATGGTTAAGCACAATTAATTTTAAGTCATTCATCATTTCAATTTTAGGGGCCCCGAGTGGCCAAGTGGTCTAAAGCGCTCTCCGTTACTGATCACTGCCATCTCACCTCTGACTGCGCAGGTTCGAGTCTTGAATTCGGCTAATGTGGGTATGTGAGAAAGCTTGCCAGTAGCTTCTCGAGGGTCGGTGGTTCTTTCCGGGGATTTCCCGGGTTCTTCCTCCACCATTAATACTGGCCGCCATGTATAGCCTATCGTGTGCTGAAAAATGGCGTTAAACCCTACAACAACAACAACATTTCAATTTTTGACATTCAGGTTTACCTAATATTTTTAATGGCAAAAGCATCTACATTTTTGTGGTTGTATTAACCATGTTGATTTATTTCTTATATTTTGCATGGACTTCTGCATTAATCGCTTATTGTAAAGTATAAGTTTGGCATATTGGTAAAATTCTAAATAGCATGCAACTGAAGTGCTATTGGAATAGATTTCTCCAAGTACAATAATTGTTTTTTCTTTAAATGCAACATTCTGGATTTTATACTTTTAATTCAGAGTTTCTGAAGATCATTTAGTTGTTAAATAAGATGTAAACCTCTGTCACCAACGTTTTATCTTTGCTCAAACTATCATGTAACTGTTCATTTATGCCATATATACTCGCTTACAAGTCAACCTTTTTTAAACTGAAAATTTGATCAATGCATATTAAGGGGCATCTTATAAGTACTGCATTCAGAAAAATACTATACATCATGGGGTAATCTTGGAAGCTCTACATGTCTGCAGTACAGAATACTGCGAATTCAAACATTTTATATGTTTTTATGCTTTTGTGTGTGTGTGTGTGTGTGTGTGTGTGAAAAGATTTGTATTTTTAATGATGCTTTTCCAATTTTTCAGTCATATTGCTACGATGTCTCAAGTGTGCCAGTTTATAGCGATGTCTAGCACTGGGGCATCAAGCCACAGACATGTATCATCATGTTCCACCCAATCACATTATCCTGACACCAGTCCGACCAGTCCTAACACTAACCTCTTAATGCTGAGCACCAAGCAAGGCAGCTGCTAGTACCATTTTTATAAGTATTCGGTATAAAAATCATCAGTTTCTAACTACACGTGTCTTGATCTTAGCCCGCCTCATTTTAAGAAAGTAGCTAATCACATCTGCCTAGAATACCAGAACTGTCTTGAAATTTACCACCATGCATGTCACTGTAGTCTTGTTAGCAGTTAACACTGTGGGTTAAACCAGTTAAAAACTGCAGGTCTATTCCAGGGCTCTTGACTACAATGATTTGCACTTTATGTCTCAAATATCACACTGTAACATTAACAGAATGAGCAAAAGTTATGCATATCTACAAATGAAACCTTCATTTCTTCAATAAATCACCCCAATTTTTTTTTCAAATGGGGGATGGGGTGGGGATTAACCCATTAAATTACAATTTCTAGAATAGACCCTGAAAATGGAACTTAAGCATGTTTTGTTAAGTGCGATGATATTGGGAAATGAGAATAAACCCCCAAAGTGGAGAGCTCTCAATGCAAAGGGAACAAACTCTTCAAGTATGCACATAAATGTGATGAGGACACTTCATGATTTGACTGATGTACACTTATTACAAACTTTTACCTCATGCAATTTTACCAAATGATAATTGTTTAAGTGTACAATGTGATTGCCATGTTGAATACAGTAACAAATACATGAGTAAAAGACATACTTTGGAAGACCACCCCTTCTGGCAAAATAAAGGTCTCAAGAAAGGTGATCTCGCAAAAGAGACACATATTAAAATGTATTAATATTGATCTGTACACTGAAGATCTGGTTTTAACATTAAGACTGTCTCCCCAACCAGTGCTCCTTCAAGTCAGATTTAGCTGCACTCACTTACTATAAATACTGCTACACAAGGTCAAAATTAATTTATAACATTGAACCTACCTGAGGTATACCAGCTTGCCTGACCCTGTTAGCCACATCCAGAGTTTGATTTACATTCTTGTATCCAAACCTGCAGATGTGGAACCCCAGGCTCCAGTAGGGTGGCAGGAAGGGTTGGCCTATGACTTCAATGTACTGGGAAACCACATGTGCTGGAGAGGGCCCCAGAAACAAGTAGAAGTCCAGGATTCCCCCTATAGTCCTCCATGTAATAGCGGGAGTTGGCTGTAAAATCACATCTGTTGAGAAATAAGAAAGTAAAAGTTGGTCAGAAACACAATAAAAATAATTTTACACAATCATGTATCTTGTCTGTGAAAATTCTCATGACAATGAAGTCATCACTTTCTAAATACAAAACCCCAAAACTGTTGCCATGTTCTAAGGCACATATCTGATGTATAAAGTTATGTCTGAGACCAAACGAAATTATTTTTTTGTCTACAAAAAATACATGCAAAAATATAAAAAAATTCTCAAGTGTAACTTCAGGTAACTTACTGGAATTTTGGGGTACATTTTTTTCTCCAATAATATTTAAATGATCACATTATATTAGGACAATTTTCTCTGCTACTTCTGAATCCAGCCTCACATTTCTGTTGCAGGTCTCAAATAACATTGGACATCATAACCAGAAATTTTCTGGAGTAGAAGCTCTGTTTGTTAGGTTTTCATACATTTGACAATGCTCTTTAAAAGTAGGTTTTCTTGTGTAAAAACATCCCCAATCATGGGATGGCTTGAGAGTTCCTTCATCAATGTAGGACAATGAAAGCAAAGAATTCGGATAATAAAATCAGGTGACCCTTAACATGATTGACAATAGCTGGTTCAAGTCAGATCAAAAAGGAGTATTTTGGCACCACAGGTGGGTCACCAAATAGCACAGGTGACCATGTATGGCGTGGGAAATGAGAAACTATATCCTTCTCTCTCCCCTCGCTGCCTGCCTGAGAAAATAGGGACATATGACTACCTATGATTTTGTTGGCCTGGAGAAAGCAAATTTTTAGGTAAATTTTGTTTCTCCGAGAATACTTACCATTATGATCGGAATAATAGCCTGCTACCTCACAAATCCAGTCCTACCAAAAGACAAAAATTGTCTTCCTCTATTTCAATAGACAAAGGGCAATAACTCTTGCCCATTACCTTCCCTTGGCACCACCAGTTGTTGCTAATTTTTAGCTGAGCAAGATACTGATGAGGATGCTCACATGGAAGGGTGGATGGGAGGGTTTAAAGTAATGTGATTGGGTAAGTATTCTCAGAGAAACAAAATCTGCTTTCTCCTTTGAATACTTTCCCCGATCACATTATGTTAGGAGATTAAAGCAATAGGAGGAGGGGATGCTGAGCATCTGACCTCTACCTAGGGTATCATTCTAGTGAAAAATAGCTGGACTCCCCATGTGAATGATTACCCATCCTCCTAATTATGTAAGCAACACAGCCTGAGGTCACTTGACCTATGACCCTTACAGTTAAGAAGATGAATATTGAAATCTTCTCACCTACAAAATTTCACCAGTGAATCCAGTAAAGCTAACTAGCTGTGTTGATTGACCTATTTGGGTCTGGTGGCTGTCTGTGCTTCCACCACTGGAATTACCAGATTTTGAGATGAAAGCTTGAGAATGTTGACTCCACATGCCAGCCAACAGCTTCTATTATTATATCAGACCAAAATGTTTTGTTCAAATGTTCAAATGCAGGGATCGCAAAGATGGCTTGAAGCTTCTGAGCAGTAATCTTCGTGTGGCGACTTGGATCTGGTGAGACATCAGAGGACACCAAGCGTACAACCCACATCAGTCACAAAACAAGGGTCTGAGGGGTGATATCCTGTGTTCCAGTTTACACCGGAAGGAAGAGGTATTTTTTTTGTGCTGTGACTTGTCTCTGTTCGTTTAAAGTAGTGCTTGAGAGCATGAACAGGATCTTACATGGTTACTGTTACAAAGCCTGGCTGTGTCAAGAGAACCATCAATCCCTCTGATCTGAACTGAAGAGAATTAGGGTCAACATAAAGGACTTGCAGCTTGCTGGCCTTGCATACAGAAGCTAAAGCTAATTGAAAACATGACTTGGATGATAGTGACTTTAGTGAAGTGTGGGCTAGAGGTTCAAATGGATTTGAATTAAGCAATGTTAAAACCCAGGATTGGTTCCATTTGGAAACAATGAGGGATTTTGATTGAACGAGTACAAAAAGGACTAAAAGATGTGATAGTTCTATATCATGCCAAACAAAATCATATCTTTGTTTGATGCCAGAATGTGTCCAATATCATGAGGTGGTAGCCTTTGATAGAAATTGGGGTCAACTGTTTCTCCTCAAAGAGCCAGATAAAGAGTCAGCTAATTGAGTGATTGAGGCACAAAGAGGGACGATTTTGTTGGTATGACACTAGTCCCTGAAAACATGCCAATTTCCCTCATAAACCTTTTAGAGTGACGGGCCTTCTTGCTCTCAAGATTCTCTCCACAATCAAAGGTTTCAAATGTTTGTCTCACAAGGCTGTCCTGATAAGAGCCAAGCATGAAGAAAAAGAGGACAGTCCGGGCAGGGAAGGACCACCCATGAATATGGTTGCTGGAAAAGATTTGGATTGGCCAGAATCTTCTTGGGTAGATCTATCACTAGAACAAGTAGATCGGTAACCCAGGCATTGATGACAGCCTTCATTTCTAGGATATTGATGTGCAGAGGCCATTGCCCTGGCTCCCATGTATCACTGACAGTAGTATTGGTCGGCAACAGGCAGACACCCCAGATGTGTGTCCTATTGTCAGTACCTACCATTATTTCCACTTGGGACTTCTCCTGCTGGATTCCCATGGTCAGCCAACCTGACTACGCGAACATGAGGAAGTTGCACCCAAGTTCAGTAGGTTAAACATTCCATGTCCAGATGGACGAAATTCTGGGATGGATGTGGGAGGGGGGGTTGTCTGACTTTCCCAATTCACTAGAAAGCCTGGATGATCTAGAAAGAGGGAGAGAGGCACCTTGGGGTAGAAAAGAACTTACCATATGTTTCTGGTGGATGTCATCCAGGTATGCTGCCATCATTACAGAAACACTGATTGGAACAGGGTGATGATGTAATACATAATCTCAGTAAAAGCCCAAGGACTGATACTGAGGCCAAAGGGAGAACTTTGAACTGATAAACTTTTTTGTGGCTAGCAAAAACAGAGAAAATGTTCAGGACACAGGGTGGATAGGGATGTGAAAATATGCATCTGTCTGATTAAGACTGACCACATACTCATCCCATCGATTGGTGAGGCGGATTGATCTTGCAGTCTCCATCCTGAATTGGTCAAGGCGACTCAAGCCGATGATGGGTCTCAACTTGCTGTTTGCTTTCCAAAAAATAAACAGCCTTGAAACCTGAGGATTGTTATTTTTTGCAAGCTAAACTGCCTTTTGATGAGTGACCATATCTCCCACTGTAGAAAGGCATCCTTCTCCCAATCGGACAGCGCATCCATGAAGAGGGGAGAGGAGGAAAGGAGAGGAGATTGTCGATGAATGAAACCCACAGCCCCTCCAAATGAACTAGATCACCCCCTCTCCTGTTCTGAGGGAACAGAGCAATCTAGTGAGCTCAAAATTTAGTTTCTTACTGCCTCTATACAAATGCTTTCTAGGGACTGAAATTGGTTCACATGTGACTGAGAAGATCCCCTGTCCTGAGGCTGCTTAACATCCCTTCATACTGGCAGGGGATAAGTGGTTCCAAATGCCTATGTGGGTTGAGTGGCAAGGTCGAAGGGCAGTTCCTGAACTGCCTGCCTCCGAACTTCCTCGATTGTTCTCCAAAGCAATGGTGAGCCAAACTGGGTCATCCGGAAAGAGGAAAGGGAGGGTATGATAGGGTTTGTGAGACATGGATCACAGACATGCGACATGTTGTATCCAAAGTAAATTAGCCAAACACTTCAAAGTATTTGCCATGGTATGGTGAGCAGCCCTGGTCAATGATCCTAGCTATCCTTGCCATCTCCTAAGCATGGCTATTGCTGAGTGTCTCTCGAGTCTGAAAGGTGCCAATAAGGCCAAATCCAACAATGAATGTGCAATGACATCCTGAACCAGCTCTGACAGGCATGGAACACATTTGTCTGCCTTATATAACAAATTAGCAGATATATGAACAGCTACTATATTCTTGTCAAGTGCTGGTAGATCAGTACTGAAGGCATCTGTCACCTTAAATATCTCTTCCTCCTTGTTGAGATCTACCAATTCTGTAGAGTAGCAGAGTGGGGTAGGGCATTCTGAAGTAGCCACACCCTATATATGTCCTTGACAGTGACTTGGGGGCCCCGAGTGGCCAAGTGGTCTAAAGCGCTCTCTGTTATGGATTAGTGCCATCTCACCCCTGTATGCGTGGGTTCAAGTCTAGGATTCGGCCAATGTGGGTATGTGAGAAAGCTTGCCAGTAGCTTCTCGTGGGTCAGTGTTTCTTCTCGGGGTTTTCCTGAGTTCTTCCTCCACCATTAATACTGGCCGCCATGCATAGCCTATCGTGTGCTGAAAAATGACATTAAACCCCACAACAACAACAATGAGAGTGGCTTGAAAGCTAAAATTTAGTCCACTCCATGGTTGCATCCGAGTAACATGTGAAGGATGGTGGATTTGAAGGAGTTCTGTTGCACTCACCGTGCATCAAGGCCCAAATGTGTCTACTTGCAGCTCTGGAGAAGACATACCATGTGGGAAGAAGACTCAATTCAATCCCTGTGACTAACTAGTTAATACGGTAGCCAAGACTTCTTCTGACCATGTATTACAGATGTTGCACATCAAAGAAAGTTTACACTTAGTATTAAACAAAACAAGAGTCATGGTAGACTTCAATGCTCTGAATCTGCAAATATAGCATTCAAATGACATTCTACTGAAGAGAAAGCAAAACATAAATTAGTAATTCAGCAAGTTACTAACTCGGTAATATAAATATGTTCCTTGCTACTTATGAAGGAATCAAAAAAGTCACTGTTGCATTCAAAACTTATAGACTATGATTTGAACTTATGAATTTCAAGTATCCATTCATTAGCAAGAAGGGAAAGTTCTCTGCTGACCATTGTCCCTTCTCACGTATGTTCCCTAACAGGGTTGTGCCAAGAAAGGAGACTGTGCTGAAAAAGTTTAATGACAACACCTGTGCCTCTTGCTTTCTCACCACCTCAATTTGAAGCCCTAACAGAAGTGGGGAACTGAAAGAAAGAAAGCAGAGAGAAAAACAGCAATGATTGTTAGTGGCCGTCTTCACTAGATGAAAAATCATCAAATGCATAAAAGTCATATAGGGAAGTCGAATGTTTATATTTTTGACAAGGCATCAAAGACTTGTCTGTGCACTTTATCAACATCTACAAAAGGTATGTGTGGATAAAATATCTCTGTATGTGAGTTTTTACAAATGGGGTAAGAAAGTTGCATGAAACGGACTCATGATAAATAAGTTCTTGCATTACTGGGATCATGAATGCCCCAAGTGAGGCTTGGTAATTTTTGCACTCGATTGTGGCTTGATTCTGAATTATGAACTGTCATCATCATCATCATCATCATTATCCAAGTCATCAACCTTGTTGTTAGAATTGTCTGACGGTGGATTTCCTCTATTATTGCTGTAAACTAAATTACATCTGTTTTATTGTTGGATCAACACTTCCATTTCATCATCTTCATCAATGGAAAATGACAATGATGTACCATCAGCATGCATCATCATTTTGCCCATTGGTTAGGCCATCAGTAATGATTGCATTATGGAATGTCAGTCTGGAGTTACTGGCTGGCTTCATTGTATAGCTCCATAAGTAAGCTAGTCTGCTATGAATTCCATAGAATTTTATGAGGACATCTTAACAGCATGACAGCGAAAGTAAAAACTGGTACATCTGGGTATACCATATCTGCCAACCTAAAAGTCAATGTAGAGTATAAGTCAAATCAGCAAATTTGGCAAATCTTTCATCATTCATCCATATATAAGTTGATGCTGATATAAGACAATGCCAGATCAATACCATGGATTGTGTTTTTCACTTCCTTCCACACGGCATAGAAAATTTGATTTTATCTGTAACTCAGTAACCTTTCCAGTTAGGATCATTAAATGTAACTAAAAGTACCTAATTTGTTTCACACGAAGTATTTGAATGTATTATGTACTTTTAGCTACATATAATGATGCTGACCTGAAATTGTATTGAGTTATAGATAGGATAAAACTCGTGATGCTGTATGGAATTAAATTATAATAACTTTCAGTTTCATAAATATTAAAAGTATCACTGTATGCTATTTCAGATTAACAGCAATAGGGAAGTCGTATCATTAATACTCAAATGCTTTTTCCAGGTTTTTGGGGGGGAAGAGAGATACAGAGAGAAGGATGCATATGTATTCCATCGCATTCTTCTTCTTGCACCTCATGATCCAAATAAAATATGGTCCAATATATGAGAGAGAGAGAGAGAAAGTTCAGATCTTCGTGTTGTTTTTTTAAATTTTGTTTAACCTTATTGCACCAGTACTGCTGAAGCCTTTGTCAAAGAGATAAAACATTAATGAAATAGTAAATGTAAACTATGAAAATATATACCAAACTTCTTCAGGATTTAAATATTCACCATTTTGCATGCTGTCTAATTTTCCTTGCAAGTATAACAATCTCTCCATTCCCAACAAATAAGATTTTGTTTAAAGTGCATGTACTCTTCCTGTACTTAGGCGGCAATTGTTTTTATCTTTGCTCACGCTAGATGTACCTTAAATTGCTGTTGATTCCATTGGCAAGTTCAAAAATGTCACTGGCTGAGAAATTTATATGAGTAACCACATGGCATTTCTTTTCATTATATAGTACTGTTATGTATAATTGATTTAATTTATATTTTATTTAATTTAATTGTCTGCAAGTTTTAAAAAGAAATTTTATTACACGTTAAAGTAATGTCATTTTGTTTCCTGGAATTTGACATTTTTTAGAAATTTTTTTGATCCGACTGTTTTATCATCAACATCTAAAAATATAACTTTGTATCTAAATGCTGACCTAGTTCCTGATCTTGGTTTCAAAATTAGTAACAGTTCGAGTAAACAACTTCTTTTTTTCTCTTTTTAATTCTTAATGTGTGATTGATAATAGTGAAATCAGGCTGACTGGGACTACGTGACTTTGGATGTAAATAGCTTCTAGAATGTTCTAGAAATTCTGGTTTTACTTGAAGGTTGACCCTCATCTGGGTATCTGTTTTGTGCAGTATTCAGGTTTTATACCGATGTCTATACATTCTGTAGTATAGTCAGTGGGGTGTTTTACATTTGAGGTGTTTTGTTGTGACCAGTTGAGTTGAAATTTTGTTTTTGGAATTAATTATTTTGCCTGGAAATATTTTAGTGCTCATATAGAATTCCTGGACCAAGACAGCTATTGAAAATTTATTTGGAAATTCAAACACCAGAATATTATCTTCTGTGGTATAACAAAGATCTGTAGACAACTCAGTCTTATAAAGGCTACAGTATACATCATCGCCTTCCATTTTGGATATTTTTGTCAAGGCTCGAACTTGAATTCATTAGAACATTTTATTACTAGGACCTCTAAATTTTAATTCTGGGATTATTCTTGGATTATTTTTGGATCTGATTCTTAAGACCATAAGTCATTTTTTCCATTTTTCCATTGTTTTTCCAGGGAAATAAATTATTTTTTAAATTTTACAAAACTTGGTTTTTTATCTTCACTCTTTCTTTGTTACTGTTTATGATAGCCTAAATATTTAACAGTAAGGTATTCATAATACCCATGGGTAGCCTCATTTCCCTGTTGGTAACCTCACTAACCTTATCTGGTTTGCCGAATCTTGACCTCAAACAGGTGTTAGCTTGGAATGACTGAATACAGCCATAGCATATTTAATCAGCACGTAAATACCACAGTACTACAATGCCATGTGATTCTTTTAATAATGGAAGTGGCAACAAAAATTAGAATGAATTGCTTACCTAGTGGTATTAATTGATAATGGAATATGATACTGCACTTGTACACGAGTAAGATCAATCAGGAAAGTGAACAATAAAGATTTACAATCATGAAGACATCTCTGTCTGTATCTCTTTCCCTCTCAATGGGACATATGTTTTATTTAATCATTAGGTTCAAGAAGAAAACTGCAATGCAATAGGTCTTTGTCATGGTTATTCATCTTCACACTTGTAAATTCTAACGAACATATATGCAATCAAATTTAAACAACTTATATTACATACAATGTACATTACTGGTGAATGCTGCTTTAGCACAATTACATCTGATCTATGTTAAGTTTTAATACTGACGATTATGTAATTGTTTAAAATACTCAATGTGGGATCCTACATTTTTTCATACACGATCTCTTCCCCAAAATGAAATATTTTTTTACACATTATTTTTCATACTCTTGGAGAATTATTTTCCATACGAAAAATTCAATAAAGCGATTCGGATGACATAATAGATATATATGTTGATTCGGAGTATATAATGGAGATAAGATTTTCTAGTCATAAAGTATCGTCTTATAGGCCAGCAAATACAGTAACTATATGCATCTAGTGGTTAGGAAGGGGAGTTAACCAACAAGAGTTGCTTCTCTTTATCTACATAATATACAGAAAAAGTTTTGAGGAAGGCTGGATTTAGTGGTAGCAGAGAAAATTATCCTAATGTAATGTGATCAGGTATTGTAATTGATAGAGAAAAGTATCTGTCATTAATCGTATTGGCAAATCACCATACATGACATTAAAAGCAAATACAAAATTCTGCAAAAATAGTGTAAATGTACACACCCATGGCATTGCTGTTGAGAAGGAAGAAGCCATGACTCTGCCCATTGTCTTCCATCATCAGATAAAAGGGATGAACACCATATAGGTTGGAGTTCTCCTACGATCAGAAACATATAACATGTATGTTGTAATATGTGGCAAAACAGTCTTTAAACTACTTCAGAGATGTATTATTTGTTTTGTTTTTTTTTCTGTATAAAATTAGTACGTGAATAGTGAATGCATCTTATGGAATCAAAAGTAAAACACACAAATTACAAGTGTTTTGATTACTATATACTCCAGAAACAAAATACACATGTTCCAACAATTTCCATAGGACTAATTCGTGCGTGCTGATTTATAGTTAGGAAGAAAAACTACATTGGAACGTTATACATTAAGAAGGAGAGAAGCATATACTAAAAAAAGGAATAGATAAAGGGTGATAATTATTATGAGATTAAGAATGATTGTCATAAATGAAGAATATTTGGTATTTAAACACTGAGAATTTGAAATTTTACTACATGTAACAAAAATATACTTTACAAACTGCAATAACAATCTCAACAGTAATATACCCTAAATCTGCCCAAATATATTATAATTTGGAATGCAAAAAAATTCTACACTGTTATGAAATAGTAGTACATTACCAAAGATTGGATAGCTGTGAAAATTTTATGATTTGCAATGTTTCTTAATTACAGTATCTTTTGGAAGACCTGGCTATATACATGTATTCTCTAAATGTTTGAGCAAGGCACTCATGTACATAGTCCCAAAATTTTGACAGTCTACAACATTCATTAAAATAATGGTAGAAACTCAGAGGTATTTTTAACTCAAGTCCCTCCACCAGTCTGACACATTTTGATGACACAGGATTAGTCTAAGAACTGTATCATATCTAACTGAAGCCTGATCCCAAGCTTCTTGCTCAACAAGATTTGAGAACACAGGACCTGACCTTATACTTTTTAAACATTAATTAAGCAAAATAGCTTATGATTGTGCTCAAAAGTCCTAATTCTTTACTAGTAATTCTCTGGCAGCGGAATCCTATGGGTGAATCTTACTATGAGCAGTCTAAATTTCTGATTTTAGCACGAGCTAGATTTTTATCCTCAAAATACTGAGAAAGGAAGATGCCCAATAGTCATACCACTGGTGGCTGATCATGTGCCCACATTGTAAACCTAGTCCACTCCATGCTGTGAAGAAGTGTGTCTCTGTGTTCCCCAAGTCCATAGAGATATATGGATGGAAGTTGGTATGACAGCTGAAGAAATTGGTCACTAAATAGGAAGGCCGCTGCACCACTTGTGTTTAACCTGCATGAAAAGAACTACTAAGAATAAAGGATGTTGTCAAAGTACAAAGTTTTCAAACCTCTTAATATTTTGGGATGTGATCTAAATAATGTTTTAATAAAATGAAGAAACGTCAAATTTAAATCAAGAGTTATGATTTTGGAGGATGATGAGCGTTTGAATTTGGTAAAGAGGCATTAATTATCCGTTGCATGTAGAATCTTGCACTACACTCAGTATAATGTGTTTTGGAACTTCAAATGATTTAATTTTTGCAGCCAATATAATCTTTTATAAAGGTTTACTTTATTAAGTTTTACATATTTATTGGAAGGGTTAATATGTAACTTTAATTTAAAATCTTCAGATTTTTTTTATTTGTCCTCTGCAAACAATAAAACCTACACCAATCTAAGAACTTAAAAATAATTATTTTTTTCCTTTCTTGAATTTATAGAAACTGTAAGTTCTGAATAATTTTGGTTTCAATTATAATCTACCAGATATGACCATAATGAGATCTCTGAAATTCTTGAAAATTCATCTGTAGAAAAGTTGGAACTCTTAACTTTTCATTTATTCAGCCTCTTGTAATTCCTAAATAAATAACTACATATAAAAAGTAAAAAAACAAACCACTTTGACAGGATTATACTGGTCATGATGGATATAGCTCATTACTAAAGCAGGGCATAGTGGAAAGAAACATGTGCTTTTATTTCCAACCTACCAATCTTATGCATCTGGCACGAAATTCTGTTGCATTTATGTATGATTTGTACGTGAAGAACTTATTTTCATAAATGCATATACAGCAGATGTAATTTTCTGTAGTCTGACAGCAAAAAAAGCTGCCCGTTTGTTGATGAATGACCCTTGTATGTTAAAACTACAATGACATACAGTGTTGGACCATCCTGATCCTGTACCCTTTTGACAGCCAGGTTGAAAGGCTGACCCATGTCACTCAGATGTACATCATACTGAAGGTTACTGGCCCTTTCTGAAGGATGAGGCACCTCTAGGGGAACTTCATACCTCCTGGATGATGGATTATAAATCTATAAAACAAATGTCAAAATAGAGAAAAAAATAAATTAAAATCTAGATTACAACTAGAGAGAATGCTTCACTTTTACCCTAAGCCTTTGTGTCTATCCGATCTTAGCTCTCTTCTTATTCACTAATTGCTTGTTGTTTTGTTGTTTTTTTATCCTTTGATGTTTTTGTGTAAAATACTTACAAACAAATGTACATATACTGTGTCACATTTACTCTACAGTAAGTGGACAAAGAGAATATCTAGTCTGTCTGGAATGAATACATGAACAACAATTCATCCAACCAAATAAATCCAAAATTATCTGCCTATTCTGTTTTATGGCAGATCTACTTTCTCTTAGAAACCTTTAATTCTGGTCTGCTTATATTATATTATAAATAAAAGAAAAATAAAACGATGAATTGGATGAGACAAGAATAAAGATCTAGGACACTGTTATCCAGAGTTTAATCCATTTGTGAACAAATGGGATAAACTCTTTCTTTCTCTCAAAAGGTTTTAGTGTCATCCAGAGTTTGGACTTAAAACTTACTCTGATATGTAACCTTGATGAAGTTTCAAAGATGACCTCCAAATTTAACAATTTTATATCATTCGGGTAGTATCCTGGGACAGATTTCTCCAATGTAGCCACAAAGCCAAGTTCAGTGTCATTCCTCTCTTTGACTTGGTACCCAGGGTAGTTGGATGGATAATAACACGATGGAACATCCACAGATGCTTGAGTGTTAGACATATTTTCAGAGTGAACCGATTTCTTACGTGTAACAAGTGGTACCCAACAACATCCTCGCTGTTCACATGCCTCCATGGTTGCTCCTGTTTCAGGATGACAGTCAAATTTTTCATAATCTGTTGCTTTATAACACCCCTTTGTTTGTCTTAACTTTTTGGAATTAAAGTAATTGTTCTTTTTTAAATTGTCATTGCTTTGAGGTTTGTAGTTCTGATTGTCTGCAAGAAAGAATTGTTCTTTTTCCAGGGATATTATATCAATATTTTGTAACGACTTAATATTTCTAATTGTAGAATGAATTTCCATGACAACTGTTTGGCTGGACTCGTCCTCCTTGATATTTTGTAAGTTTGCTACATCTAATTCTGGGCTCTGAATCCAGATCAAACTGATATGAACTCTGCTATACAGCTGGTTCCACCAAAGGAGAATGACTACACAAAATATGATGAAAACTACAATGAAAATATACTTCCGTGGCATTGAAGGCATCTTTAATTACTTAACCATACGCTCTTTAAAACGACAGAAAAGTAATTCCTTCTGCAGAATCAACTTCAGAAACATCTATTCTTCAATGATAAAATCTATTATATTAGTTATGATGAATTTTTTGTAGCTTGAAGCCGTTATGTATCTTGGTCAAAGATCCGTTTCTGTAAGATATCTGAAACAAAAGAAAAATCTTACATATTTTGGTAATTAAGTTCATTTCTGCTGGGAAAAAGGGTACTTGGATGGAGAAAGTATATAAATATGTACATATATGGTATATAAAAGCCCTAAAAGTAAAAGTAATATCAGAAAATGCTATCAAAAAGTAATAACTGTTGGGACATACACAGAACAACAGCAGAACACTCATTCTGCACTTCAGCCATTTCTGGTTTGATCCTTGGAGCCAACATATGCAAGATTGTGATTGTGATTTTTGGTGGTCAGGGCCATTTTCAGCACATGAATAGCCATGGCAACATATATATTTGGTGGAGGAAGAGCCCAGAAAAAACAACTGACCCATGGGAAGCTACTGGAAAGCCGACTCTTACATACCCACATTGGATGATCCAAAACTTGAACCCCTGTGATCTGTAATGGCATGATCCAAGACTTGAACCCCCTGTGATCTGTAAAGGCAAATGTCTTTCAGTGGTATTGCATCCCATGGAAAGAAGTCTCAAATGACCTGTACACTTCTGATCAGACATTGCAATGTCTTCCTGATAATTTGATACTCACTGATTCAGACATTAAAATCTGGCAATTTCTTTGAAGCTGGTATAAAATTTCCTTACATATTTTCAAAAAATCTCCCGAAATAAACATAAATTCTATTTCAAGATTTTCCAAAGTTTTACAAGCAGTTTTCTCAACTCTTATGACCACCACAGACCTCAAATACGAGTCAGACAATGCAAAATTTATATAATGTAAATAGGGTAAAAACATTGCAATTTAAATATAAACTAAGAGGCCTGGTATTTATTTTTGTTCAATTAATATATGGTTGTCATCTTCCCCCAAAATACACATCTAAGCTGGGAATAATTTCAATTAAACAGATTTGTATCATCAAGCACAAGTCATTACTTAAGCAATGTATAATTTAAATATATGCCAATGGATACAAACCATTTTTATTGTTTACTTATTTACAACTACAATGTATAATGCAAGGAAAGATTTTAATCTTAGTCCTACATTAAGACAGCAAGTTGATTTTGTTGACGCCCACAACAAAAATAACAGCGTCAGGCCTTACATGTAAGACTACTGTAATCCATGACAAAGTAATATTTTACAGGTCTTTTTTCCCTATCAAAAGTCACTTTTCTTACAACAGTCCTTGTTGCCCACTTTCAAAGGTGCTACAAGACCGTGGTGCCTAACAAATGTGAAATATTGTAATACTCAGTCCTAACCTTCGTCGTCGTCTGATAAATCCAGGTGTCACTCGGATTAACATATCAAAGAGTGCATTATTTGGTTTGGATGTTTGGAGGGCGCAAATAAAGGGACATAAGTCCAAACGCGTCGTGTAATGACTGCCAATATAAAATATCGTTAAACAGTTGCAGCTTTCGTTTCTTGTTTTCTTTTTCTTTTTTTTTTTTCTTTTTTTGTTGCTGTAAACTAGGCCTAGCCAGTAACTCGAAAATTAGATTCATCGACGCACAAAAGTTTCCACTGTTAGTTCCATATCTTAGAATGTGTAATTTTTTTTAAATTGCGCATCCAATTTAGAAATACTATAACAGCAGTGCACATGGGAAAACAAACCCAAGCACCAAGTTTCAACAAAGCAACTGCACTTCATGCTAATAGTGGCTGGTTGTTTGTATGTGTTGGTGGGGGGGGGGGGGGGGAGGGATTGGCGGGGGAATGCAATATCAGTAATAAATATTACTGTCACCAGGCGGTTATTGAAATGTATAATGTACAAATCACTTGAATTTAAAGTTAGATTAAATAAATTCTGGTCAGGTCATCCCGTCTAAAATCAGATCTGACTAATAGCAGTAAGTTGTCTACCAGTTATGACTGGGAATACAAATGCTACGTTTAAAATGAACACTGTCCTCAAATGTCTATGAACTTTATAAATCCCCCCCCCCAAAAAAAAAATATATATATATATATATATATATATATATATATATATATATATATATATATATATATATATATATATATATATATATATATAAGATAAAAAAATTGTAAAAAATTTGTTTGTTGGTAGCAAACTTCATTACTATAAACCTCAAATTTCAAAGCCAAGTCAAAGTGCCAAACATTTCTGGATACTCTAAACAGGAGCTTGACGTTAGATTATGTTTGCTATTTTTTTTCCCTGGATCGTACCTTCTCTATAATAATGTACTCAGTGTAAGAGGTAGAAAAAAGTAAACACTATCAAACGTCAAGTTCCTTTAATCCTAATTTTTTATATACAAAAAGTGAAAAAATAAAAAATAACATAAAATAGAAATTATACCATCCGTACTATAAAGAAGTGAACATTCCTGGAGGGTCCGACAAAATCAGACTCCCAACTTTTGTGTGACCTACAAATCAGTAAAGGTTTTATGCCTAATTTATGGAAACAGATCTAGGTGTAAATATGGACCCAGTCACAAATATATAGCTGTATCGAGGTCCTTCTCGGAATACATCTGGGAGTAAATATGTTTGTTTGGATGATTGATTAATTGATTGATTAACGCATATGTGTGTGTGGTTAGTGGGGGCGGTGGACTTGTAAAAATGAAAACAAAAACATGAAAATTCTATAAAAAAAATTATAGTTTGCCTTAGTCTTATGTAGATGAAGCTATTGATGGATGGAAGCTCGATTTCTTTATGTACATTGAATAGCTCAACACTGTTTCATATACATTAAAGTGCAGTCCCCCCACCCCCAGTACTTGATAGGACCGTTATAAGCTAGAAAGTGGCGATCTGCGTGAAGTTCATAGATCACTTATTTTTGTATCTTTACAAGAGATGTATAGTGAGATACCGTAGGGTCTATGAAAGTCCCAGTCAAAAAGGTCGTGGGAACGTTTAGGGTCACCACTTTTTACTATACCCTGGGAACGTTTAGGGTCAATGGGAATTTAACATAGGGAATGTATAGACAATGGATTGGGACTGTCTAGGGTCAATATGAATTGGAGAGGGGTGAGAGGGGTGCAACAATGTTGCAAGGGGCTGACGTCAATCGGACCAAAGAGCGGGGGGGGGGGGGGATCTAGAACGCTTGGCGGGACAAAACGTATATAACACATACAACATACAGACAGACTGATCAACATCAAACACATATATGGCAAAGAGAATACATATATTTTCGAGGCATATGAGCGGCCCTGAAAAGGGATGTTGGTTTTCTTCTTCTTCTTTCTTCTAATTCCTTCTTTTCCTCCACCAGCTTCTTATTCTCTCTCCTACACTTTTTGTCTTCTTCTTCTCATTCTTTTATCCTCCTGTTTCTCCTTTTCCTCGTCTTTCTTCCTCTTTTCATTTTCTTCATCCTTTTCTTTTTTTTTCATTCCATTCTCTCATCCTCTTTTTGTCCTCTTCGTCCCCCTTCTCCTCCTTTTCTTCTTTAAAGAGATCTCTTATCATTTCCTTTGACTTTCTTACGTTGTTTATTTCGATCTTCACTCGATGGGAGCTATAGAAATAAAAATCTTCATCCACTTTAACCAACATTTCCTCTATCATCCCCAAATTGTCGAGCACGTCTTTCAATTTCTTCATCTTGTCAAGGCGGTTTGAGGCCATCTTGGTTTATTCAATGTTAAATGGCACGAACTGTCTTTTTTTTTTTTTTTCATTCGCATTCAGGCGGTAAACACGGAGAAGGCAGGACCGGAGTACAAGAGGTTAATGAATGGGTGCAGGTGGGAAAAGCAGGCAAAGAGTGCTGCACACAGGACCACTACAACGACGTGGCCTCAACGTGGTAGCCTCCTGCTTCTGTCGAGCAACCCACCATGGAAATACATAAGCCGCTGATATAAAGAAGTCACTGGACAGCTGCAACGGATAAATGGAGGAGGGCAAGAAACACTAGGTAGCCGAAAGGGAGGTAGCCAGTGTGAGTCCGAACCAGAAACCGAGTGGCAGTAAACCAGCGATAAATTACCAGGCTGCCTGATCAAATGACGTTACACCATAGGAGTTTAATGGAAAGATACCAAACACGAGGCTATCCTAAGCCATTGTTGAGTTGTCACCAGAGTAACAGATATGAGTAGCCGTTCTATACCGGAGCAGCCTGCCATTTTCCGGAGGATGCCTTCGAAAAGCACAAACAGAAGAACCAAGATTTAGTGCCATATTGCCTGAATGTATACGGTTTTCATTAATGGCGCGAATGAGGATGAGATTTTATTAGCGTCGAGCGCACAAAGTGCATGCACGACGATTTAAATTCCGCAATAGCGGACTAAACAGTTGATCGAAGGGGACGGCAAAGAGCCTCATCTAATGCACACAGAGTGTGCTACTTGGTTGTGTCCGATTTCGGGATAATATAATCCCACGGAACAAACGACGAGAGGGAATAGAAGCACCCATGCTCATCGTCAGTAATATGTATCAGTTGCTTTGCTTACTAGGGGATTACACCCCACTTATAGCCTACCCAAGTACCGTGATGGCACATTAATCGGGCTATTAGGTTTAATATGTGTTAGCATATTATGATTGAATGTCCGGTTGAGGGCAGGACGGTGGGGGTATAAATAGGAAGTGAGCCGTTTGTGACATCCAGAGTTAATTTAGATCCCAATTTCTAGAATAAGTAGCGTCTTGCTGAATTTTGAAAGATTGTATCTGTGCTTATGGATATAGAGAAAAGAAGGAAAAGAATAATAATAAAATTTATTTTTATTTTTTAAAATATTTTTTATCTTGTATCTTTTTAATTTATAATTTTTAAAAATATTTTTTATCTTGTATCTTTTTAATTTATAATTTTTTATTTTTGTATTTTTTTTAAAAGTTGGTATTTATATAAATGTCGAATTGATGTTAGGGTAGTAGTGAATAGGGGCGATTCAGGGTCAAGGGGAATTAGCATTAAAAACCACCCTGGGCCTGTTTAGCGTCTATGTAAATTTAACATGGGAAAAACCCCTGGGCCTGTTTAGGGTCAAGGGAATTTAACAAGGGGAAAAATAATATTGGGCCTGTTGAGCGTCAAGGGAAATTCAACAGGGTGGGCCTGTTGAGCGTCAAGGGAAAATGGAACAGGGTCGGGACCCTATTTTAATACGGTCCCGACCTGATGGGCCTATGAAAATGGAACAGGGGAAAATTGAAACAGGGAGGGGTCTCTATTTTTTTTTAAAATTAAAAAAATGGGGGTAGACAATGAAAGTCAAGATCTTTTCGAGACCTATGAAGGGGCCCTGAAAAGGGTCTTTGGGTTTCTTCTTCTTCTTCTAAATCTTCCACTTCTTTAACCATCTTCTCACTTTTGCCACCCTTCCTGTCTTCTCCTTTTCTGGCATCCAGTCAGGATGGCCTAGAGCTCTGAACTTTTCCTGAACTTTTATCCAATTCTGATTGAGCCTCTCAAACTCTGCCTGTTTCTTTTTGTTTTCCTCATCTTTTCTTTCTTTACTCCATGTCTCTTTAATCTTCTCTACTTCTTCCTCCATCACTTTTCTCATCAGATCTTCCCCTTTCTTCATCTTGTCCATCCCCCATTTTACATTCCTCCACTCTGTCCAGTACAATATCTTTTCTTGGAAGCACCGGACTTACCAAGTCTTTCACATCTCCATGCCTCCATTCCTTTTCTATTCTTTCTACAACATATTCTACATCCATTATCCACAAATAGATGTCTCTCAACAGATTAAATAAAACTGATACTTGAGTCATTTTGTCTCGGTTATTCCGTAGAATGGTGTTAACGACGAACGTTGTGGGTTCTTATACGAAAAGTGCGGACGTGAAGGAAAAAACATCCCCCTAAGACCCAAAACTTATATTACCTAGATCATCACTTAAAACGCGCGGACGTGGAGGAAAACATCCCCTACTTTTCTCTTCTCATATTATCTACTATCCACACAAACGTTCTTTAGCACTTACAAAACCCAAACTATACTATCCACACACACACACACACACGCTAAGCATTAAAATCAAACCCAATAACCTACTATCCACACAAACGTACCTGAGCACTTACAAACACACAATCATATACATAAACACATACAATATTAACAAGAAAAGAGTGAGTGTTTATAAATACACTACTTCACATGCACACATTGGCAAATCGATTACTATTTCTTTTCTAAAGGTTTGGGTAGCCCTGAAAAAAGCTGTTTGTTTTGAACTCCAGGGCACCTGGTTAATGATAGCACCTTCCAGGCCTGGCACCGCAAACGCATCTTCTACTCCAGTCTCCTTTCACTCTTTTGACTGGGAGCGCAGAGGGAGGATGATTGGCTTCAGCACCCCAATCCTCTGCCTCTGGTATATTGTAAGTCATCCTCTCTCCTATTTTCTTTTCCTCCTCTTCCCTCTGTCTTCTCTCCTCTTCCTTCTTTATCCTTCCCTCTTCGACTATGGCCTCTGCAGCCAGCTCATTTACTATACGCCTGGCATATTCCAGGTGCATCTGGAGTTCTAGAATCTTTACAATTCTTGTATTCATTGTCTTGTTGTTAACGAGTCAACGATGGGTAGCCCAACTGACGATCAGTTTTTTATTTATACGAAAAGCGCGGACGTGAAGGAAAACATCCCCTAAGACAAAACTTATATTACCTAGATCAGCACTTAAAACGCGCGGACGTGAAGGAAAACATCCCCCTACTTTTCTCTTCTCATATTATCTACTATCCATACAAACGTACTTTAGCACTTACAAAACTCAAACTATACTATCCACACACACTCTAAGCATTAAAATCAAACCCAATAACCTACTATCCACACAAACGTACCTGAGCACTTACAATCACAAACACACACTTTCTAAGCAAGATAAATAATTCATGTGCTCATACACTCACTACTGTTTTTTTAACTTATTATAGGCAATCGATTGTTGTTTCTTTTCTAGAGTATGGGGTAGCCCTGAAAAGGGCTGTTTTTTTGTTTGCTATGACAATCTTTTTTAGGTTCTAAGATTGCGGCCTCCTTTGACGATAGGCTTTCTCCCAGGATAAGGTCTGCTTCTTCGGAAAGAGAAGAAGAACTCTTTGGTATCGATACGACAATCGACAAAGCCTCTGTCAGGTTCAGGTTGCTGCTGCTGCTGCTGTTGCTGCTCTCTCTGCTGTTTCTGAAGTCTGTACTTCTCTGTCCATTCTTCTTTCTCCCTGTTAATTTCGTCTCTGAAGAGCTCTTCTATCAGGTCTTCAGTGACTTTTAACATTCTCACATTCTCTATCTCTTCTGGCTTCGGTATCAGACTGTGTCTGACCCTATGCAAATTCACGCAGGCTTCGTTTAGCTTAGCTAGTCTGGAGCACATCTTCGTAGGAGGATGAGTCGACAATGGATGGTTAGACTGGACACTACCCCGGCTTTAAAGTCAAAGCGCGGACGTGAAGGTAAACATCCCTATACGGTTTTCGAGCCGGAACGTTCAATGAGTATCATGAGAGGGATAGTAACAAGTCAAAGAGCATGAATCAAGATTCCTATAGCAAAACAAAAGACAAAGTAATTTTTTCTTCAAAACAACATTTTTTATTCAAAATCACTTAACACTAACAAACAACTATAACATTTTAAACAATAATCCAACAATATAACAAACATTTTTTTCAAATTACAAACATTTTTTTCAACTAACACATTATTTTGGACAGGGCTGACAACGTTGTGAATGAAATTGTGATTTCCACTGTTGGAAGTCATTAGGCCATTGATGGACACTACGTTTCCTAGCTTGAGACAAAAGATAAGCATAATGGTCACAAAACCATCGATCTACTTTCACATCGTTTCTAGAAGAAGAACGAGGATCAAAATGAGTCACTAAATGTTCTAAGGAATAGCCCAGGCTGCGATGATGCAGAAAATACACACAATATTGTCCACACACCAAGGAATCTGTGCCTTGTAATTTCACATTTTTGAATCGGGTGGTCTGAGCATTGCTTCTCATAAAGTCAATGATATTGTCTTCCAAAGGAGGCAATCCATAGGAATCGAAATATTCCACACATCCTTCATGAGGACAGTGGGTTCCTGGGAGATGATGTCGTCCGTGTTGATCACATAAGCTTGATGGTCTTGAGGTTTGCGATGAGGGAGTTCATCTTTAGCACAGACGACAGGATTCCAAGAAGCCGTGTACGAGCTGTGGTTCAAAAGGTAATAAAGTTCCCAGGTATCCATGTTTTTCTTTTTCTTCACAGGTAATGATACGTGATCAATTCGATCCTGACTTTTTGCTTGAAAATGTCTGACAAATAACCGTTTCTTCGCTTCGTCTCCCCACTCTGATTCAGGAGAGCTTCGATACGATGGATGTCTTGAGTGGTTAATGGTGGACAAGAATGCTCACGCAAGTCTTTATACCACTGATGCAACACGACTTCGTCCGAGATGAGACTCCAAGCTTCGTCCAGATACTCGTCCAGTTTTTCTTCTTGACTCAGCATCAGGCATTTATCGTGTTGAATTTGACTGGGATGATCGTTTTGACATCCATAGCAATTTTTCTTGATCAATTCCGTCATTTTTTCGACCAAGTGTTTGGCAAAACAGGAGACTAAATGGGCTTCTTGTTCTGGCCATCTCGACTTCATCATGATAACTTCTTCTTCCACAGTCTCCTCACATTCCATGTCTAAATTTTCTCCACTAGGTAAAGAGGGATAACAGTCTTCCATGGCTTCTAATAATCTAGAATGACTTCTCTCAAACTGTTGATTTCTATCGTATTATCCAATTCTGCATACAGGATGACGTTCACCGTTTCATCAGGTTCTCGTTTTGCAAACTGAATTTCCACACGAATTTGGCCTGATTTTATAGGGTGGAAATGTCTCTCGTCTCTGCCTTGGTCTGGAGTGAAATCAAAAGCCCACAAAGCATAGCCTCCTGCATAATCTTCGTACGTAATACCGTGACTGGTGTTGGTTCCTAACTGTCCGGTAGCTTCGTACAGGGACAAGTGCGATCTCAAGTAATTCTTCTTGTCAAAGTCAGGTTCGAAGGGTTGGGTACACAAGGTCTTGCCATCGCGACTGACTTCGACCTTGGACACGCCAAAGTGTTGAAAGTAGAAAGCATTTTTATCGACAGCTCCGTTGAAGGCTGTATTCTCGACGATACCAACGATCAAACGTTTGGGTAACTGTCCTTGGAACAGATGATCTTCGATCATGGATCGTTGCCCCTTGGGAATGGTGAAGGTTTTCACTTCCACGCGTCGTATCGGATACTTGGCGGTCGTTCTGTTCAACGTGTGACTAATGTCGTTTCCCACATTAGGTTACACTTCCACACGTCGTACGTAGAGTCTGGCTTCTTGGATTTTGGTTTTGTAATCGTCACTATCAGCCATTAAATGGAAAGCGGTACTGCTACGATTCAGTCTCAGGCGGACATCCACCCCGTTCAGCAAATACTTTTCTTGCAACCACATGTCCAAATGCAAACGATCCATCAGTTCTAAACTCTTTCCATCTTTGATTTTGTTTTTTCGTTCTACAAATCAATCATTGTGGTCTTTCTTTGTATCAGTTTCCAATTCTTCAAACTGGCCTGCATCGTCAGCTTTCCATACCACACAGGCATTGAGATGAGTGTTCTTGGCGTCTATTCCGTACGTCAAGAGATTTTCCAGGTAGGCACGATAAGGGTAAGTATCCATGCTGCTACTGACTAGTTTGTTATTCAAGTACAAGTCCACTCCACTGAACAAGGAATGCATGAAATTGTTGACGGGAGCTTCTGCTTCAGTGTCTATATCACCTCCTGTCTTATCTAGAACTTTGACTTTCAGGTACAAGTAACTGCTATTCAGATCGATGTAATCTTCGGGCTGTCCTTTGATTTCAAACTCGATGGGAGCGGAATCCGTCAAAGAGGAGACGGGGTGAAATTCCACCCACTGAGATTCTTGCATGGTCATCATGGTGGAGGGCTTGGCAAACAGATCTAGTTCCGACTTGGAACAAGCGCAAGACTCTCGGTGCATCATTCTTCTGTTTCTCAATACTTTAATAATCGAAAACGTCTAAGTCTCGGATGGTTCTTTTTTTCTTTATCTTTCTAGCTTTAGGCGTGTGAAGTCTGGTGAAAGGGTGTTTTCTTCGTCGTCTCTTTCTGTCTTGTCCTTGCTGTGGCTTCAAGAAAGTAGGAATGCCTGACTCGGTAGCGTGCAGGGCATTTATAGGTGTTTCTCGTCGGCTCAAAAGGTCTTTACCCGTTTGCAGCAAGACATTTTTGCCTGCCCTCATGAAGGCTTCTTTGGGATTTTGTTTGTCGATGATGACATTTTTGAGAAATTCTTTGCCTTGCGTCAGTGCCGCATCTTTCAAGGCGTACAATCCGCGTGTCACCATCGGTTTCAAGACTGAGGTCACCGAACGAAAGGCCGATTTTAGCATATCTCCTAAACCGTGTCCTCGCTGTCGAGCAATCCCTCGGTACACTAGATACATGACTTACGAATCGTGAGAGAACCGTTTTCTAAAATGGAGTTTCACCGTGACTTTCCCCTTGGTGAATGAAATATTTTGTCCCAGATCTCCTTTTATAGCAATGTTGACCGTGTCCAAATACGACTTGCTAACGGTCAAATAGTGAGCATGTACAAATTCGCGGTGAACGTGATAGGTGTTTCCACCTTCCTGGTCACTGGTCGTGGTATAATCCACTTTGAAAGGAATGACACGCAGTAACGGCACGGAGGTGTGTCCCACCACGTTATACTCTACCACATCGGAATACACAAAGATCAAATTCAGTCCTTGGTTCAGTTCTACAGGGAATCGAAAAAACTTGTAAAATTCCGTATTGCTGTTGATCTTCGGTTTAAAATTTGGAGCCATTTTTGTGTCTCCACCTAAAATATCAAACAAGTCACGATTAAAACTGGACAACGTTTGGGTATCCTGAAATTTCATCAGTAAGCGACGAGCCACTTTATGGTACTCCAGGGTGACACTTTTTTGATTCTGTTCAGGGCTTTGCCAAAGGCTAACTTGAACCTGTAAGCAATTGTATCCACCAAATGTTGGCCACTAAAATAAAATCCTGACGGAATTTTCAAGGTGTAGATACTGAGGGGTGAATTGTTGGATGGTCTTGTGTCCCCTGAAAACCCGATTTCATTCATGGTTTGTTGCAATTGTTCGTTCATGATTTCGACCTCAAAAGTGTTTTGCTTTTCAGTGATGTTTTGGATTTGTGTAAGGTGAATCATTTCCACTAAAGCCACTTCCCAATGGGCTTCGTGATCTAATTGGATGGCCTGAGGTAATTTGGCCGTGTAGCAGCACAACGTGTTGTTGGGAAACACCTCCATGGAACTGTCACTGGGTAAGGTTAAGTAAAATTGGTTTTGGTGACTCATAATTTCAGAGTTCTGTGACTGTCCGAGGGGTTACTGGAAGTCAGAGGAGTGTCTCCGCCCAAAATAGGGTTGTTATTGTTGTTGTTGTTGGAGTGGTGACTGACACTGGCACTGGACACAAGGTTCCCGTTGTTCCCGTTGGAAGAAAATTTCAGGGAGGGATTGGGCAGCAGGTAACCGATGCAACTGCTCAATAAAATGGTCCACAATTGTTTGTCTCCTTGTTGCAAACTCAAATTGGCGATGGCTGCCCCGATGACACAATACACCACGAAGATTTGCCAGAAAAAGACGATTTGCGTTTTAGGCACACGTTCTTCACACCACACCCACAAGGGTTGTTTTTGTAAATCTTGCAGAGAAGAACTGGGTGAAGGAGTGGTCGCAGTAGCTGCGTCTGTGTGAAAGGGCATGATGGTCACTTATTTTTATAGTCGATGACTTGCGAAGCGTCGATCCAAGAATCAAAACTAGGTGGATATTCTTTCCAACGTACTTTGACTTCTTTGACACGTCGTTTGCCCACTTTACGAGTTCTGCGTTCGAGAATGCTTTCGATGTCGTACACGTCGTCTTCTTTTTTGGTGACACGTTGTAACTCGGGTAAATAAAACGTTCCTTTGAGCACTTCTCCGTTCATATCTTCCAATTTATAGACGGCAGGATGACGGCCATGCACTCGTCCAGTGACACGAAACAATTCGGTAGTCCAGTTAGGTAAGTAACCTTTGTCGAAAGTGCGTTTGGTTTTGCCAATGCGTACTCAATCTCCTACGGCCAACACTCCACTTTTCTTGGGGACAGCCCTCGTCGGGGACGTACCAAACAGGCGATCAGACACCAGCACTTCGTTCTTGGGAGTCACCTCTTCCGGGGCACGTCCAATGCTTCGATGGTAAGATTGGTTGTACGCTTGCACCAGGTGCGGTAAGATGTCGATGTACTTCAGAGTGTGGTGATGCGTAAAATATTTCCACATGCGTTTTTTCAAAGTGCGTTGAAAAGGTTCCACGATGCTGGCTTTGGTTTCAGGATTCTCGGTGGTAAAAATATGAATGTCACGTTTCTTTAATTCGTTTTGGAAAGCTTGGTTCAGAAATTCGGTGCCGTTGTCCATTTGCCATCAAAGAGGGTGACGACCGCTTTGTTTCAACACTCGTTGCAGGGCTCGCACTAACTCGTGGCTCGATTTGGAAGTCAAGGGCACAACCCAGGCAAATTTGGGAAAGACGTCGATGACACAAAACAAATATTTGTACCCACGATTGTACCTGGCCAAATGAGAGACATCAGCTAAATCGGCTTGCCATTGATGATCGATGCCTTCCACTAGGGTGAGACTTCTGGAAAACTTGCGTCGAATGGGTTTGTGTAAAGTGTAGGTAGCTTGTTCTTGTAACCATCGTTGCACTTGAGGTAAACGGAGACTTTTCAGTCGAGTTTTGGCCGCACGATACAATTTTTGAACTCCTGCGTAACCTGCAGGTTGGAAGGGATTGTAGTAAATGCTGGCTAACACTTTTTCCATTTTTTTGTTTCTTAATAAGACACCCACTCTTCGAGGATGCTACTTTGCGTGCGACGAAAGGGTGGTTTGGAAACGGATTTACGTGTCCGATGGGCTAGAGTAGAAGTCGAAGGTAGTGGTGGTGGAGGTGGCAATGGAATGGCTTTGGTCTTCTTTTCTTTTTTCACTTCTGGTTTCCCTTCTTTCTTTTTCACTTCTTTCGAAGGAGGAGTGGACATCATCTTTTTAACCCAAGCTTTCATTTCTTTTCGTTGCGGTGTTGGGGACGGGGTCAACAAGGATGCTGCAATCTTACTAGACATGGGAGCTGCTGACGGTGTTTGAAAGACTTCTCGTATATCTTCTTCCTCAGGCCTTCGTGGGGTAGCGTCTCTGGTGACCCCTGGGAATGGAAGTAGTGGTGGTGGTGATGGTGTGGGGGATGGACTTTTCATCAAGGTCTTAAAATCTTTCAGAGTGGGTAGAGCTGTTTCGTCTAAAGCTTTCTGGTGAAAGAGTTGCAGTCGTTGCAAGAGTTGACCGTACTTTTGCGATTTTTCTGTTTCGGACAAATCTTGGCGATCCATGAAAGACTGCAATTCGTGCTGTAACTGGGACATCTCGCTGAAATTGGGATTGGGAGGTAAATGCGGGGTACGTTGTTCTTGCCAACGATGGTATTCCATCCATCGTTTGTAAGGCACTAAAGTTAGTTTTCGTCCTTCCATGGGATGTCAGGGGTCAATTCTGAGATCTTGGAACTTCAGAGGTCCTTTTAATCTTGCTCCCACCAGTCCTCCCAACATGGTTCCCAAGACTCCTTTCAGCAATGGACCTAACAAGAGGGGTAAAATTCCTCCACGTTGGACCAACATCATCTTCTTTTGTCCGATGGGAATTTTCTTTTGAACCATTTGGCGAAGAACGTGACGATGTTTGCCTAAGCATTGTTTCTGGTGTTTGGACAAAGGGATCGTGCCTTTCAAGATGTTCAAACAACATTCGCACACGGTATCGATGACCTCTTTGGAAGCTGATTGAATGAGTTGTTTTCGTAGGGGTGGAGAAGCTTTGGACAGGACAGATAACATGTCCCCATGTTTGATTAAACGAGGAGGTAGTCCTTTCCTTTTCTTTCCTTGGGTTTTAGAAGAGGGATGTTTTCTGGAGGGTGACATCTTTGAGTCTTCAGGAGCACGAAAAACACTGATACCCCTACTTGGTCACAGACCTTTTTTATACTGGAACGCGTCGCCACTGGTTGTCTTTACGTCGTATCAACTTCAGGACAGGCATGACACGTCGTGCAGTGGTACGTAACGGACTAAATCGAGCCAGTTCTTGCTTGGACAAATCCAGTAAACTTTGTAACATGCCCGATCTTTCTTGAAATTTGATTTTGGGAGAAGGTACTTTGTGAGCAGCGGCCACTGCCGCTAAATTGGAGGGTCCTGCCACTGGGGAAGTTCTTGGGGTCATCAACGGAGAAGTTCTTGGTGTAATCAACGTCTCCAAGTACTTTTCAGTTCTTGGTGTCATCAATGGAGAAGTGAATGAACCTGAGGCTACCGGAGACGCGGTCACCGCCGTTGCAGGTCGTAGTTTGCGAGTGTAAGGTTGCGTCCTGGCCGAAGTGCCTCTCTTGCGACTAGTTTTCTGTGGGCTTTTCTTTTTCAGGGTGGTGACTGGTAAGAGGAGGGTCCCGCCACTGGAGAAGTTCTTGGAGACACGGGTCTCCTTGGGGACTTGGTCTTGACACCGTGGCTCTTTTTCTTCTTCTTGGAGCTCCGTTTGACTTTTTTCTTTGGGAGAAGTTTGGGAGCATTAGAATCCCATCTTAAGAGAGAGCGAATGATGACCCCTCCAAGAGTACCGCTCCCTCCAGGTTTCAAACTGATTTGCTTTTCGGTTTGAGTGTCGATGCAGGGATCGGCCAGTTGGGTCAAAGCGACTTTGTTTCGATCAAAAAAGCGTTTGGTTTGATGAGGAATCTGAATGATCCCTTGCAGTAATTGACGTGCTGTCACCGTGAACCATCGTACGGCATTTTTGAGACTAGCTTCTAAGACACGAGCCCGTATTTGTGGATTTGTTTCTCGACTAATGCCATACAAGGCACGAATCAATTTGACGGGAAGATGCGACTGAAGGGACGTCATGTTCAAAATGTGTGAGACAGACGAAAAGTGTCTGAGGTTTTTATAGACTTTTTTGTTGAGTGAAATTCAGTCGAGGACGGAGACGTGTACAGGACAGGCCCTCCGTCTTGGCACAAGTGGTGAAACAATTGGGTACGAAATCGCAAATCATCGGGGGTCGTAGGTTTCAAATCGACGAGTAAATAAGCGTGTGGAGCTCGAGTGGCATCGTCGTACGCCTGAGTCAGCCAAGGCGTTCCTAACTGTTTGGCTAAGACTTGCACTTACGATTTATCTCGAGGGCTTTTAAACAAGACCACGTAATGCGCATTGAGACTGATGGTGCGATGGGCTTTACTTTGTTGAAACAAATTTTGGGTCATGTAAACGACACTGGCATTACGATGATGCCCTTTGCGCGTGAACCAAAGTTTAGTTTCTTCTTCGTCTTTACCTAACATGTAGTCGAAAATGACCAAATGGGTTTGACGGGAGTCAGAGACGATTCCGTCGTCTTCTTTAGGAATGCCTTCCACAAACACGATGGAATCACCTTGACTTTCTCGCAAGAGGCTGTACGCCGATTGCCACTCTTTGTAACACCACACGATGCGTTGAGGTGGTCGATCGATCAAATGATGTTTATGTTCGATCAAACGTTTGACAAATTCGGTTTTGCCTGAACCGCTAGGTCCAGCAATGAGCATGTTAAAGGGATGGCGAAGATACAAAGCCTCCCAACTGGCACGATCTAAGTGTTCGTCGATGACTTTGACAGTAGAGGAAGAGGGAGCAGAGACAGCAGAGGTAGCCATAGTGTTAAGAATGTCACTTGTGACACGAAAACAAACAAGACAAGAGTTTATATACTTTTTTCAGAACACGTTTATTGAATGTTTCAAACATGAACACGAAAGAGAAAAATACATAAAAGCCAAAGGCTTAAGTACAACGATAAAACGCACATGAAAACCATCAACGAGGAATAAAAACAAGTGTCTGTACAACATGTTTTGGGTAATGTTCTGACCAGTTCTATAGGGGGTAAGGTCACACAAGTGTCCTCCCGAAAGGGTCTTTCAGGCATGTTCACAACAGTCCTGTCCTGAGTGACGAGTTCTTCTTCTGGTACCGTCACTAACACAGGTTGAAAAGTAACTTTTTTCCTTGAACAAATCTCGTGCATACTGGGCCACTTCTTGGGTCCAAGCCTCAAATCCCCCTTTTTTCCAGTCACGGAGATCTGTCCAATGGGGGTGTAAGTCACAAGCTACACACACATCGTCATACACGTCTTCGGTAGCTAAAAGTTGACGAATCTTCTTTTCCTGTTGAAGTCGAGAAGTATCCAGATGAAAACGCAAGGCTTTGAGCAAAAGGAGTCTTTCGTGACCATTTAAGACCATTTGGGTGGTAAGTACTGTTCGTAAAGAGTCCACAAGGAATCGGCTGGTAAACGAAATCCCAGAAAACAAGTCACTAAGACATACACTATGCGTCGACCCAAATTGAATGGATACAGTTCTTGTAATAATTGATGGTAATGATCCACGGTTTGAATATGGTCATTGAGTTCCTTCCACGGAATCTGTTCAATCACATGTGATAAAAGTCGTGGCATGGATTCCTGTTTTTATAGTCTCTTTGTTTCGGAAGCAATACACGTACTTTCTACCCAGAGATCTTCGTTCTCCAGTTGGAAATTTAAATGCTCCAAACTGTAACCTAAACTTCAGAGTTCGATTAGAAGTCTTCTCTTCCTCTAAGTAGATTCCACGTAAAATATGTTGGTAATCCTTTAACTTGTCTTCCTCAATGCGTTGCACTAGATGAACATTTAATTCATTCACTAACTCATAGTGTTGAACAAGGTCTGACCACTGAAACAATTTCTGACGAATCAGTTCTCTTATACCATTCAGGTACCAGTGGTTACACACCTGGTGACGTAACGGATGCAATTGTTCTTTACGTTTGACTTGTATTTTGACCAGTTCTCGGAAAATACGTTCTCTCAACTCCACAGGCAAAGCACGAATGTTCTCTTGTAAAGTATCCATGAATAGGTCAGTCCGTACAATTTACAATCTTCTCCTAGAGCAAAAGTAATCCACATAGTGAGTAATTTCTAACCACTGCCACTCAGGGTAACATCCAATAATCTCACTGAACTCTTTTGATGTAAACGGTCTAGAGTGATATAATAGGATGAATGCACACTTGACCCAGAGAAATCTAACACACTGGTTGACTTTTTTCACTTTCCTCTTGTGAATTTCTCGGCACAAAAGTTCTACAGTTACCCATTGAGATTTCACTCTGGCAAGTCCCTGCCAAACTTCCTTGTAAATCTTCTCTAGCAGTTCTTTAGGTAATGATTCAATATCGTTTTTGAAATGGAGTTTAAATACTGGTCTCGGTGATGTCCAACATTTGACTCCTAACCAATCTGGTTTCTTCTTCAACGACATGGTAAGTTACTTCAATATCTCGGTCCCACTAAGGGTAAGTAATGACAATTCGGTGACCATCGAGCATGTTCTAGGTAGGCCGAATCTTGTGGTTCCCAGTGGTGAAGTGACACACCGCAACCGAAGCACTTGACTTTATCCCCTTCGCCCAAGTAGAAAAATCCTGGCTAATTCTTCGGGGGTCGGTCCTCCCAGATACTTAGGCCATTTTTCCTTTGAACGATTGAAGACGATTTTCAAAGTCGCAGTATTCCGACAAGCGCACAGGAAACGAATATTCGTCTTTCACAGGTTCGTTTCGATGAGGGTTGGGTGACATGAACAGGAGTTTGCTCAGGGCTGGATGACATCCGTAGGGAGGTAGACGTGAAGGTGGACATCCACCTTTAAAACGAAACCCACTAAAGTGTCCAAGAGGACCAGCGGAATCGCTTTCGCATCCCTCAGGTTTGACACGCACAGCATCACTTTCCCTGATAGGGGTAGTGAGAACAAAGTTCCCATGATGCTTTACGGCATCGCTAAGGTCACAACGTACAGCATCGTTCCCATCGCAAGGCTCACAATCGCATTCTACTTCAGAGTCCCCAAACTTGAATTGTGCCTGTCTCAACTTGTTTTGTGTTTCTCTGAAAGTATTCATCTTGTTCGCTTGGTCTTGGTAGTTACAATGAACTATCGATCTTGCCTAGGGTTCCTTTTTATATACAGACCAATACCGACGTGTCCATACGGTAAGGTAAAATGACTGGGAAGTCGCACTCGCTTCTGGTACACGATTTGATAGACTTTTTCTAAGGGTCGACTGACGATGTGGTGAGTGGGTAAACGTACAATCTTGTTGGGCTGATAGGTGGTCACTTTAAGGTGTTCATCTTCTCTAGACTCCAAGGCTTCTTTCAATACGCCAAAGTTGACCACTCGACTGGTGCGATAATTCAGGGTCAATCCTTTCACTTTACACCTCGTGTGCACTTCTCCTTCTTTGTCCCGATATTCGTAGCCATAATTTTTAGGACCGCCACTGGCGAAACTTAGAATCTTGTCGTCGGGGTGTTCGTCTATCCAGGCTCCTAAACGGTCTCCTTCGATGTCAGGGTGCTGTTGACTCAGGTGATCGATGTAAATGCAACTGTCCGTGTCAAAGTACAGGACGCGTTTCCCTAACAGTTCTAAACCTTCGTACAATTTTAAGCGAGCATGAGCTGTCACGTAAGCCGCAATGATGACATTTCCAAAGGGGTCAGATTCTACAAAGTCCAGATCTTCTTCGTGATTGACTAAGATCAAATCCTCGCGAACGACGTCCACGTGTTTCATGAATTTGGTTTTGTCCTGAATCATCTGAAAGTAGCGGGAAGGTTCTGTCAAATATTCCATCTTGGGTAAACACGGTCGTTGTGCCATTTTACCTCACAAGCAATTTAACATCACTTTGGCAAACGATCGCCTGCCTTCGTTTTTCTCGATGTGATCTGAAGTAATGCCTTCTTGTGCCCAGTATTTCTCTTTGAATGTCTTTTGGTCTTCGGGAGTGTGACACCAGGACGGATAGCCACTGGCTTCTTGCATCAGTTTCAAAAAGGCATCCACGTAGTCTGCGAAAATGCCTTTCTGCGTGGGGTCACCCTTGTGGTATTGTTGTGTCTTGGGAAAGTGGCAAATTTCGTACACTTCTAACAGTTGGTATCCCATGTCCAGAGCTTTGAACAATTCTGCGCTGACCCACGTCCCCGTCAAGGCCCGTTCTTCCTGGGTGTGCTGACAAGGTTGATCTTGGTTGCACGTTTCGGCACAAGGACGACACAAAGGAAACATCAGTTTGCCTTGACAATGGTGAGGTAGCACGGGATAGTAGAAGTCGGTGGGAGGCAAAACATTGCACTTGATCAAGCCTTCGTATTGTCGAATGGTGGCCAGGTCGATGTGTTCCGTTAACAATTGCGTGTGTCCTGCAGGAAAGTGACAATATTTCCACGCGTAGGGATACAACGAAAACACACGTCCAAGTATTTGATTTCTTCTCCTTTCTCTTCGTCGGCTTGGTACAGCAAACAGGTGGCATTGGTCCTTCCTCCGTACAAACTATCCCTCGGGTTCAAGGGGTCCATAAACTGGTAACTTTACACGATGCGTTTAAACTCGGGATCGGTTTTCAAACGGTGATCGTACTCGTGTTCCCACATTTCCACCACTTGGTATCCTTCCTGTTCTAACTTTCGGTGTCGCTGACAAGTGGCCTGGTACAAGTCTTCCATGGTTCGTTGTAAAAACTGATTTTTAGTGCCACGATCAGGGTAACAGACGGGGCATCCGCGAAATAAGCAACCGTTAAACTCGTACACGATCTTGGGGTTTTCTAAGTTTCAGCCATCGACCTAATGCGTTCCGATGATCTTTTCGCCCATTCCGTTGTGGGCATGCTGAATCCATTTCTCTTCCTTGTCGCACAAGTAATGTAACCAGCGTAGGGCTTTGACCGAGTATTGAGGTTTGACATAGTGGGTCGTTTGAGGACTGATGACAGCCACAGAGTTTTCAGGCATGAATCGTTGCCGGTACACTAAGGAACACGCTTTGGCAATGGTGCAAGCTTCTTTCAAAGGATCGACCCCTCCGTGTTCCATGAACAGTTCTCGAAATTTACCACAGCAACGCCGTAAAATGTCCACGTCGGAACAACAATACTTTAACATTTCTTTCTGAAAGTCAAAAGGGTCCGAGGCATGGGTCTGGTACCAAGCGTAGAAAGCTTCTCGTTGTTCGGTACGCATGTTGTCGGGGTCGTAATAGTGAGCCTCAGGTAAATGGGGTAGAACGGCATGTTGATTGGCTTCGATATTGAAAAAGTGAGGAAAATACCCTTTAGTCATTTCTGTCATTCCAAACGTTTTAGGCATTCGACTCAAAGGCATGGCCAAGTAACTCATCGAATCTTTAAACTGCACTTGTCCCACTTGTATGAAAATGATTTTGGCTCCTTTCAAAGTGACTTTAAGACGCTCGGTACCATGTTCCGTATAGAATCTCAAAAGAAACTGTCCATCGTATCCGGAGAACTTGTGAGCCATCACCGTGGCATGACGATGACAATCTCCATAACGTTCGATGTCCTCTTGGCTCCACGTCTTGTCGATGGTGTCTAAGACCCATTGAGCGCAATCGGCTAGAGTGTTCGGTCCTCGAAAGATTTTTTCACGTCCTCCAGGAATCTCGCTGCAGTGAGGGCAATAACTCAAGATAGGTTCTTGAATGCACTTCTCGCACGCTCGATGAGCCACGCAGAAATTAGGAATGTGAATGCCGGTCTCTTGCATGCATTCGAAATCGAAAAAGATGAAATTGCCTTTCTTCTTCTTGTGACCATTATCATTCTCTTGTTGGGGTTGGTATTTTTGCACGTAACATTGATGTTCCAAGTCCACGATGTGGTGACAAATGTGACATTTTTTCTTTCCTCGACATACGTGTGCCTTGGCAGTACTGGTACATATGCCTTGTCCACACGTAGGGCACAATCTCAGCAGTTGACAAGCACATTTCTGCTGTGAACCTTGCGTCTTCAAATGTTCCTGGTAACGGGTAGGGCTGGCAAACGTGCGCAGACAAGTAGAACAATGCACTAGTTCTTGCCCTTCGTTCAGACAGGGTGGAGAGGCCAAATATCCTGAGTATTTCGATCCACAATGGTTGAGTTGCTCTCGATTGTTATAGCCATAGTCACATTTCTCACAGTAATAACTGTATCCCAGGAATGCGGTGATACTAGTAATGGTATCGAAATGTTCATCGTGATGATAGACATGAATGTATTTTCCATCCTTAAAGTCTTTCCCTCGAAACAACAGAGGTCCGCGCACTTCTTGAGGGTGCACTTTCAAGGTGTAGCGTGGAGCTAGAACATCTTTCAATTTTTGCATCTCAGAAATGCCGCAGGGTGTGTCTTTGGGCAAGCCGGCTTGTTGTAACAGGAGTTCTGCTTCGTTTCGTTGTTTGGCTCAGTCGGATTGTCGAATGTTCTTCCAGGCTCTTTTCCATTCTGCCGTGTCGTTTTTGTCGGCATAGGTTCGTCCCACCACGATAGCCCTGGTTAAACACATCTGGTCTTGCGAATTGTGATTTTGGACGAGGCTCTTTTTGGTGCTACGAAGACCGTTCACCAATAACACCTTTTTGCGTTGTCCGGTCCCTTGAGGAGGAGAGACGTGGGTCATGTTTAGTGTGGCTTTTGCATCGGTGATGTCAAACTGGTCATTGGATTGTTGCACGTGTTGAATCTTGTCCATGACGTTGGAAGCGGTCAATTCTGCAGAGCTGCTAAACTCGATCCAAACAGGGGATTTCAAGCCGTCGTGTTGTATGGAAAGTCTCAAGCGATCGTCTTCTTTGGGTTGACATTGTCGCTTGAGTGTGGTGAGCAAAGAATCCCACATCTTGGTGATGAACCCTTCTGCTTTCTCCAAGGGTACTTCGGACTTGAAATCTTTAAACTTCACCGTGTATTTGTAAGCCGTGGTTCTAAATTTTCTAGAGGGACGCTTTTGTGTCTCTTGAAAGGACTAGTACTTTTCAGGGTTAACTAAGGGTGGTGAACTTTGTTTAAAGGAAAACTCTCTGGGTTTTGATTCTGGTTCACTCATGTCCTCTTCAAAATCACTGGCATGAATTTGTGCCAAGACTTCAGTCCTGGTACGAGGCGATAGATGACGTTTCTGCCTCTTACTTTCTTCTTCTTCTTTCTTCTTGAATGAATTGGATCGTTTCATTTTGATAGCAAAACGTCAAATGACTAAAATTTAAACACCATGGGCTACTTTATAGTCATGGCAGACCAACGTATATAAAGGATATATGTCTTGTCCTTTCACTATTTATTTCACTCTCAAACCGAGCACAACGATGGAAGAGACTACACAAATCGAACGTTTCATCAGAGCTTTGCGAGGGGTCATCCGAAAATTCTCTTCAGACCAGTCGAGGGACTACTCTCCTTCCTTTCGAGATAAAAGTCAAGATACTTGCTATATCTGTCAGAAGAAAGGGCATTGGTCTTCAGAGTGTCCAGG
The DNA here is from genome assembly GCA_028554795.2 of Sinohyriopsis cumingii. Lineage (NCBI taxonomy): Eukaryota > Metazoa > Mollusca > Bivalvia > Unionida > Unionidae > Sinohyriopsis > Sinohyriopsis cumingii. Next base: position 118,002,000 of record CM068826.1, on the reverse strand, counting down.
CCGTCAAAAAAGCAAAACAGGGGTTAAAAGAGACAAAAGTCAAGATACCTGTTATTATTGTCAAGAAAAAGGACATTGGTCTCCAGATTGCCCTAAGAAACAAGAGGAGTCAGAAGAAGAGAGGGATTCTGGAGAGGAAGAAGAAGAAGAGGAAGAAGAAGAGGAAGAAAGCAGTCAGGTGAAGAAAAAGAAACAGGAGAAGAAAAGAAGAAGGGAAGAAAGTGAGGAGGAAGAGGAGGAAAAGACTGTGACGTTGAAGAAATTCAAAAAACAGAGAGAGTGAACAATGAGACAGAAGAAGTCTATGAACTTTTTAAAAGTGCTCCGTTGTGAATTGTGAATTGGATTGTAAATATTTATCAAAGAATAAATTAGGTATAAAAGGTAAATGTCTTTCGGTTTTGATTTTAAAATAAGAAGCTATACTCACGCACTCATACACAGACACGTACTATAGGGGTAAAATGGGGATTTTTTTTGAGTTATTGGCAATTGAAAGTCTATCTCTTTTCGAGAGACATGGGTGGCCCTGAAAAGGACCTTTTTGGTGTAGGGGTGAGTTTAAGCAATCAACTTTAACTGCCTTAAGCCTTTGCCACGGCCAAGGCCTACTTCTGGACTGCGTACTGTTGATGATGATGATGATGATGATGATGATGATGATGATGATGATGATTTGGTTGAAATCAGTAAGGGTGGTACGATAGGCTTAGTCACAGAGTTGGAGTGTTTAGCTCGGGAAGGTCGTATTCTCTTTGGTCGTAATAAAGAAGTCTGATACATTTGTTTCAGACTTCTTAACTCCGCTAAAATGTCTAACAGTACCGTGACCGTTTGATTTTCACACCCTTGTTTCTTTGCTGCTACTTCTTCTTGTTGTTGGTTTTTTCTTCCCTCTTCTTCTTGCTGTTGTTGCTGTAGGAGAAAAGCTTGTTCCGCTTCCTTTTGCTGTTGTATAAATTTCTCCAATTCTTCTTTCTGTCTCTGTCTAAAATTCTCCACGTGCGGTAATGAAGGAGAAGGTGACGAAGGTTCCGTAACAAATTCTTGAGAGGTAAGAAAATCCACAAAATCCCAATTCACCTCTTCTGAAAGTAAGTCCGAGTTCCCTTGGGTAGTCTCCACGGCTGGTGCACCCCAATTTATCGTTTTCTGAGTTTCCGTCATGTTGAAAAACTGTCGCATGGATTGACTGCACACAGGCGCTAGCAAATCTATATAGGACATGTGACGTCACAGACTACTCTCTTCGGATTGGACGTGGACTGACTGAATTTTGTAACGCGTGTTTGGATTGGTCATCCAACTCAATCCGTTTCAATCCTTCCTCTCCCTATAAATAAGTGCAGTTCACTGCATTCCTTCACCTGTTCTCGGCAGCCCAACATGTGGACCGACGTACAATCTTCAACTCTTGTGTCTTCCATGATGTTCCGGACGGACATACCAATGTATGCCCGATCCAATTGGACAGTTGTCCACAGGACAGACACCAGCCTGTGGATGCGAAGAATATATGTGGAGAGGCAAGGATGCCTCAAAAGAGTCTTAATCTATGGCCCTGCAGTCAGACGCAGCTTAAGAAGAAGAAGAAGATCTCATAGATGCCCTTTATGTTAATATACCCTTAATATTAACATAAAACCAAAGGCCCTTTTCAAGGCCCCTTCATAGGTCTCGAAAAGATCTTGACTTTCATTGCCTACCCCCATTTTTTTGATTATTTTTTTAAAAAAAAAGATAGAGACCCCTCCCTGTTTCAATTTTCCCCTGTTCCATTTTCATAGGCCCATCAGGTCGGGACCTTAGTAAAATAGGGTCCCGACCCTGTTCTATTTTCCCTTGACGCTCAACAGGCCCACGATTTATTCCCATGTTCCATTTCCCCTTGACGCTCAACAGGCCCACCCTGTTGAATTTCCCTTGACGCTCAATAGACCCAAGATTATTTTTTCCCTTGTTAAATTCCCTTGACCCTAAACAGGCCCAGGGGTTTTTCCCATGTTAAATTTACATAGACGCTAAACAGGCCCAGGGTGGTTTTTAATGCTAATTCCCCTTGACCCTGAATCGCCCCTATTCACTACTTAGGGTAACTGGACGATGGGAATTCCGAGTAGGAAATTGGGATTCCTGTGTTTTTGATTGGTCTTAAAGATTTCCCGTTGTGCATGATATTTGTTACACTCATTAAATACATGGTGTAAATCTTCTGGGGTGGGACAATGTGGGCACTTCACGCCTCTACCATTGTTAATATGAATGTATTTTCCGAAACTGCTTGCCAATAATGTGTTTCCAGTTTTGATTCTGTTTATCATTTTCTGGCTGTGTTTATTGGCCAGAATAGGCGCTTTTGTGTTCCCGGATACTTCATTTTGTATAAGATAGAGTGTGCGACCTTTTGTACTATTGTCCCATTCCTGCTGCCATTTCCCTATAATTGTATTCCTGATTCTGCTATAGTATTCTTTGCAGCTCTACTGGAATATGATATGGTTGCTTTCTTGAAGTTTGTTTTAGCTGCTTGGTCAGCTTTTTCGTTTTCTGGGATGTTGATATGGGATGGTACCCACATAAATTCAATTGTGATTTTAAAACACTTAGAGAATCACTGATAATTAGTACTTTGCGAATGTTTGTGGATTTCACCTATTTAATTGCTTCAGTTATGGCCCTGAATTCTGCTGTGTAAATAGAGCAGTTATCTGGGAGTCTAGCTCCAAGCTCTATGTTTTTTCCCGGTACTACTATAGCGGATGATGTTTTGATATGATCATTTGTTTTTGATCCATCAGTGTAAATCTTAATATAATCTTGACACGAGGTTTCTATGTTGGAGAGTATTGACGATCTTATCTCTAGAGGTATTTCATTTTTGGGTCCAAGCCTGGTTGCGCTTAAATTGATGTGCACTGTGTTGCATGTCCATGGTATGGGATCAGGGTATGCGGTTTGTTCAGTTTGTATGTTTGGAATTTCAAGACTTTTGGTTAATTCACGAATCTTCTTTCCTCCTGGTAGCTCCGGGACTAACTTACGTCTTGGGGAAAGGAATTAGTGCCTCATCCCCCAGGCATTTATGTGTTTACAGAACACTGTTTGATTGAGCTGTCAGACCTGAATGAAGGGCTATCATATGTGGGAATGAAACCAACAGGCACACATGTTAAAAGATGAATTTCAGTCTGCCACAACTGAGGAAGGGTGTCAACCAAAGCAGTATGTGACGCCAGTAGCGATTGGTCACCACTATGACGTCACATCGGGATACCAAGCTTTGGACGGGTGGAAATTGTTCCACATCTCCGTCCATGTACGAATGTCCGAGAGAGGCAGGAGAGGCAAGGAACTCGGCAAGCCGGCCATGTGTGTTGTGTACTCCCAGAAAAGTCAGCCCGTACTTATTTCAAATCTAGTCCAGCTGATACAAATGGACGATAAAAATTCCAATAATGCATAAGCCAACTGTGTAATTAGATCAAATTCAACAAGTCTAAAAACTTCCCACTTCTTAACAAATCTATATAATTCTAGTACATAGTATACATAATAAATGCCCTAATATTTCCTATTTAACTAATATGTCTAAGCGACATATGAAAAGTTTGGTCACTATTAGGTCGTACAAGTTTTAAGTATTGATGTGGTGGTCCAAAGGATCAAGCTTGAATAGATAATAGTTTTATCAAAATAGGATACCAAGCCAAAATGGTTCCCTGGATAAGAGCAACATTGGGAGCCCTTCGAAGGGCTTTTTAAGCAAACGTTCCTCGTTTGTATTCTGCTTCTTTACATTTCTTCGCAGTCCTTATTTCCTCTCTGAGAATTTCAGGGAAGTGGTAACTGTGAAGCGAAGATATGTAGTAGGCTGCTTCCACAAGCTGTTGGACTGGGTATCTTGTGTAGGACTCTTGATAGAACTGGGAGATAATTCTGACCCCATAGTGCCATTCCGCTTGCAAATGTCTGACAAGTAACCGTTACTTCGCTTCATCACTGCACTCTGAGACAAGAGAGCTTCGATGTGATGGATCTCTAGAGCCATCAGTGGAGGGGAGGAATGATCACGAAAGTCTTTATACTACTGATGCAACCCGGCTTCTTCATTTTTTAATAAGGCACCCATTCTTCGCTCATGCCACTTTGGATGGGAAGAGATGATGGTTTTGAAACGGCTTTACGTGTCCTATGTGCCACGGGAGTAGAAGTCGAGGGTAGTGATGGACAGTGTGTATGTAATGTTCTTATAGTCTTTACATTGGTTATATTCACAGTTGTCCTCCCGGAATGGCCTTTCGGGAATGTCCATGACAATCCTGTCCTGACGGGAGTGGTTTTCCTCTGTAACTGGATTATTCTTCTGCCACTGCAGTTAACACAGGTTAAAAAGTTACTTTTTCACTTGACCTTTGAATGTAGAATCACAATTCTTAAGCATAATTGGACACTTTTTGGTCCAAGCCTCGAAACCCCGTTTTCATAGCATCACGTTCCTTGGTAGGTGTAGTGGTAGTAGTAGTAGTCACCGCAAAGTTCACTTGATGTGTTACTGAATCGCTGAGGTCACATCGTACGGATTAGCCCTCATGGAAGGCACAGCATCGCACTTGAAAATCACCTAACTTGAATATGTCTGTTTAGAAGTATTCATCTTTCTCGCTTGGTCTTGGTAGTTAAAACAAACTATAGGTCTTGGACGTCATCATTTTTTATATGCTTACCATTATCGACAAGTCAGTACGGCAACGTGAAGTAATTGGGAAGTAACACTCGCTTCTGGTTCACGATCTGATACACTTTTTCCAAAGGCCCACTGACAATATGGTGTGTGGGTAAACGTACAATCTTGTGCGGTTCGTAGGTGGTCACTTTAAAGATTCCATTCTGTCCAGACTGCAAAGCTTCTTTCAGTAGGTCAAAATTCACCACTCGACTGGTGCGATAATTGAGAGTCAATTTTTTCATTTTGCACTCCGTGTGCACTTCTTGTTTGTTCCAGTATTCGTAGCCGTAAATGTTGGGACCGCCACTAGCAAAAAATCTTGTCGTCGGGGTGCTCGTCCGTCCAGGCTCCTAAACGGTCTCCTTCGATCTTATGGTAACAGTGACCCAGGCGATCGAAGCAGATGCAGCTGTCCGTGTCAAAGTACAGGACGCGATCTCCTAACAGTTCTAACACTTCGTATAATTGTAAGCGAGCATGAGCTGTCACGTAAGTCGCAATGATAACATTTCCAAATGCGTCGGCTTCTACAAAGTCCAGTTCTTCTTCGTAATTGACTAAGATCAATTCCTCACGAACGACGTCCAAGTGTTGAATGTACTTGATCTTGTCGTGATTCATCTGGATGTAGCGGGAAGGTTCTGTCAAATACTCCGTCTGGATAAACACGGTCGTTGTGCCATTTTACCCCACAAGCAATTTAACATCATTTCGGCAGACGATTTCCTTCCTTCGTTTTTTTTCCCACGTGGTCTAAAGTAATGCCTTCCTGCTCCCAGTATTTCTCTTTAAAATGTTCACGTAGAAACGACAATACTTTAACATTTCTTTCTGAAAGTAGAAGGGGTCTGAGGCGTGAGTCTGGTACCAAGCGTAGAAAGTGTCTCGTTCGGTACGCATCTTGTCGGGGTCGTAGTAGTGAGCCTGATGTAAATGGGGTAGAAAGGCATGTTGATTGGCTTCGGTATGGAAAAAGTGCAGGAAAGAGACTTTGGCCATGTCTGGCATTCCAAACGTTTTAGGCATTCGACTCAAAGGCATGGCGAAGTAACTCATTGACTCTTTAATCTGAACTTTTCCCACTTGCATGAAAATGATTTTGGCTCAGTTCAAAGTCACTTTCGGACGTTCGGTACTTTGTTCCGTATTGCATCTTAGAAGATATTGCCCATCGTATCCAGAGAAATTGTGAGCCATCACCGTGGCCTGGCGATGAAGATCTCCGTAACATTCGATGTCCTCCTGGCTCCGTGTCTCGTCGATGGGGTCTAAGATCCAGTGGGTGAAATTGGTTAGCGTGTTCGGTACCCGAACTATTTTTTCACGTCCTCCAGGAATCTTGTTGCAATGAGAGCAAAAACTATAGATAGGCTCTTGGATGAACTTCTCACACGCTTGATGAGCGATACAGAAATTAGGAATACGATGCCGTTCTCTTGCATGCATTCGAAATTGAAAAATATGTAATTCCCTGTCTTCTGGTCATCGTGTTCCTCTTGATGTTTGGAATGGTATTTTTGAATGTTGCGTTTGTGTTCCTAGTCTACGATTTGGCTACATATGTGACGGTTCTTTCCTGAACATACGTGTGACTTGGCATTGTTGGTACGTATGCCTTGTTCACAAGTAACGCACAATCTCAGCAGTTGACAAGCCTTTTCTGATGTGAACTATGCGTCTTCAGATGTTGTTGGTAACAGGCAGGGCTGATAAAAGTACGCTGACAAGCAAGGCAATGCACCCGTTCTTGTCCTTCGTCAAGACAGGGTTGAGTGACCTAACATCCTGAGCATTTCGATCCACAATGTTTGTGTTGCTCTCGATTATTATAAGTATAGTCACATTTCTCACAATAATAACCTTACCCCAGGAATGCGACGATACTGGTGATGTCATTAAAATGTTCATCATGATGATAGACGTGAATGTACTTTCGGTCTCTGAAATCTTTGCCACGAAGCAACAGAGGTCCACGCACTTCTTGAGGGTATACATTCAAGCTGTAGCGTGGAGCCAGGACATCTTGAAATTTTTGCATTTCAGGAATGCCACAGGGTGTTCTTTGGATAGCCCAGCTTGCTGTAACAGGAGTTCTGCTTCTCTTCCTTGTTTGGCTAGGTCCGATTGTCGAGTGTTCTCCCATTCTCCCATTCTGCCGTGTCGTTCTTGTCGGCATACATTCGTCCCACCACGATGGCACGTGCTAAACACATCTTGTCTTGAGGGTTGTTAATTAGGATGATAATCATGTCGGTGCTGCGAAATTCTTCCGCCAATAAAACCTTTGTGTGTCATGTCCCTTGGGGAAGAGACACGTGGGTCATGAACATTGTCGCTTTTCCATCGATGATTTGAAATATGTTGGATTGTTGCACGTGTTGAATCTTGTCGATGACCTTGGAAGGTGTCAATTCTGCCAGCTTGCTAAACTCGATCCAAGCCGGGGAGTTGAAACTATCGTGATGAATGGAAAGTCTCAAGCGATCGTCTTGTTTGGCTTCACATTGTCGTTTCAGTGTTGTTAACAAAGAATCCCACACCTCGGTGATGAACCCCTCTGCTTTCTCCAATGGTACGTAGGACTTGAAATCTTTAAACTTCACCGTGTACGTGTAAGACGTAGTTCTAAATTTTCTAGAGGACGGCTTTTCCATCTCTCAAATGTGGTAGTACTTTTTCAGGGTTTACTGGTGGACTTTGGTTGAGTGTATACTCTCTGGGTCTGGATTCTGGCTCACTCATATCATCTTCAAAATCACTGGCATGAATTTGAGCCAAGACTTCAGCAACTGTGAGAGGTGATAAATCACTTTTCTGTCTCTTCCTTTCTTCTCCTTTCTCCACGAAATGAAGAGATCGTTTCATCTTGACTGCAAAAAGTCAAATTACTACATTTTAAATGCCATGGGTCCCTATATAGATATCAAACCAGTGTCTTCCCTATCTAAAGGGTCAGTGTCTTCCCTTCCTGTATTCATTTCACTCTCAATCCAACCAGAACGGTGGAAGAGCCCACACGAATAGAAATTCTGATCAGAGCTTTGCAAGGTGTAATACGATAGTTTTCTTCAGACAAGCCGACAGCCTGCTCCTCCTCCTTTCGAGATAAAAGTCAAGATACTTGCTATATCTGTAAGAAGAAAGGGTGTTGGGCTACAGAGCGTCAAGACCGTCAAAAAAGCAAGACAGTTGTCAGAAGAGACAAAAGTCAAGATACATGTTATCATTGTCAATAGAACGGACATTGGTCTTCAGAATGCCCTAAAAAACAGGAGAAAGAAGAAGAGAGGGATTCCGAACAAGGATAAGAGATACCCTCCCAAACGGAAGAAACAAGACACGTCCAAGAAGAGAAAAACGAGAAGAAAAGAAGACGAGGAGAATAGGAGGAAGATAGGGAGAAAAAACCTGTAAAAGTGAAGAAATTAAAAATGAAAAGAGTGAACAAACACATAAAAGAAGTCTATGAACTTTTTAATGTGTTGTGTTGTAAATTGGTTTGTAAAATTTGTACCAGAATAGCAGAACAGACCAGACAGAAAACGTAAGTGTCTCTTGTTTTAGATTTTTTAGAATATAGATCTACACGCACCTACATCATGGGGCAAAACAAAGAAATTTTGAGTTTTAATTGATTCTGGTAAAATTAATGCTATCTCTTTTCGAGAGAAGTGAGTGGCCCTGAAAAGGACCGTTGGGTGTTTGTTTGTTTACAAACACAAACTCAGGAACGTGACGTAATCAGCTTTAACTGCCTTTAGCCATAGACACGGCCAAGGTTTACTTCTGGACTTGCTTCTGTCGAAGATTTGGTAGAAATCACTAGGGTGGAAATCGCAGGCGTAGTAATAGGGCTGGGTTTTTGCTTCCGGAAGGTCTTTTTCTCTTGGATCGTACTGAAGAAGTCTGATGCATTTGTTTCAGACTCGTTAAACCTGCCAAAATGTCTAAGAGTACTGTTTGACATTCACTGTCCTCATTCTCTCCTAGACCTTATTTTTTCCCTGCTGCAGATTCTTCTTCCTGTCGCTTCCTTCTTACTTCTTCTTCTTCCAGTTGTTGCTGTTGAAGTAGAAAAGCTTGTTCTGCTTCTTTCTGCTGTTGTACAATTTCTCCAATACTTCTTTCTGTCTCTGTTTAAAATCCCCGACGTATAGTAAAGAAGGAGAAGGTGGCGAAGGTACTGGTACCAGAACAAATTCTTGCGAAGAAGAGAGAAAATCCACTAAATCCCAATTAAAATCGGTCTCTTCTGGAAGTAGGACTGTGTTGACTTTACTAGCCGCTGCTATGCCATCGCTTCTCGTCTGCACGGCCGGTGCACCCCAATTCGGCGTCTTTTTAGTTTCCGTCATGTTTGAAAACTCTGTCGAATTGATTCACCGCGCACAGATGCTAGAGCATCTATATAGGGAATGTGAAAACACAGGCAACTCTTTTCGGATTGGAAGACAGACTCCGTACTTTGACTGAATTTTGTGACGCGTATTGGGATTGGTGAAAAAAACTCAATTGGTTTGGATCCGCTCTTCCACTATAAAAAAAACCCCGATTCACTTAATTCCCTTCACCTGTTCTCGACACAAGATGTGGACAAACATAGAATCAGCTACCCTAGTATCGTCTAATGTTGAATCATCTACTCATCTACTCTATATGCTCCCCTTGTCTCGATCACGTAGCAACAGAATTCAATGAAATTCACAGACCCGAAGCACATAAATATCTGCTTGATATGCCAAGATGTAGACAGAGTTATCAGAACCTTAGCTTACGAAGATACAAGACAAGGGGAGCACACAACTTGAATGGACTGATAAATAAGCACTTTTCCAGTGCCGGTCCGTGTTTGCACAAATGCCTTTCACTCATATAGAACTGTAATGGCTTCCCTCTGTTACAGTCATACTTAGGATGTGAAGCTTACAAAGTATCCTGTTTAGGTCAATTGCCACCATAGTTTTCGGTCGATGTACAATGTACCACGCTATTGGTTAGTTGGCATTACATACTTAGGGAGGCAAAAATTGAAATCTAATAGATGTCGCTAGGGAAAAGCGCTGGTATAGCTGTTCGATCTGTCAAGGTGAATCTTCGCTAGCCAAGGTTCCAATAACCCTATCTACACCTAAGTAATTAAGTAAATGATACTGAGAAAAGATCCAACCTTGTTTGTGATCGAAAGGGCATAGTACATATAGAGTTATATTACCATTGACGGTTTCTGTGAGAAATAAATCTGTTACCAGTCCAAGTGATAACAGAAATGACAGCTTAATCCAATTTTCAAATGGGCTATTTTGCTGGGTATTATAATAGTTTCGGTGAAGTAAAGTGCAATATATTCTATTACATAGACAAAAAGAATGAAACAAGGACTGTTTTAATATCCGATGGGTTTCATAACTTGTACGTGAATAAAGATGTATAAGCCAAAATTCAAAAGTTCAAATCACCAAACACATATATCACCAAGCACGTTTCCAAACGGTTACGATCCGATATCCAGAGAACTATAAAAGCGTCTATTGAATCTGATGATCAGCATGAAATCAAATAAAATCTTTCACTGATAGATTCACTACCTCACCAGTGCCGAGCTATTCAGCTTTGTTAGAGCTTTGCCGGTTAATGCTTTTCATTGCCTTTTAGTTTCATATAATGATAATGATAACTATAACCAATAACAGCTAAGTAAAATTAAGAGATGGCATATCAACATGAAATATGTAGAGTGAATGCTATAGAGTTTCATTATATGCATATGATTTATATTTTCACGTGACACGCATAATCAAATGATGTACTGGCACTGTCGCTAGATAAATAACACACATGTCTCTGAGCAGCTCTATTTAGGGAGCCTATACAAGTTAAATTTTCCTTTGAGCATTGAGGGAACAAAACAGTGTGATAGTTGTCACATTGAGTCAAATAATCTACAGTGACTTAAACCCCATCAATAACTATCATAAAAATACGTTTGTCTGTTGGATGAACCGATCCAGTTGCCAGTCGGTTTATACAAAGACATGATGACACTCAAATAAGCAAAACATTGGAGGTTAATCGTTTGCAAGATAGCAAAATACAGAGATACACAGGTTGAGAATACATTAGCAGCAATTTAATAGATTGGTTCCGAAAGGGTTTGCACAATATGAGAACCTCATAAACTGATGATATTAATTGACACCTATCTGAAAACAATAATCACTGCCAATCGAGAACAGGATAAAGAGTGGTGGAAATGTGTTAAAGACTGACATGGAGAAAATACAAAAGATCATTGGAGGACTTTAACTCTTTATAACCACATATAGAACAATTAAACCAGATTGAAAAAGATGAAAGCCAACAAAATGACCAGGGAATTTAAAAGGTTATTATTAACATAACACAAGTATTACTGATTTGAACAAAAGGTCACCAATTAACAGTAACAGTATTTCAGAGTTACATAAGAAAATGATTAACAGAGAGAACCCAAACACTAGAGGTAGTCAGTAACAAAGTAAATGTTAAGGAAAGCACAGTAAGATTTATAACGAGAGCCTATGATTTATCTGTTAAAAAGTTTAGTGATATGAACAAAACGATACAAAGATGCAATATTTCAAACATCAGCTTTGTATATTCGCTTATTTCTGTCCAAACAATCGCTGGTTTTGGTTTCAATATGACGTTCAAAATCAGGATTGTGCATGATGCACTTTTCAGATGAAGCAAGGGGATGAAACCTGAAAAAAATGTTTTCAATGTGAGGATGTATGTGCGTGTGCATGAGTGTCTGTATGTTTTAAAAGAACACTGTGGAGAATTCAGTAAAATATTCCATGATTTGTATTGTTACATTGCAACCAAATTGTATAATAAAAGAAATAGGGAAAAATACTCTGGTATAAAGCTGATTTAATGTTGATATTTTACGTGACCATCCATAATTATCCCTTATACAAACTAACAACTACCGTAAAAGTAAACTCTTTTCTTTTCTTCATCCATCTAATATTTACCTATATGGCAATTACCGTAATTATCTATCTATATAACTATCTATCGGTCTGCATGTATATGTGTTCTCGGTTTTCTTTATAAAATTGACATTCTAAAATTCCTACCTTGGTCTGTACAAATTTTAGTCTAATCTGTGCTGATAGATTGTCTATTTTTTAAGACTGTCCTTATTTTGTTTTGATAAAATTTAATTCTATTTTGACACTATAGATTTTGAAGAACCAGTATAAACGGAGGCACTTGTCTTTGAGAACACACACACACACACACACACACACACACACACACATATATATATATACATATATATATATATATATATATATATATATATATATATATATATATATATATATATATATATATATATATATATATATATATATATATATATATATATATATATATATATATATATATATATTCGCTAAATTGGTAATCATTTTATATCAATTATAACACGTGTTAGTGTTCCCGCTGCTTTTCTAATTCTTATTCGCTTTTGCTTTGCATTATCATTATTATTGTGTCTGAGTATGGCGTACGTCTGAGCAATTAAAGAAATGTTGCGGAAACTTGCATTGGTAAAAGAACCTCATCAAGTCATTAGCCATTTGATTAGTCTCCCCCCCCACACACACACACACACACAACAAGAAAGAAGAAAAGAACGAAAGATAGACAGATATAATAAAGACAAGAATGGATATAGAAAGAACGATAGATAATAAAGAAATAAAGAAGACAAAAACCAAATCCAATCTATTCTTTGAGGAATATTTTAACTCGAGTGGCTGTTCATATCCAAACTGTTAGAACTTGTGCCCACTCAAATGTTGTATTGACCTGTACAGTATTTTAATCCTCCCCCAACAATACATTTTTCCGTATGACTCATGCTTAATCTGTAGTCTTCTGATAATCTCTGTAACTGTTGGAGAGTTATGTAGTACCCTTGTTAAATGCAAGGATAGGCAATTCGTGTAACTGGAAGAAACGGTTTCGAGGACTCACTGTTCTGCAGCTTCTCCAAACTCTTTGTTCTTGATCGATTTACACGGAATAGTTTCAATATTCTGTTATAACGATTCAGACAGTGATATAAGATCTTGAGCTAGATGAGTCGTTATCATGGAGACAACCGTCTGGATATAACTTTCTTGACTATCGCTTACGAGACCATTGAGACGGAGGCAATGGTAATTAAGAAAAAGAAGAGAATTGCGTTCGTACTTGAAAATGCTGTATAATTTTAATAGATCAATGCATTGTCGGCAAAATTAATATATTTAAACGTTTCTAATGATCGTATTGCTACTTGTCTGGTCCTTTGAGAATTATTGTTAGATAACTACATGGATCATAAGCGGTTGTATGTTTTCAAATGTTTGCTCGAGTACGAGTGAAGGGCCTGAGCCAAAGGATTCAATATCTCTTATAATTACTACGTCAAACTTTAACACAACGAAAATGACCCTTCTTCTTAACGCTTTAGTATGTATGTATGTATGTATGTATGTATGTATGTATGTATGTATGTATGTATGTATATATGGTGTTGATTTTAAAGTGAAGTTCGACTAAAATAAAAGTTGTGCAAACATTAGGAAGATGAACCCTTCCAAATTAAAGTAAATATTTACTCCCACAAGAAACATGTGCTATGATACTTAAAAAGGTTATATAAAATAAAATATCAAGGTTGAAAAAAATTCCATCCCGTGTAAATTGGCTCAAAATGTATACCGCATTGTTTTTAAAAGTCCAACATGTTTTCTGGTGGTTTATAATCAGAAAGCTTACCAATCACGTTCCCATGAGAAGATCTATTTCCAAGAGCGTGGAATCTGAGAAACTCCATATGATTATGTAGACGCTGCCAAGATATTCACTCTGGTCGAGGTTAATCCTGCCGAAGTATTCATGGGTCAGTAATATATGTCCCATACACAAGTTACAGAACACCATTTCTGCGATTTATACCATACCATACGAGTTGTCTCAAAGGATGGGTTTTATGTTCCAAAGCTTGCTTTTTGACTTATCCTGCCAGATATATAGAATAGGGGGCCCCGAGTGATGGAGTGGTCTAAAGCGCTCTCCGTTACGGATCACTGCCATCTCACCTCTGTCTGCGTGGGTTCGAGTCTCGGATTTGACCAATGTGGGTATGTGAGAAAGCTTGCCAGTAGCTTCTCGAGGGTCGGTGGTTCTTTCCGGAGATTTCCCGGGTTCTTCCTCCACCATTAATACTGGCCGCCATGTATAGCCTATCGTGTGCTGAAAAATGGCGTTAAACCCTACAACAACAACAACAACAACAATATATAGAATATAATGTGCTACATAGTATTTTTGAAATCACTATATGGAATCTCCCATTCAAACGCGGTGACTGCATAGCAGCTTTTGCTACGTTGTCTTCTCTTGCATTACCTTAATGTTGTTTGTGACCAGGCAACAAACACTATATAAAGCTTGTATTTGAAAACGATCCACCTGCGTGAAAATGCTAGTAACCATAAAATTATAAAACTTAGTTAATTTGAATTATTGCGAATATTATATGAACTAGGGGAAGACATTCATTTTATAGTAAATTGAGTCACGTGTATCGGCTGACTGAAAAACATGTACAGAAAGACGAACAACAAATAAGAAAATAAAAATACGTATTAAAAGAATGTGTAGAATTGTCATAACAATAACAGTTCCTTTTGATACAGTCTGAAACTAACTCCAATTTTATATATATATATATATATATATATATAGAGAGAGAGAGAGAGAGAGAGAGAGAGAGAGAGAGAGAGAGAGAGAGAGAGAGAGGAGAGCGAGACAGACAGACAGAAAATAGAACATATACTTTAAAGGGTAATTATGATTGTTAGGATGACGTGTGGGAGAGAGATCAAAAAAGTTTTATGATGATGTACCAGCAGAGAAAATCACGGACTTTTAAACGATTTCTATTTATATAGCAAATTGCAAATTGCAACTTCACATCATTGAATTTTTTGTTCACGCAATACGCAATATCCATATACGTATCTTGGAGGATCGGGTTGGGTAGCACTCACGCCATATTTTGTGTGGCATATACGTTTGAAAGCAATTATTCATAACGGATGGAATAGTAATATCTAGTCACAGCGAATATGGTGTTTTCAGGTTTGACCTTTATGTGGCAAGTTTAAATCTGATGTTTTAGTACAGCTGACGACACAAAACAGCACGTGGCATATATATTGCACATGCCCAAAAAGTATGTACCCTACAAGAAAGGTGCGACTCTTGTTTGTTCAGCAGAAAGCTTCGTCATATCATCGTTCACAGGCGGGACGCCATATTAAAAGGACTTTCAAACTCGTTCAAACGAGTTTTAAAAGACGTTAAAAGAAGAATTAAAGTCACTGAAACGACTTCACAAGTCGTTCAAACAGATTCTAAACTACTTCTAACTTCGTTTTGAAAGAAGATCTGATGTTGTTCTTTTTAACGGATGTCCTAAAACACTTCCGACGAATAGATTACGTTTGGTAAATTTTACAAAACTTAATATTTTTTGCATGCACAAAATCAATCACTTTGATCTCTCAGTTTCAACAAGCATGCGCAGAATGGAGGCTTACTCGAATTTGCCGTTAATAGTAAAGAGCAACATGAGACTCAAACGGGCGGCCCTTGTCAAATATTGTTAAACATTTACTGGATCTAACGGGAAATTAACAGTTTTTACAACAAAAAAAAACCGCTGTCTTAAAATGAAGAGGAAGATGTGGGCTTTTCCGTTCCTTTTCCTGTACAAATACCAGGTAATAAACATTAACGTATTTACGAGAACTAGATTCACAATAATACGCCATTTGGATGTTATGGGTTTATTTCCATTTTTCAGAACGTGTTAGGTTTTATATGGCAGCCAGTATGACTGGTGGAGAATGAACCCGGGAAAAACCCCGGTAAGAACTGCCCACCCACATCAAGCTTTGTCATATACCCACATTGGCAGATCCCTATTAATGATTGTAATAGTAGTTTTCTCTCTAGTAAGATGAGGCATAGCGCCTTCAGAACGCGAAGGTATCCAAACCCGACTGTAACAGGATTGACGCGAATGTCTCTTGGCATCCGTCCGTCTACGAGAGACGATGGCATAGCTCCAAAGTACGCTTTTGCTTATCCTTCTTTTTAGCTCTCTTTTCAGCTTGCTTTATTCTTCTCTTTTCCTCTGCGTTTTGAACTCCCTGCCTGACAGCTAGACGCCAGCTGGAACGGTTGTTTGCACAGCTCTCCCAGTCGTTGACATTGATGTTTGCTGTCTTCATATCCTTCTTGCAAACATCTTTGTAGCGCAGATGTGGTCGTCCAGTTGGTCGTGCACCTTCTGCTAACTCCCCATATAACAGGTCCTTGGGAATGCGACCTGGGTCCATTCTCTTAACATGGCCGAGCCAGCGAAGGCGCCTCTCGCTGAGTATGGAGAACATGCTGTTCATGTTGGCGCGTTCTAGAACCTCTGTGTTGGGTACTTTGTCCTGCCACTGGATGTGCAGAATGCGCCGCAGACATCTCAGGTGGAAGCTGTTGAGTTTCCTCTCGTGTCTTGCATAGGTGGTCCATGTTTCGCTGCTGTAGAGAAGTGAGCTGAGCACGCACGCTTGGTAGACACGCAGTTTGGTCTTCTCTGTGAGGTTGGGGTTGTTCCAGACCCTCTGGTTAAGTCTGGCCATCTCTGCTGCTGCCTTGGCAATCCTGCCGCCCACCTCAGAATCAATGGAGAGTGAGCTGGAGATGTTAGACCCGAGGTATGTGAAGTTCTCGACAACTTCCAAATTGTACCCATCGATGGAGACAGAGGGAGGGGAGTCTGTGTCCTGTGCCATGACATTTGTTTTCTTCAAACTGATGGTCAGTCCAAATTCCTTACATGCATGGGAGAGGCAGCATACCAGCTGCTGAAGTCCATCTTCCGTGTGTGATGACAAGGCTGCATCGTCGGCAAAGAGCAATTCACGGATGAGTACCTCTGTGACTTTAGTCTTAGCACGGAGACGGGCGATGTTGAACAGCTTGCCGTCAGCCCTGGTATGGATGTACACTCCCTCGCTGCAGTCCTTGAATGCGTACTGGAGAAGCATGGAGAAGAAGATGGCAAAGAGCGTCGGTGCAAGGACACAGCCTTGTTTGACTCCGCTAACGACTGGGAATGCTTCAGATGTTGCGCCATTGAAGCACACTGTGCTGTGCATGTTCTCGTGGAACGACATAATGACAGCAAGCAGACGTGGGGGGCAGCCGATCTTCTGCAGGAGTCTGAAGAGTCCACTCCGACTAACCATGTCAAACGCCTTCGTCAGGTCTATGAAGGCAATGTAGAGGGGCATCCGCTGCTCGCGACACTTCTCCTGCAGCTGACGTAGTGAGAAGATCATGTCTACAGTTGACCTGCCGGCTCGAAATCCACACTGGGATTCTGGGTAGACGCGGGAGGCTAGGATCTGCAAGCGTGCCAAGGCAACACGGGCAAAGGCCTTTCCGACGATGCTGAGGAGAGAGATGCCCCGA
This sequence comes from Sinohyriopsis cumingii, assembly GCA_028554795.2. Taxonomy (NCBI): domain Eukaryota; kingdom Metazoa; phylum Mollusca; class Bivalvia; order Unionida; family Unionidae; genus Sinohyriopsis; species Sinohyriopsis cumingii. The sequence continues at coordinate 117,984,689 of CM068826.1, read as the reverse complement.
TAGTTGTTGCAGTCGCTACGGTCTCCTTTGTTTTTGTACAAAGTGACGATGTTGGCATCACGCATGTCCTGTGGGATGTATCCCTGTTCCCAGCAAAGGCAGAGGAGTGTGTGTAGGGGCTGGAGCAGTGCTGGTTTTCCGCTCTTGAGGACTTCAGGCGGAATGCCGTCGCTTCCAGGAGCCTTCCCACAGGCAAGGCAATCGATGGCTTTTCCGAGCTCTTCCAGGGTGGGCTGTGTGTCTAGCTCCTCCATGACAGGCAGGTCTGGAATGGCGTCCAGGGCAGTTCCAGTGACATTGTTTTGGGTTGCATATAGCTCGAGATAGTGCTCAACCCATCGCTGCAGTTGTTTCCCCTAGTCTGTGATGACTTCGCCCGTCTTGGACTTGAGGGGGGCGGTCTTGTAGCTGGGGGGGCCTGTCGCTTTTTTGATACCCTCATACATTCCTCTTGTATCCCCGGTGTCAGCAGCTGTCTGTATACTGTTGCAAAGGTTCAGCCAGTAGGTGTTGGCACAGCGGCGGGCGGTCTTCTGGGCGTTATTCCTTGCAATCCTGAGGGCTTGTAGTGTTCTGGGGCTAGGTGCAGCCTTGTATGCCAGGAGGGCTTTCCTCTTTGCCTCTGTCACGGGCTCCATCTCCTCCCAGTTTGCCTCATACCAGTCGACATTCTTTCGCTCCCTCTTCCCGTAAGCTGTCATGGCTGAATTGTACACAGAGTCACGGATATGGGACCACTTGGAATCAGTGGTGTCATCAGGTGTCACTTTGGTGAGGGCTTCCTTCAGTTTGCTGATGAACTGCTGTGTTTTCTCTGGGTTGCTTGCACAGTAGGTGTTGATACGTGGGTGACCCTTCTTCTTGGCGTGGTGCAGCTTCTTGGGTAATATTCGCACCTTGCTGGCCACGAGGGAATGGTCCGTGTCACAATCGGCACTGTGGTAGCTGCGGGTAAGGAGGACACTGGCCAGTTCTGCACGCCTGGTGATGACGAGGTCTAGCTGGTGCCAGTGGCGTGAACGTGGGTGTCTCCACGACACCTGGTGGATCTCCTTGCATTTGAAGAAAGTGTTTGTCACACATAGGCTGTGGGAGCAGCACATCTCCAGCAGTCGCTGACCATTCTCGTTGATCTTGCCCCTTCCGTAAAAGCCGAGACAGGTGGACCAGGCCTCATGGTCAGCTCCCACTCTAGCATTGAAGTCTCCTAGTAAGTAAAGGCTTTCATTGTTGGGGATACTGGATATTGCCTGATCCAGAGCCTCATAAAACTTGTCTTTCTCCTCGTAGGTGGAGTAGAGGGTTGGGGCGTACACACTGAAGATGTTGACCGGGCCTAAGGATGTTGACAGCCGGAGGGCAAGGATTCTCTCAGTACCTGATGATGGAGGTTCAATGAAGGCGATTAGCGTGTTCTTGACAGCAAAGCCTACACCATGCTGCCTAGGTTCATCCAATGGCTTCCCCTGCCAAAAGAATGTGTAATTGGCTTCCCTGATGGTGCCGCTGTCAGCCAGTCGGGTCTCCTGGAGGCAGGCAATGTCGATGTTCAGTCGGGAGAGTTCTCTGTCAATGACGGCAGTCTTCCGTGCATCGTCGATCTGCTGTAGGTCAGTGGTCAATCCAGGACACATGGTCCTGATGTTCCAGGTTGCAAAACGAAGAGTTGGAGTCTTTTTATTTCTTCTTTTAGTCTTTCCTGGTGCAGAGTTTTGTGGCCCACTTGTCGAGATGGTTCTCTAAGCTCCACGCACCCAGTGAAGCAGGCAGGCCATGGCGGGCAGCACCTTACTGACTGGGGGCTGCCCAGCTTGAGGCGGGCTGTAGCTGTCCAGTGAGACCTGATGATCTCTCCCACCGTCAGAAGTAACCCCTGGCGCCAAGCTCTACGCCAATTGAGCTTTGACTTAGAACCGGTAAACTGCTACTTCTCGTGTTGTGCCGACGCCGTACGACGACGCTGGAGTGTCCTCTCCAGTGGAGCTATGAAGCCTGGGCAGGGTGGTATGGAGAATCAGCTGTTGCCCATGCAGCAGATCCCCCCTCTCCACGCAGCTGGTGTGCCCAAGGGAACGACGAATGCCGATACAGCTTGGCACCAACGGCGTCGCAGGAGTTGCCGGAATGACGTTGAAGTCAATGTCATACCGCCTTAGGGACTCCATCTCCGGATTTTCTGTCGGGGTTTACTCCCTTAGCCTTTCCCATGAGTGGGTATAGCCACAAGGCAGCAGAGGTTTGGAATCGGAGTTTTCCTTCTCCTAGATGAGCTACCGTCCAAGGTTTACGAGTCCCATCTACCCGAAGCAACTGGTTTTAAGGCGCCAGTGGGCCGCCTTCACCCCTTCTCTTGTTAGTAGAAAACATGGTCTGCCGGGCTTCAAATCTGAGCCACTCGCGAAGGCCAGGAGCTGGATTTTAGTTGACAGAGGCAGTAAGAGACGCAGGCCGTATGGGGCATTTTGGAGGATTGGGGCGCTTGTCTCCCACTCCCACCCCGGGCAATGTCAACCTTAGACGCGAATGTATGCTTGGATTAAATGACATTGATAAAAGATGGAAGTTTATGAAATGATTTAATAGAAATATGTATATATGCTACAAATATAGTGATTCTTTCACGCTCTAAACACACGACTCATTCAATTACTTTACACAAACATTCACAAATGGGAAAACAAAACTGTGATTCGTATATTCAAAAATGAAGGTAAAATTCAAATTATCTCATGTAATGAAAGTGAGATTCAATTAATATCATGTAATTAAGTTAAGATTCAAATAATCTCATATAATGAAAATGAGATTCAAATAATCTCATATAATGAAAATGAGATTCAAATAATCTCATATAATGAAAATAACTCAGTTGTACTCAATTGAAACAACATAATCAGTTGAAACAAATATGTTCAATTGTAATCAACATAACAAGTGTACCAAACATATGACACATGATTCAATCATTTGTACAGCCCATATGATTCACAACCACGTATGAGTCATAAATACTTGTAAAAACTTGCAAACGAAACATTTTGACCTGGTTCACGTGTCCATTGAAAGACCACACAGTTCTCCTGAATTCTTGGGTTGGCCTACATTTGTATTGGTCACACTCACCCTTCATGGATCCACCATGTGCACAAGTTTACAAATCAGCAGGTCCGTCCTTATATGGCCTTGATGGTCGCACCTGCTTCCATCCCCATACATACATACAGACGGTCAGACAGACAGCCTGATATACACACATACACATACGCACAGACAGCTACAATAAAACCAAACTGGTTATAATAACAGGCAAAATCTCTAGACACGTGCTACTAAATTAAACTCTTAATAGCAACTTGTAACAGTTCAAAATAACAGCGTTTCAAATCCGCGTAGTGGTAAATGCAACATTTCGCATTACGACGTTTAAAAAACTGAATATGCTTCAGATATCAGATAAAATAAAATATAGCACTTACCCCTGTCGCTGTAGAACAAAAATGGAGAATGTACATTCCTTGACAAGATCTAAAAGACCAGTGTGTCAGTTAGAGAAGAAACTTGCCTTAAATCTACAGGAGAATGAGTAGTAGAAAGGGTAAAATACCCGTGCATACCATGCCTTTTGTGTCTCTCGCTGTAAGCGATCTACGATGAGATACTTTCTAGTTCAGTCGCTTAACTAGAAAAACAATTATCCACCCTAGGTAACGTTGTACGCATGTACGACGAAAATGATCAAATCGTTCTAAAGCGAAACCAAGTTATTTCTTGCCTTATTCTGTGACATCGACAAATGCCTTTATAGCCTAATCTTGTTGTCTCAGATCTCCAAAGTCCCACAATTTTAAGTGCTTTTATGTTCAGGTGCCCTTTTAGTGGTGCAGATAAATCAACACCACATGGAAAGCCCACACGGTCAAGGTATTATTTGATCGTAGAGTCTTGGAGGTCTTCTTTACACGTTCATGTTCAGGGAGCCCAAGATTTGGCCACCCTAGGAAGAGCCCTTTTATTAGCATATGCACGCACATGACCAAACATAATTCGTGCTGACGTGTGATCCATATGTGCTTTGGTTATCGCATCTTGAGGCTTGAGATGAACGTTTGTGCTCATATTTAGAACGCCACATATAGGGAAGTCTCAATCAAGGTCTAGGTTGGAGGAATCCACAAAGTCAATGTGGGGCTTGTTCGCCGGTTCATGGTGCGAAACGAATGGATCCGTCACGTGCACGACCCTATTTAAATTCATGCCCAGGTTTCCAGTTGTAACGTCGACCACTTACTGAGATTTCTAGCGGCACACTTCTGAATATCCTGATCGGAGGTATCCAGGACAGCCTGCAAGGACGGTCGCATGGGTAGCGTCAGGAATCTATTGCCCTAGATGAGGCAGACTTTGGCTACCCCTTGATTGCCTGCTATTCAGATGTGAGTAATGCGTCACGTTCCTCACGGATAAGCCGTGTGTTTACATAATCCTAATTTAATATGGACGCCACCCTATCAGACTGGTGCATATGCATCCGGAAAACGACGCAGATTGTTGTTGCCCCGGCTGGCGAGGTAGTTCAGAACCGCGGAATGAAAGTGTTAATCGAGCGGCTTATGTATGGTTCTAAGCTCCAGATATCTTCTCCAGTTTAAGGCAACTCTTCGTGTCCACCCCCTGACATCAAAGACTCAGTGAAATTACACAGTAATGTGGTGCCCCTCTAAAAGTAAAGAAGTACGCTCTAACCGTAGTCGAAGTTGCTGGCTACTATTAACAGACGATCGCTCTGGTGAGAAATACATTTTCAGACGTATAAAATGAGTCCGCTCCAATGGCCAAATTTGTTAAATGTAGACCTAGCTTTAGAGTGTATGGGATCAATATTTCAGCTATCTGACATTTATGCGCACTCATGAGGCGGGCCTTCATCCGGCGAAGGGTATAGCAGAATTTTTAAACCTCACGTTAGGTGCAAGGTTGTTCTGATATCAATTCTCCCAGGAAATATTACTTTCCGAGCATGGAGTGAATAGGTTGAGTGGTTACCTTTGCAATTTGTGCGCCACTTGCCCCCAACCTCATCCAGTTGCTCCCACAGCGATTGCATGGTCATTGAGTGGTGATGGTGCCGGCCCCTAATTTCTAGCCAACAACAACGACCAACATTAGTCGCCAAAAGTTTTAGGTAACGCGCTACCAAAAAAGAGGTCATCTTTTGGAATCAGCACTGCCCCTGTTGCTTGTTGTCAGTAAGGGTTCCTTGTGGTCGAATAGGATTGGGCACTCGCCTTTACAGATGAATGACATCTCACCTCTGTCTGTGTGGTTCCAGTCTCAGTTCAATCTACATGGGTATGTGAAAATACTTGTCAGTAGCTTCCCGTGAGTCGGTGGTTCTTCCTGGGTTTTCCCAGATCCTTGATCCACCAGTTAGTTGGCTGCCATGTATTGCCTATCATGTGCTGAAAATGTCTACCACTAGTGATCTGCTTCGCTTAATTTTTATGTCACCTTATGTTATGAAAACTTAAGATCTCGAATATAAATCTAGCGCACAAACACGCTTTAGGATAATTTTCTGTTTAATTTGTATGGCAAGTTCAAAACGTGGAAGCAAAGAGCACAAAATCGTTGTAAATACCACTAGAAAGAAAAATGTTGCGCATAATTTGTCGTTAGTGTTTTCAGATATTCAATGTTAATATATTTTATTCTTATGAACGCAACTTACAGAAGATCCATCCATCGGGGAAGCAAATTATAAATAGTATTTGTTTATATGAAATGTCGTGGTTACTCCCTTCCTAAATTAGGTATTCTTCAGTGGGATATTAACATGATTTAAGAGTTCAAGCAGTGAGCTCCTTTTCCTCCACAACGAATACAAGAACTTTGTGTGTCCCAATCTAACACGGAAGAAAGAACATTAAATGGCCCAGTCTACCACGGAAGGAAGAACTTTGGATGACCCAGTCTATCAAAGAAGAAAGAAGTTTGGATAACCCAATATATTACAGAAGAAAGAACTTTGGATGACCCAATCTACCAAGGAAGAACTTTGGATGACCCAATCTACCAAGGAAGAAAGAACTTTGTCTGGCCCAATGTACCAAGGAAGAAAGAACTTTGGATGGCCTAATCTAACACGGAAGAAAGAACCTTGGGTGGCCCAAACTACCAAGGAAGAAAGAACTTCGAGTGGCCCAATCTACCACGGAAAAAATAACTTTTTATGGCCCAGTCTACTACAGAAGAAAGACCTGTGGATGACCCAATCTACCAAGGAAGAAAGAACTTTGGATGGCCCAATTTACCAAGGAAGAAAAAGGTTTGAGTAGCCCAATCTACCACGGAAGAAAAACCTTTTGATGACCCAATCTACTACAGAAGAAAGAATTTTGGATGGTCCAATCTACCATGGAAGAAAGAACTTTGGATGACCCAATCTACTAAGGAAGAAAATAATTTGGTTTGCCCAATCTACCAAGGAAGAAAGAACTTTGGATGGACCAATCTAAGCAAGAAGAAAGAACTTTAGATAACCAAATCTACTAAGGATGGAAGAATTTTTGGGTGGCCCAATCTACCAAGGAAGAGAGAGCTATGGGTGGCAAATCTACCAAGAAAGAAAGAATTTGGTGGTCCAATCCACCAAGGAAGAAATAACTGGGTGCCCAATCTAGCACGGAAGAGAAAACTTAGGGTGTCCCAACCGACAAAGGAAGAAAGAAATTAGGGTGTCCCAGTCTACTACGGAAGAAAAAACTTTGGATGACCTAATCTACCACTGAATAAAGAACTTTGGATGACCCATTTGTCCAAAGAAGAAAGAACTGTGTGGCCCAATCTACCATGGAAGAAAGAACATTGGGTGACTAAATCTACAAAGGAAGAAAGAAATTTGGGTGGCCCAATCTACCACAAAAGAAAGAATGTTGGATGGCCCAATCTAATCACACGCATAATGCGTATTATTAATATTATCCATCAAGGCAAAACCACAAAAGCTGCTAAAGAAATAAGCCTCTTAATTCAGTCTTTGCTTCCTGGTGACACTAGCAATAACGCTACGGTCTATCACCGAATCACATCCTACGCTGCTCGAGTTTGTGTATTCACCGAGAGAGAAAACAGACAATATTCCATGTGAAATTTCCTCAGAGGTATAATAGTTTGTGTGTTGGAATCGTAACCAGGAGGGTCTAAAATTTCAATTAGGTTTCATTCAAGTTTGATCCTAGGTGTGTTCCAGCAATGTGTGTGTGTGTCTGTGGGTGTGTCAGGCCGTCTTAACAACATTGTAGGCTCTGGGCAAAACAATGCACTGGGGCCCCCTACCGGCCCTACCCACCCACGGGAATTCCGCTAGATGTCACTATTTTTTTTTTAAATTGGGAAACGTGTTTCCCACTGCACTTTTAAAGCAAATTAAATTGCCAAAAGATCTTTCAATATTCATTAACAATATGGGCAGCATGATGCCCTTAGACGCATGAGGCCCTGGGCAACTGCCCAGTGTGCCCATGCCTTAAGACGGCATTGGTGTGTGTGTGTGTGTGTGTGTGTTTGTGCCACAGAGAGAGAGAGAGAGAGAGAGAGAGAGAGAGTTCTAAATGTCACTGAAATTGAGGAATATTTTATTTTGTTAAAGCGTACTGTCAGGGTCAAATAACAAGATCGGGTTTGGTGAGAATCCATTCCATTGAAAGTCTTTGCATGACTGGGTAGCATCGGTGTATGTCATGCATTATATTTATAACATTTAAAACGCCTATACGGAATAAGTAATAGGCTAGCTGTGACAGTTTGGAAATAAAGTGAGTGAACAGCATTTTCAATCGGATTCGATCCACGAAACCTATAACAAAATGTCCATTCCCTTCTCCACCCAACGAGCCAAGGGGTGATTCGAATCACGCAACATTCAAATCCAAAGAGAGTATTAATGAATGTTCTTTACAGTGCATACAATTTCCTCCTTTTTTAAGAAGTCGGTGTATGCCCACACTTTGTCACGCAATTCCATTCTCATGGACCATTAACAGGCAGTGTTTGATGTTTGTCGATAATTTCCGGTTAACACGCTTACTTCGTCCATGTGAAGATGACTTGACTTAGTTATTAATCGGGCTGATGCATTCTATATATTTGCTCAAGCTACTTCAGATCTAAGATTTGGTTTTCCTCTTTGACCGGATATAAAGTATGCACATTACACTTGATTCCATAACATGAATCTATAAAGTTGTGTAAAATGAATCAATCGCTTGAAGCTTGAAAGACGAGCTCTTCCTTCGTACGAAGAAATTTATATTCGTTCTTCTCCATAGTTACCGTTGTGTGATTTTAGGGACGAGATTACATGTTATAAACCCAAACGGGCACCAAATATTATAAATCCAAACGGACACCAGCTAGAGGGAGATGTTAAACATTATAATGGATATGAAAGATATGTCAAAATTCCTTTTTGCAAGAATAAATATATAATGGATATGAAAGATATGTCAAAATTCCTTTTGGGAAGAATACATTTATAATGGATATGAAAGATATGTCAAAATTATTATATAATGGATATGAAAAATGTCAAAATTCTTTTTTACAAGAATAAATATATAATGGATATGAAAGATGTCAAAATTCCTTTTTACAAGAATAAATATATAATGGCTATGAAAGATGTCAAAATTCCTTTTTACAAGAATAAATATATAGTGGCTATGAAAGATGTCAAAATTCCTTTTTGCAAGAATAAATATACAGTGGCTATGAAAGATGTCAAAATTCCTTTTTGCAAGAATAAATATATAATGTATATGAAAGATATGTCAAAATTCCTTTCTGCAAGAATAAATATATAAAGAGTTAGATTACGAACAAAAATGTTTGTAACATTTTAATAACATTTTCAACTGCGTTACTTGGTGATGATTTATTTTGAGAAAACAATATGTTTACAGAAAATGAACTGTTAAACAAGCCCCACTAGATTGTTGTTTAAAAACTCAATGTATATGCAGCAAATAATACCTAAATAATAATTATAAATTGTTTACTATATACCTCAAACCTGGATCCCACATTACATGTTTGAATACATCTTTATAGAATGAAATGTATATTAAATTTCACAAATAAACACACTTACATAAAGCCAAACCGTAAATGACACCGAGCACAAACGACAGATAGATAAATATACAAATACAGAGATTTTAAAGAACTAGCAATATTGTTTAAATGTCTTAATTAAATTTTACATTTTAACTTTAACATTTTTTTTAAAATCTCCATAAACTTACTGTCAATTTTATTATGTTCCGGTCTTTTGAATTTTATTTGGTTGTTGTGTTACAATTATCGTGACACTTAATTTTGGTACGTTTATACAATATCCATAAAAAAGCTATTAACAACCGGGAAATATGTGTTTCTTGGAAAGGGCTAATTATAATGAGTTATTTTTCGTACCGTCATAATCATCACAAACAGTAGATTTTATGTTGTTGATGTACGGGGGAGGACTGAGGATGAGATGGTATTCTCTTTCACAGAGGATAATAACGAAAATGATGAAACATATAGAAGGGACTTGCTTTTAGCGATTAGTTGTATTGTTAATAATGTACCTAGTAGGTAATTAAAAATGGTCGGGTATAATGTCCACATGAAAGATTTAAAATTGGGAAATGGATTCATGTGATTAATAAACGGAATTTCATCTAAATCATGCATGTAACATACATACATACATGCATACATACATGCATACATACATGCATACATATATAACATACATACATACATACCCATACATACATACATACATACATACATACATATACATACATACATACATACATACACACATACATATATACATACATACACACACACACGCATATATATATATATATATATATATATATATATATATATATATATATATATATATATATATATATATATATATATATATATATATATCTGCAGAAAGAGACAGAAAGAGAATTTTTGGTTGGGTTTTGGTATGAGGGAAGGATAGAAGAAAAAACAAACAGGGTTAGTTATTTGAATGACTGCATATCAGCGAGTTATGTTCTCTCTGTTGTATGAATGGGTCCACTTGATTCGAACGCAGGAATGCGTTTAAAACCACAGATAATGTGACCGTATCTCCTGCACACTCAATATACGACGAGAATGCATGTGGGTTTACGAATTTGTATGTGAGAAAATCACGAATTTTCACTCGCATAAAGAGTTAAATAAACAATGCCTGATTGGTTATTGTAAATTATGGTCTTTGAATTTACTTTGCATCATGATACAAGGGAAAATACCATAACTAAATCCCGCGTGACTTAATGGTTCTTAAGAAAACATAGGCCGTCATGTATAGACATATACAATCAAGAGTAAATAAATTACCTACACCAACCATTCTGCAATGAAAATATACACAATCTATTTAAAAGGTTCATTCTCCACTAACTGGCACCATTTCCAAAGCTTTGTGTCCGATGGGAGCCAGAAATAAAATAAAATTTTGTGTGGAAGTGAGACAGGAACATATCAAAATTGTGATGTTTTTCTTTATAGCATGTTTTTACTTTCTATTTTAAAATACAAAGTGAGATAAGCGGTATCATATCCAGAGACTTAAAAATACGAATAGCAAGAGGTCAAAACATGGCACGTGTCAGTGCCCTCTGCCAAGGTGCTTCGTTCTGATTTCAGTACGTTTTATTGCCAAGATGAATTTCAATTCAGAAATAGTTCAAATAAAAATGTGGATGAGTTGTCAGTATTTACGTGTCCCAAATATAGACTTTTCAAATCCAACCAAGTTTTATGTAGGAGATATCTACGTATTACGAGCAGATTTAAGGACATATTTCACGAGTGAAATGGAAACATTGTATTGTTACAATTGGCGAAGCAAATATCTCCACTTCTCGAATGAAATAGTTCCTTATATCTGTTCAGAAAGGGTGGATTTTCTTTTTATTATATATTTGTAAAGGCAAACACCTTCGATTTACATGGATTTATTTCACCATCCTGCATCCGTGCGATTAACGAATGTAGTAATACAGCGATGATAAGTTGTTCCGAAATTTTATAATATTTCAAGTGAAACATACAGAATAGATGCATCCTTTTTAACATGTAAGTTTTATAAACAGGTAAATATACAACATTCTCGATCTATCTGTGTCGCATTCAAATGATATAATCGCTCTGGCGTTCTAGCCTGTGTGGGATTCGTAGGTCCTAACCCCTCTAGAATATAAATTTACTCATGGACCTATTATTGTCATCAAAGCTGCAACAAATTCCTCAGAAAGAAGTCAGTGAAAGTGTTCAGGACTTAACGGATTACGAAGTACGAACACTACAGTTTAGGACGACGTGTGCTATGTGGTAGTGACCACTTGTCCCCGATTTCGCTTACCAGTATATTTCTTTGTGGACCATTTATGAACAGTACATGCAGCAAAGACATGACCAACAAAATGTTATATGCGCACGAATTCTCTTTGTGGCAAAAGTGTTGAGAATAGCGATGAGGACAAGTTGTAAACCTCTATGTGAAGAGACCTTCGCCGTGCTTTGTCCACGCTTTAGTATGAAGCCATACTTACCAAGAAGTGCTTATTGCCAGTTGGTTACAACATCAGATTTACAACGGGAAGGACCTTCATCATTGGATAAGTCTTGATTATGATGTTTGAAAAAAGGTAGCTAATCATGCCAAAGATATAACGCATACAACTAATCAAAGAAGCGAATCTAACTTACAGGCTGGGAGAGAAAAGCAAGAAGTAAAGATGAAATTAGAAGCTTTTTATGAAACTGTGTAAGAAGGCCCCCGTAGTAGTAATAATAGTAATAGTAGCAGTAGTAATAGTAGTATTAGCTTTGTACAGATAGCAAATAATGAGTAAATGTATATTCTGGAGGGGTTAGTAACTACGAATCCCACACAGGCTAGAACGCCAGAGCGTTTATATCAATTGAATGCGACACAGACAGATGGAGAATGTTGCAAATTTACCGGTTTATACGCATCATTAGTGATTTTAAGTTTTGTTTAATTTGCGCCATTTATTCTTATGTGTTATCGTGTTTTAATTTTGTACACTGATTTTGAAATGTAAATATATTTCTGTCGCTGTTTTTAAACTTTAAAATGTTTTGTGGTGATATATAGGGATATTAAAAGCCATTGCTCTCGTTTCATCCTCCATCCTCAAAGTGATTAACGAAATGATAGATTGTCAAATTTGTGTGGCACTGTATTTTCGCCATCTCTTAAACATCTTGATTGCTGGACAGAGTGGTCAGGCAAACTTAATTCTTCAGACGTTTGATCAAAACCAAATCACTATTGTTCTATCGTCCTCCACAACGTATCGTGTGGTGTTACAGTGGGTGGCAATCGGCTTACACTTTACTTCAAGAAAAAGACTGGATCGTGTTTTACTTTAGTCCAACACATCTTGTCATCGCCGACGACTGTTTGGAGAAGAAAAAGAAGATATTAAACCTAATTGTAATACCAGTATTATTTACATTATTCAAAATGTATTTCAACAATGTAAAGCGATTTACCGTCAGCTACATTATGTAATAGTGTCGTAAAGTCCAAGAGATAAATCTGAAGTGCAAGTGTTAGCCAACGAGTTAGGAACACCTGTAGCTCAACTATTCATAAGACGATGCCACTCAGTCCCAACAAGTGTATTTACTTATCGATTTAGGACCTATTAATTCCTATTATGTGAGACTTCGTACAAATTGTTTCCGACATAGTTCCAAGAAGGAGGCCCCGTCGTTTACACGTCATTTGCATCGTTTACGTGTCAAACAAACTAAGAAAACATCATTTATTTATTTGCTTTTTCAAAAGTATATAACATGATTGGTTTTTAATCTTATCCTACCACCAAATTTATTGATACTCTATATGCCATTAGTCGCGAAAACAAATGCACAAGTACTGCAACGCATCATTCACATAGCACATCAACAAAGAAAACGTTTTTGTTTTGTTTGAAAAACATAAAGTAGCTTTGTCACAACTGGCTGATCCAAGAATCGATGCTCAAACAAAAAACAATTATTATTTTAAAACCTGGTGGAAGTGTTCGCACGTTTAAAATGGGATCCTAATGGCATAACTAAAATAGTCAAATCCCGTAAAAGACAGCAACTAAAAACAGAAAGGTAGCGGTTGTACAGCAAGTTCGTGCTCTGAGAAGAAGAAAAAGTCCTAAGAAATAACATCTCCTGCAAGGATGACAGATACTGCCGCAAGACAACAGTACAAAACAGAACAGGCGTGTCACGCAATTTACTGGATTTATCCTGACTGGAATTGACAAGTTTTAGTCTGTAGAAGACATCTTATCGCTGAGTGGTGCCCAAAGATAAGCAAATACTACGTGCTGAAAATCAGTGGAAGAAGTGTGGGATAAGATTTGCTTCAGTATTATTCCTTCTGAAGCAAAGATGTCAATACGAAGTTCACACAATCATCATACCAAGAGCCCGTCTTCCAAACAAGTGGGGAAAACGGATCCCCTCATTGGGATGTTTTCTCAGTACTGGCCAAATCCAATGTACCGATGAGAAAATAAATCATTTAAAAGCAAAACCACCCAAAAAAAATCATCGATACCGTGCATTAATGTGTTTTAACGTTTTCAAACGAACGGTGCCTTTGTCAAAGATACAGAAAAAGCAATCAGGAATTTGTCATCTTCTTCACTAAATGTTGAAAAAGATTGTACCCATAAATCAAAATAAAAAGCTCTATGAAAGTTGATAAGAACGTTCTTTAAAGTAACTGCTCTTATGTAAAGATCGACGGTTGGACCTTATTTAGGAGGAGTTATGAGATGAAGAAAGAAGGAAGACAAAAGGGACACACTTTTCTTGAAAGACATTACACTTGTTCCTTTGGTTTTATGAAAGGACAACAATTGCCTTTAGTTCCATACAAACAATGGATGGAACTCCATCGTTGATCGAACAACGGACACGTCATATATCTTCTAATTCTACTCTCGCCATGATGTGACACTTACAAAGAAAGTAACATTCGTTGAAGCATGGAACGGATTTGTCAAAAACTGGAAAGTCGCAAAATACGGACAGTTATTGCAACGTCTCCAATTGTAACAACAGAAAGCTTTGGACGAGACAGCTAAACCTACTCTAAGATATTTCAAGAACGTCCTGAAAATTGATGAAAAACAAAAAGCAAAGATGATGGCAGAAACATCCTCAGGAATGGAAGAAAAAATAACAAGAGAAGTGTTTCAAACTTCATCTGCTCTTCCTAGTTTGACAGGCCTCCTTGCTGACACCTTTCCCTATTCCCAAAGGAGAAGACATAAAGGCTTGAGTCAAAAGATGATATCAAAACCCTCTTCATCAGAAGAAGAAAAAGAATGAAGGGAAGACAGAAAAGTGATATCACGTTGTGAAGAAAGCCCTCATGTATACAACTTACCTGGGGTGGAGAATGTCGCCACGACCTTAGCGACTGACCTTTGTTGCGCAAGATTGCGGCTTGAATCGGCACTGGAGTGAATAAAGCGGCAGCTATCTTCAAAGAGACTAAGTAACTGGTAAAACCGTGAAAGGTTGTGTATTCACACACAATCCACAGCATCGCCGCGGAAGAAAGAAATTGGATATGGGCATGAGAAACTATGCAGACTACAGTTCAAAGAGACCCCATTATCAAATCAGGACTGAGTTAAGGAAATATGGGCGCGGCACCTGTCCGAAGCAATGCCATTTTGCGATCAATTCAGTACTCGCCAGGATTTTGATCAACGCAGAGGTTTTGTAAGTTAAGAAGTGAATTCTAATAGGCTTATTCCGAATGCCCGGCATTCGTAAAAGGTAGAGCGGGAATTCAGACTTTAAAAGCTTATGAAAGAGAAGCGTTAGGTGCTGGTTATAGTTGTTCGGGTTGGACCAAGTGCAACTCAAAGGTGACGAAGTAGGGAGAAGTGGTTATATAGATCACGGGACCGGATAGAATATTGGATTTTGAATTTTGAAGGCAGACCGGAAGGGTGAAGGGTGTAGTCGAAGGACTGAAGGGGTACTAGATTACCACTCAAGGAAAAGGAAATAATACAGATGAGTAAAGCAGCAGGCACAGGTGGAAACACTCTCACGTTGCACATCAGATAGTGAAATTAGCATATTAAATAGGTCGACTTAATGTAGCAATTGTGGAAATTTATTTGTGTTGAGTAGTTAGATATGTTATTAAATTGCTATTCCTCGCATTTTATTTTTGTATATTATTCACCTAGACCGTCAGCATTGCTGACTGGGGGCTCGGAGCTATATATTCATCTATTTAAATTTTTTAAAATTATACGTCCTCCTACAATATTAGCAACAATACCCTAGGAGACAACGTTACAAGAAAAAGAAATAAAGAAAGTAACCAAACAACCGATGACTACTCGTACTCCTATTGGCGATCATACACGTGAATCAAGCATAATCGCAATGTAAACAAATACCACACGAACAACCTGAGTAGTATGACTTATTGAGGAGCAACAATAAAACAGCAAACCCCTTCAAGGCTGCACTTTTAACTAACAATTACCACAACCCTGCTCAAGCTGCTGGCTAAAGACGAATTAAAAAAAAGTTTACGTTTGCGCTGTGTGCAACCATGGTTACAAGAAGAGTCGACGTACACGTTACACATACCCGTTTTCCAGAAGTAAAACTAAAGTATCTGGCGTCAGTCATAGATGGCAATCAGATTTAGCAGCTGCCTCTAAGTTGACATCATACAATCATGGTTATTTGGTTTGTGTCATATAACGCATTTTTAAAATAACTTGTGTAATTCCTTTGACTTCTTAAACATTTTCGGATTTAGTACGAGCTTTGAAACAATGTTCGACATCCTATACAACTGCAAACAGAGAAAGACACAAAATTTCTGAACCATGTTTTTTTAAAAAAAAAACGATAAAAAAACTGAAAAAGATATAATTTTTTTTACCATCCAGTGTGCTGCTTGTCATCTTTGGACCATATTAGAAGGCTGGCGGTCTCATCCCGCATTTTATCGATGATGCGTATAGGGTAAGCGCGAGGTCCCATCCCAAGATACTAAGGGTTAACTGCAAGGTAAGGGTTAAACTGTAACTTCGTAACATACTTTTTATACTTTCTTGTTCGCTCGGGCTGTTTGGCCATTGTAAGAGTAAGAGGAAAATAATATGGCCCGCTCAAAACATCGGGTGTCATTATTTTCTAGTGCGCTTTTGGGAATATACATGGACTTGTGTAAATGAATCACACTAGTCGCTATCCTGAGGACATGTTCGTGCTCTTTTCCAGCCTCATATCGGTCTTAGCTAAGCCTTAACCTTTAGGATCAGCTGATCAAAGTCATCGGCCAACCGCTGCACTTCAGCCAGTCTGACTGATAAATAGGCTGGCATAGAGATAGCTTCCCCTTCTGTTGTAATCATTTTGACTGAGCATTAACACTAAGGTTAAACATTCTTTATAAATGTTACATTCAACTTCTCTATGTTCTCTTCGTTAACACATGAAAGCAGAGAAAGTTAAAACGCGCAAGACCAGAAATTATAGTAGGGGTATTATTTGCTAATTTGAATAATTCAGCATCCTCCAGAGGCAAACGAAGAGATGAAAGATAATGAATGGATTATTCGAGTTAATTACATTTGTACTTTGTGGGAGCCAACAAAAAAACAAAGTTAGAAAAAATATTTTAAACAAGTACATTGGAGCTTATACAGGTAAATTGTTGACACTGGAACTTTTCGTCTTTTATGTTGAATTTTCAGTACTGATCCGGGTATTTGTATTGCCAAGCAGGGGCGCCTGCGTAATTATTTTTATGGAGGTCAGCTATTACCTTTAACGGATGTAGGCCAAAACATGTTTAGGCTGAAATATATGCTGGCAAGAATCAGTAATACTGTCTAGACTGTACATATCTAATTGGCTGTTTAGTTCAGACAGCATGTAACGAACTTTTTTAAATATAGAGCATATAGTCTCTCATGTAGTGGATTGAGGTCGCTGAATTATTCGAGTTACTAAGTATTCAAATGCTTTGTTTCGTGACGTCATCCTATTTTGTTTCCGGTTTAGGTATTTGTAAATAGCAAGCTCCATCTTTCCCACTGAATGGTGTACCACATTCAGAGATGGCCAGACCACCAGGGCAAATGTCCTTGCCAGCTGAATTTCGATCTCGGCAAGCTAAACGATTATATTGTTCATAGTTTTGTTCATCTAGGCGACGGTGTTCCTTACAACCCATATGATTTTTAAAAAATCGAATGGCTGAGGTACGGTGAGAAGTAACATATCGTGCACTATTCTTAGTGTAAAACCAATACAATAGTTGATGAACTCTTCCACAGGCCTCAAGCAAGCATTTCTCTTTTAAATACTGCATCCAAACAAGTGACAACTAGTGGAGCAGCTTGGTGTTGTTGTTTTTGTATAGTTATAGCAAGCAAAATATGACCTACTGGTTTTAAAAATTGGATCTGCGCAAGCCCTATCAAAAATGTCACCTGAGCTTTAACTTCTCATTTCAACACAATACATATTCGGTTAAAGTCAGTCTAAGTTTATCGTGATAAACTATTATGATAAGCTAAATATTTAGATTTTTCTGTGTGCCATTGAAATTTATTTCGGGCCAGTGCATCTTTGTAAATTTGGTTTCATAGTAAAGAAAGCGAGTCTAGGAAAGCTCAAGGTTTGTCTCATTTGCATACAATATGTTCATTGATATAGGTTTGTAATTATTTGTTGCATGTAATCGTCTGAAATTCATACATTGTTTCATTGGGTTCAGAAGTTAATTATTTGCATTCATTTGTCTTGAATGTTATATGACTCATATGTTTTAAAAATGTCATTCAATATTTCCTTGATATAATTTTTGGGAGAATCGTTCAAATTTACTCGTTCAATGTAATATGAATCGCGTAGATTGGGGTTTCATGGATTACTTATGATACTAGTTGTGAAAATGATGTGGAGTAACTGTTTTAATTTTATTTTTTGGGGGGCACCAGACAGATGCTCCCCCCCAATTGTCCAAAAAAAGGAAAGTGTTTATATGTATGTGTTTTACCCCAGGTGTGTTGTATGTTTTTTTAAATAAAAGAATTCCGATCAAAAAATTATTTTAAGATAATTGTTGATGGGGTATTTGTTGGATTTCCTAGTGTTTTCTACAGGGTGGTTCTTCTGAGTTGGTTTCTGTCACCTTACTCGAAGTCCCATTCCTGATTTTCTAGTTGACCTTGGCTAGAGGTCACCTATATCCCGTGTTTGCTATGTGTATATTGCTATATGTATGTGTGCTATATATAGTTTTCTTTGTAGGGATAGCCAGTTGTTTCAAATTTTATCCCAGTTGTCTTACAATCTTATATTTTATTAATGGTTATATTTATTTCAAATTGGAATTTGGCGAAGAAACGGTGGACTATTGGTTTTGAAGGAGAAAAGAAGCTATTGTTTTATGTGTCTGTTGGTCTGTGTCGTTCTTCGCTTAGATTAATATGATTAGGTCGGTTGGGCTCGAGCAGGGGTCCACACTTTCTTTATTTACTGCATTTCTCCGTGCTCGAGTTAGTCCGCCTTTATTTATTTAAGATTATGTTAAAAAAAAAAAAACCCAAAAGGTAATTTTTTAAAAATGTATTTCCCGCTAAATGGGGATAGATACACCGTACGGGAGCTGTGTAACAGAGACAGAGTGAATTAGGTCGAGAGTATATACGAGTAGTTATTTCTTTGTGTTGTACGCCTGAGTTTTCCACCTGGGGATATTTCCAAAACTCTTTCACGGACCTGTTCACTTCGCGTAGCGCCATGTGACGTAGCCACGTGACTTCATTATCTTGTACTTCCCCCTATCCCTCCCTGATTTTATCATTTCCTATACCCATTAAGAATGAGAGAATGATGAAGAAAAAAAAAATAAGAAGAAAAAAGAAAGAAAAAATCTTTAGGTTTAGGAAGTTATATGACTGGAAGATTTGAGTCATGATTATAGGTTACTGCATTTGTATGGGAAAATATGAACGAGTTTTGGCATGAAATACTGCACGAACTTGTGAGTGCATTATATCCTTCCAACAAAACGAGTACATATTTTCCCATACAAATGAATAACCTTTTTATTATATGCTCATTTTTTATTCTACCTAAGGTTTAATTATATAAACAAAATCCACTACAAGAAACAATGTAAATGAATGAATGCCGTATTCCAAACTAAATACACAAGCGCAGATTTGTCATTACACAATGACATCAATATTAATGCGCACATAACTCCGCCCAGATAAATTTGAACTTTGTCGCGCGCTCGACATAACTTTCGAAAGAAAATGGCTTGTCTAGTTAAAATTGAAGCTTGCAGTCATATTGTGAATGAATGCGCATTGCAACAACTTTTCCATTTGATCTGGAATGAATATATTTTGGTATTTTGTTTCGATTCGACGAAAGTTTGTGATTTTGGACTGGATTCATCTGTGCAAATTATACATGAAATACATCGGATTGTAGTGGCGCGGGAGAAGCGTGTTTAAGTCTGCAAATGTGTTTCTGTTTCTGTCATTGAATGTTTGAAATTATAACGTGGAAAAATATGAAGTCTTTCAATTGCAATTATCAAAAGACGCTATGGAATTTAATGCTTATTTCATTTTGAGTGCAGTAAGGAGGATGCAATTGCACTTATCATCGAAATTACAGCACCATTTCGAAATGTGTAATCCAGATTGAAAACCTATGACATGGCTCATGTAATTCGGTTTGCAGAATTAAGAAAAAACATTTTGAGGAAATTCAGGATGTAAAACTGTAAGTATATTTTATTTTGCCATTCTTGTCACCAGATGAAGAAGACAGTATATGCCTTGTCACTTGTATGTCATTTGTAAGGACCTAATCTTTGGTCTTTTATATAATGTAGCTAGCCTAAATCCGTAACATTGTATCAACGCGGAATGTGCCAAAACAGCTTGGTTTTATTGCCGTCCACGAAACATGTTTTAGTTCATTCAGAAACAAATTTAAACAACCACAACGTAAAGAACCTCTTACGCGAGTGTACATGATTTGTTTACAAATGAAAGGTGCTGGCGTCTGACTCCATTGTTTGTTTACAATAGAAAGTAGTTCCTTTATTCACGTGAATGCTATATGTGTATTGTCGCGCGCGTTCAGTATCGGGGAATATTGAACGATTCTGACAATGTAAAGTTAACGGGGAAAAAAATGAGCATATAATAATAACAATTTATGTGTGGGATATTTCTACAAATATTTAGTTTTAGGAAGTTATATGACTGGGAGATTTTTATATTTACTTGTTAGATGTTTAACATTTAAATTGCGATTGAAATTAAAAAATTGAATT
Organism: Sinohyriopsis cumingii; assembly: GCA_028554795.2. Lineage (NCBI taxonomy): Eukaryota > Metazoa > Mollusca > Bivalvia > Unionida > Unionidae > Sinohyriopsis > Sinohyriopsis cumingii. Next base: position 117,964,201 of record CM068826.1, on the reverse strand, counting down.
TTTTTATTTTTTAATATTTTTTTTTAATTAAAATTTATTATTATTTCCCTATCACTATGATCTGGCCACAGGCTTTTAGTGTGTCTACAATATAGTCAGTTATTTTTTATAGTGTTTCTTTGTCAAATCTCCCATCTAAGTATAGTAAGTTTTCTTTTCTATATCTGTCGTTCTTGCTAATTTTTTATATAACTTTTAGCCTTTCTACTTTTCTTTTCTGGCACTGAGTGATAACATGATGTTTGCTAAAATAGTTTTTTTACACAGTGGACAATTTGGCGGTACTCGGACCATATGCCGTCGCACTGCAACCTCTCCCGTCAACCATGCATCATGCATGTATTTGAAGCAGAGGCTTTGTATTTTAAGGGAGCCTAAGTTAACCCAGTGCCCCCATGCTCTTTCCCAATTAATATATAGCTTATCTTCTTCTAGTTTATTTTTATACTTTTTTGTAGTTATTTCTCTTATCCATTTGTATGTAAGTTTATCATCTAGTTCCCATACCTCTTTATTATCTCTATACTAGTTCTTTAAAATATCTAAATCTTTTAGGTACTTCTAGTTTTTTTTTACAAGTTTATTATTTTTAGATGTCTCTTCTGTTTCTCATAATAAAAAAAAACCAATATACATATATCCCTTCCCACGGGTATTCTGGCTCTGTTTGTATTTTTTTAAAAATCTATTTAGAATATTAGCATGCTTAATTAACATTGCATTCGGTATTGCTAGTCCTCCTTTTTTAAATGCTATGAATCATATAGGCTAGAAATTGATTTTACTGTATTTGCAAATGGTATGCCCATGAATTGCTAGTTAGCAAGTATTGTAATTAGGACAAGACGTGAAGTCCATTTAATTTATTCGTATAATTAAGTTGTGATTCTTTTCAATTGAGAAATCGGCGCATGCCGATTATAGTCCACTAAGTGTATTATAACCCACAATAGCGTAGTATGTTTATTGTGTCTAGGTTATGTCATGTTCCATTTAGGAATGCAGCTATCTGCTAGGGGAAAGCATTACGTTTTTGGTAAACAGGGTCGTTTTTATCAGCTGTGATCTGATCCATGTTAGCTATTTAAATGAAACATTATGCATGACAGTTTTCAATAGATTATAAACAACTTAGGAAACCATTCCTTGTCTTCTTCGGACTTTGAATGTAATTTTCAAAAAACATATTTTCTACTAAATTCATTTTATAGCAATCCTTGACCAGGTATAGAGACGGGGGGGGGGGGGGGGGGCAACATGGCACTTGAAAATATTACAAGACAAGGTTTACTTTTCATTTTGTAATTTCCGAATTAAAATTTCTTCTGTTGGATTAATTTTCCACTGCTCTCTCTCTCTCTCTCTCTCTCTCTCTCTCTCTCTCTCTCTCTCTCCGTTCAGGTTCTGCATAAAAACACTTTGGAAACGGATCTGCATACGTCATCCGGAAATAGATTTTCCTCTAGGGCTTTTGGGGTCAACACGTGTGCCAATAGTTATCGACTACCGTCTTCTAATACGAGTTACGTCCCTTCCATCAACCGTGGTTCCAGAACTCGGGCGATCACTGCTTACAAAACTATGGATTGCTGGGTTCAGTGTCTTGAAATTAACCAGTCACACTTGTAGAACAAAAAGACATGTTTTTGCAGCAGTCGACGTCAAATACAACGAAATCTTAATTGCTACGAATTTTCCTTTACTCAGATTTAATTAGGGACAAATGAGTAAATCGTTCGACATAGAAGTAGAATATTACGTCTGCATAATTTTAATCGTTAATAAAATGTAAGATACATGAAAAGACTTCAAAATTTTTATCTGTCAAATATATATATCTAAACTACTTAAGTAAAATGATTTTTGAATATTACGTCATGAGCTCATACAATGCAGCTTGTCATATTAAAGGTTCTGCGTTGTGACATTAACTCGTTGATGTCGGCTACGGCAATAAATATTTTTTAATTTTCTCTCAAAAGATTACAAAGTCGAGAATGTTTCGTTTTTTATATACTCCCCACCCATCGAAATCGGCATTTTTTTTAAATCCCACCACTACCACCGATATCGGTGCAATAGTAACTATTGGAGAAGCACTGATTCATTTAGACCTCGAGTGAGGATACAGTGGCACTGATAGAGTTTGATTAATGGGTTCGTACATATAAATACACGAAGATCCTGTTAAATAGAATCTGATACCACTACATGTATGTACCCGCTCGTCAATACAAGTGACTAATATTTTTAAACCAAACTTGATGTTTAAATAGTCATATTGCGACGTAAGTAAACATTCAGCGATATATCCGGCTTTGGATTAGGCTTGTCAGTCTTTAATGGGCGACTGATTTTCAATTACCAATTTAGTTAGAAAGGTGTACATTACAGAGGCACTTATATACATGTACAGAAATAATGTAAACGCCATGAATATTATTTATACACATCTCAAATTCATCTCTTTCTCAGACGTCATCCTAACAATCAACATTTTAAAATATACGTCCAGTTTCGTTTATAGTCTCTCTGTCTCTCTCTCTCTCTCTCTCTCTCTCTCTCTCTCTCTCTCCATCAGATTTTATCAAAAGGAACTGTTATTGTTATGACAATTGTACACATTCTTTTAATACATATTTGCATTTTCATATTTTATTTTCCGTCTTTCTTTACACGTTTGTCATTCAGGCGATACACATGACTCTATTTACTATAAAATTAATCTCTTCCCCTAGTTCATATAATATTCGCAATCATTCAAATTAACTAAGTTTTATAATTTTATGGTTACTAGCATTTTCACGCAGGTGCATCGTTTTCCCATACAAGCATTATATAATGTTTGTTGTCTGGTCACAAACAACATTACGGTAATGCAAGAAAAGACAACTTAGCTAAAGCTGCTATGCAGTCACTGTATTTGAATGGGAGATTCCATATAGTGATTTCAAAAATACCATGTCACACATTATATTATATTATATTATATTATATTATATATATATATATATATATATATATATATATATATATATATATATATATATATATATATATATATATATGGCAGGATATATGGTAAGGAAAGTCAAATATCAAGCGTTGGAACATGAAACCCATGGACATAAATCTTCTAAGGGGAACGCGATTGATAAGCGTTCTAATTACGTACCACCATAAAACATGTTGGACTTTTTTTAAACAATGCGGTATACATTTTGAGCCAACTTACAAGGATCTGGATTTCTTCTCGACCTTGATATATTATTATTAGCCTTTTTAAAATACTATAAGTCGTTTGTCTTGTAGGAGTAAATATTTACTTTAATTTGGAAGGGTTCATCTTCCTAAAGTTTTCCACAACTTTTGCTGTTAATTTTGTGGAACTTAACTTTAAATCGACACAATCTAGACATACATACATGCATGCATGCATGCACACACCCACGCACGCACACACGCACACATACATACACACATGCATGCATGCATGCATGCATATATACATACATACATACTACATACATACATACATACATACATACATACATACATACATAGAGACAAACGCTTTTTGTGGTTTTCTCTAGCTGCCTCCAGCATCTTCTATGGGCGCCATTATTCAGGGTTCCGTTTTAAAAAGAGCACATCAATTTGTGCATATTCACTCTTAGCGACTATCGTTATAATTCAACGTTAAGTTAGTTTTTTCACGTTATCTCTTTTCCACCAATACCGCTGTCTTCGTGAGTTTTCCAGAGATTATGCATCAATTACTGGTGCTCTTTCCCACATGTTTAATTTTGTTTCCTTTTTTAATTTATTTGTTGGTTTCCAGTTTATAGATACGCTCTGGGTGATTATTCAGATTTGGCCAAATACAGTCGAAAGCGCTAAAAACCACATCTTTGTTAATAGACCACATGATTTCTTTTTATATTCGAAGCTCAGAACACGTATATTAATAGGCCATCTGTTTTCAGAAACTGCATTTTTGGGTGCTCTTAGGTGACCTTGCAAGACAGCTCCCATTATACTACTATCACCACTCCAATCTATTTAATGTGCATGTCGTCTACATACGTCATACATACACACACACACACACACACACACACACACACACACACACATATATATATATATATATATATATATATATATATATATATATATATATATATATATCCCTCGTGATTTTCTTTAAATGTGCATCTTATTTCTTAGCAGTGTATAAAATGAAGGATTTTCCTCTTTAAATTTGTGTAGTTACCTAGAGAAATGTTAGTCTACCTTTCACCCTGAGTGAACTTTTTGTTCGCCTAAAGTTAATGCTAATATTTCAAGTTGCATCAATGACAACCACTGAACAATGTCTTTATGAAATAATACCGTTTCAGCTGAAAAAGTGAATCCAAAATATGACGGATACATTAGAACTGAAAAGGATTTTGATGATAATAAGATCACTTTATATATTTGTACCACATAAAATTTACATTCAACTGAATTGTGTAAAAGGGTCTTAATACCAATGTGACGCAACAGTGACACGGTATAACGTTTATATTTATTACAGAACGATACACAGAGAAACCGAAATCTATTTCTCTTGACGTCAATCGTGATATTGCATGTTACCGTTGCCAAGGTCAATAAATAATGTATACGTCAAACATAGACTGCATTTATCGCATCCCGTTCCCGTGTATTTCTATCTAAGTTGTTATAAAAACGCCCGAAATACAAGTAGTTATCACGAAATGTCGGAGATAGCGTATCTTCGAACTGAGGAGCTCGTGACGGTTAAGTCACGAATACTTCAGCATAATCCGTGAGGAGACAACAAACCCACCTATTGTCCTCTCTATATAACCTGATTTAATACTTCACAAAACAATCCCTTTTTTTGTCTCCTTCTTTGTCGTGTCATCTAGGAAAGAAGACAGTATGATTGATGCAGTCGAGTATGGAGAATGAGGTATTTCATGGTTCAAGTATTCCAAGTTTCCCCCATTCATTAATCCACCCATTATTCAATTCATCCATCTTTCCTTCTTCCTTCCTTCCTTTTCCTGCTTTCTTCCTTCCCTCCCCCCCCCCCAGTATGCTGTATTGTATATGCATTCGCGTTCACGCCTTGTTTGTACCTGAAATGTTAATGATGTTCAACTGCACTATGAAATTCAAACTAATTAGTTTATTTCGTGGTTAGTTTTTAACGTGATCATCTAATTGTTTAGCCTGGTTTCATGGTCGATGGTATAAGTAGTATCAAGCAAATCAATATCGTAAGTATGGTATGATACATTTATTTTTCACGCCCAATGCTCGTATGCTCGATCGCCTACACATTATTAGATACGATTATTTAATCCACACGCCCTATTTATGTATACTAAATAACAGTCGGTGCAACACGGATTTAGACCATCTTGACACATCCTATTATATCCGCTTTCATGTTGAAGGAGTAGGGGCCAGTTTTTATGTACAAATTTAATGCCGCAATCAGCGACCTAGTATAAAAAATATAAAAGATCAAACACAAAAGTGATGTCAAAAAGGTCCATATTTTTGGATGCCTATATTAAAACAAAGCATAAGAATAGTATCCACTTGACCAAAGAAGTAAATGGCAGTTCATAGCAGAAGAAGTTTATGCACCCCATCTCCAAATTTATACCTGGAATTTTCGAAGGTCATTTTTGACACCATGTGAGTAGTAAAGGGGGGCACTTTAGCGACAATGGAAATTAGCATTACAAGACCCCTTGGGGCACTTTAGCGACAAGGGAAATTTAACATGGAGAAAAATCGTGGGGCACTTTACCGACAAGGGGAATTAACATGGCGATAAATCGTGGGGCACTTTACCGACATGGGGAATTAACATGGCGATAAATCGTGGGGTACTTTACCGACAAGGGGAATTTAACATGGGAATAGAGTTTGGGCTTGTTTAGGGACAAGGGGAATGGAACATGGGATTTTTTTCTTTCTTTTTTTTAAAAAAAAAATTTTTTTAAAAAAGGGGTAGGCAATTCAAAGACTATCTCTTTTCGAGATATATGGCTGGCCCTGAAAAGGGCCTTTGGTTTATGTTAATATGCCCTTAACATAGAGGGCATTTGCGACATCTTCTTTTCCTCAAACTTCGTCTTACAGCAGGGCCATACATCAGAGTCCTCTTGAGGCAACCTTGTCTCTCTATATAGACTCTTCTTATCCACAGGCTGCTGTTGGTTCTGTGGACAACGGTCCACTTGGCTCGGACATACATGAGCATGTCCGTCCTGAACATCATTGTTGACACAAGGGTTGAAGATTCAACGTCTGTCCACATGTTGAGGCTCCGAGAATAGGTGAATCAATGCAGTGAACGGCGCTTATTTATAGGGACAGGAAGGATTGAAACGGATTGAGTTCATTCACCAATCCAAACACGCGTTACAGAATTCAGTCAGCCCGCATCCAATCGTAAGAGTGCAGTCTGTGACGTCACGTAGTCTATATAGATTCGCTAGCGCTTGTGTGCAGTCAATCTATGCGACAGTGATTCAACATGACGGAAACTCAGAAAACGATCCATTGCGGTGCACCAGCAGGAGAGACTGCCCAAGGGAACTCGGACTTACTTTCAGAAGAGGTGAATTGGGATTTTGTGGATTTTCTCTCCTCGCAAGAATTTGTTCCGGAACCTTCGTTACCTTCTTCATTACCGCAAGTGGAAAATTTTAGACAGAGACAAAAAGAAGAATTGGAGAAATTTATACAACGACAAAAGGAAGCGGAACAGGCTTTTCTCCTACAGCAACAGCAACAAGAAGAAGAGGTAAGAAAAAAACAACAGCAGCAACAGCAAGAAGAAGTAGTAGCAGCAAAGAAACAAGAGGGTGAAAATCAAACGGTCACGGTACTGTTGGACATTTTAGCGGAGTTAAGAAGTCTGAAACAAATGTATCAGACTTCATTATCACGACCAAAGAGAATACGACCTTCCCGAGCTAAACACGTCAACTCTGTGACTAAGCCTACCGTACCACCCTTAGTGATTTCAACCCAATCATCATCAACATTACGCAGTTCAGAAGTAGGCCTTGGCCGTGGCAAAGGCATAAGGCAGTTAAAGTTGATTGCTTAAACTCACCCCTTCACCATGAATGAAAAAGGCCCTTTTCAGGGCCACCCACATTTCTCGAAAAGAAATACAATTTCAATTTGCCAATAACTCAAAAAAACCCCACCCATTTTACCCTTATAGTACGTGTCTGTGTATGAGTGCGTGAGTGTACGTTCTTATTTTAAAATCACAACTCAAAGACACTTACCTTATATCATTCATTTATTCTTTTATCCATTGTTACAATCCAATTCACAATTCGCAACACAACACTTTTGATTAAAAGTTCATTGACTTCTTCTGTCTCCTTGTTTAGTCTCTCTGTTTCTTGAATTTTTTCACTGTCTTTTCCTCATTTTCTTCCCTTCTTCTTTTCTTCTTCTCCTCTTTCTTTGCCTCTTGTAAATAGAATTGTCTTTTTTCTTCCTCTAAAGAATCCCTCTCTTCTTTCGAAGAATCCCTCTCTTCTTCTGAAGAATGCCTCTTTTCTTCTGACTCCTCTTGTTTCTTTTTTGGGCAATCTGGAGACCAATGTCCTTTTTCTTGACAATAATAACAGGTATCTTGACTTTTGTCTTTTTTAGTCCCTGTTTTTGTTCTTTTTTGACGGTCTGGACACTCTGAAGACCAATGCCCTTTCTTCTGACAGATATAGCAAGTATCTTGACTTTTATCTCGAAAGGAAGGAGAGTAGTCTGTCGGCTGGTCTGAAGAGAATTTTCTAATGACCCCTCGCAAAGCTCTGACGAAACGTTCCATCTGGTCAGTCTCTTCCATCGTTGTGCTCGGCTTGAGAGTGAAATGAATAGTAAAAGGACAAGACACACACCCTTTTATATACGCTGGTCTGCTATGACTATAAAGTAGTTTATGGTGTTTGAACTTGAGTCATTTGACTTTTTGCTTTCAAGATGAAACGATCCCATTCATTCGAGAAGAAAGAAGAAAGTAAGAGGCAGAAACGTGATCTATCGCCTCGAACCAGGGCTGAAATCTTGGCACAAATTCATGCCAGTGATTTTGAAGAGGACATGAGTGAACCAGAATTTGAAACCTCTAAACCAAGTTCACCACCCTTAGTCAACCCTGAAAAGTACTATTCCATTCGAGAGACCGAAAAGCGCTCCTCTAGAAAATTTAGAACCACGGCTTACAAATACACGGTGAAGTTTAAAGATTTCAAGGCTGAAGTGCCGTTAGAGAAAGCAGAAGTGTTCATCACCGAGGTGTGGGATTCTTTGCTCACTGCACTCAAGCAGCAATGTCAACCCAAAGAAGACGATCGCTTGAGACTTTCCATACAACACGACGGTTTGAAATCCCCTGTTTGGATCGAGTTTAGCACCCCTGCAGAATTGACTGCTTCCAAAGTCATGGACAAGATTCAACACGTACAACAATCTAATGATCAGTTTGACATCACCGATGGTAAAGCCACACTGGACATGACCCACGTCTCTCCTCCTCAAGGGACAGGACGCAAAAAGATGTTATTGGTGGACGACCTTCGCAACACCAAAAAGAGTCTCGTCCAAATTAACAACCCTCAAGACCAGATGTGTTTAGCCCGTGCCATCGTGGTGGGACGAACCTATGCCAACAAGAACGACACGGTAGAATGGAAAAGAACCTGGAAAACTATTCAACGATCCGATCGAGCCAAACAACAAAATGAAGCAGAACTCCTGTTGCAACAAGCCGGACTGTCCAAAGACACACCCTGTGGCATTCCTGAGATGCAAAAATTGCAAGATGCCCTAGCTCCACGATACACCTTGAAAGTGCACCCTCAAGAAGTGCGCGGACCTCTGTTGTTTCGAGGCCAAGACTTTAAGGACGGAAAATACATTCACCTTTATCATCACGATGAACATTTCGATACCATTACCAGTATCACCGGATTCCTGAAATACAGTTATTACTGTGAGAAATGTGACCATGGTTATAACAATCGAGAGCAACACAAGCATTGTGGATCAAAATGCACAGGATGTTTGGCCTCTTCACCCTGTCTGAGCGAAGAACCAGTGCCTTGTTCAACTTGTCTGCGTACGTTTGTCAGCCCTACCTGTTACCAACAACATCTGAAAACGCAAGGTTCACAGAAGAAATGCGCTTGTCAACTGCTGAGATTGTGCTCTACGTGTCAACAAGTCATACGTACCAATAATACCAAGGCACACGTATGTTCAGGAAAGAAAAAATGTCACATTTGTCACCACATCGTGGACTTGGAACACCAATGTTACGTGCAAAAATACCAACCCCCACCAGAGAAAGAGGACGGTCACAAGAAGAAAGGCAATTTCATCTTTTTCGATTTCGAATGCATGCAAGAGACCGGCATTCACATTCCTAATTTCTGCGTGGCTCATCGAGCGTGCGAGAAGTGCATTCAAGAACCTATCTTCAGTCATTGCCCTCACTGCAGCAAGATTCCTGGAGGGCGTGAAAAAATCTTTCGGGGACCAAAGACGCTAGACGATTTTGCCCAATGGGTCTTAGACCCCATCGACAAGACGTGGAGCCAAGAGGACATCGAACTTTACGGAGATTGTCATCGTCATGCCACGGTGATGGCTCACAATTTCTCCGGATACGATGGACAGTTTCTTCTCAGATACTATACAGAACAAGGCACCGAGCGTCCTAAAGTGACTTTGAACGGAGCCAAAATCATTTTCATGCAAGTGGGACAAGTACAGTTTAAAGATTCGATGAGCTATTTGGCCATGCCTTTGAGTCGAATGCCTAAAACGTTTGGAATGACAGAAATGGCTAAAGGGTACTTTCCACACTTTTTCAATACGGAAGCCAATCAACACGCCGTTCTACCCCATTTACCTGAGGCTCACTATTACGACCCCGACAACATGCGTACCGAACAACGAGAAGCTTTCTACGCTTGGTACCAGGCTCACGCCTCGGACCCTTTCGACTTTCAGGAAGAAATGCTAAAGTATTGTCGTTCCGACGTGGACATTTTACGGCGTTGCTGTGGAAAATTTCGAGAACTGTTCATGGAACACGGAGGGGTCGATCCTTTGAAAGAAGCTTGCACCATTGCCAAAGCGTGTTCCTTAGTGTATCGACAACGATTCATGCCTGAAAACACCGTGGCTGTCATCAGCCCTCAAACGACCCACTATGTCAAACGTCAATACTCGGTCAAAGCCCTACGTTGGTTACATTACTTGTGCGACAAGGAAGACAAGTGGATTCAGCATGCCCGCAACGGAGGGGGCGAAAAGACCATCGGAACGTATTCGGTCGATGGCTGGGACTTAGAAAACCCCAAGATCGTGTACGAGTTTAACGGTTGCTTATTTCACGGATGTCCCGTTTGTTACCCTGACCGTGGCACTAAAAATCAGTTTTTACAACGAACCATGGAAGACTTGTACCAGGACACTTGTCAACGACGCCTAAAGTTAGAACAGCAAGGATACCAAGTGGTGGAAATGTGGGAACACGAGTACGATCACCGTATGAAAACCGATCCCGAGTTTAAACGCCTCGTGGAAAGTTACCAGTTCATGGACCCGCTGAACCCGAGGGATAGTTTGTACGGAGGAAGGACCAATGCCACCTGTTTGCTGTACCAAGCCGACGAAGAGAAAGGAGAAGAAATCAAATACTTGGACGTGTGTTCGCTGTATCCCTACGTGTGCAAATATTGTCGCTTTCCTGTAGGGCACCCGCAATTGCTGACGGAACACATCGACCTGGTCAACATTCGACAATACGAAGGCTTGATCAAGTGCAAAGTTTTGCCTCCCACGAACCTGTACCATCCCGTCTTACCTCACCATTGTCAAGGCAAACTGATGTTTCCTTTGTGCCGTACTTGTGCCGAAACGTGCAACCAAGACCAACCTTGCCATCACAGCCAGGAAGAACGGGCCTTGACGGGAACCTGGGTCAGCGTAGAATTGTTCAAAGCTCTGGACATGGGATACCAACTGTTAGAAGTGTACGAAATTTGCCACTTTCCCAAGACACAACAATACCGCAAGGGTGACCCCAGTCAGAAAGGCATTTTCGCCGACTACGTGGATGCCTTTTTGAAACTGAAGCAAGAAGCCAGCGGCTATCCTTCCTGGTGTCACACTCCCGAAGACCAAATAAAATTCAAAGAGAAATACTACGAACAAGAAGGCATCACTTTAGACCACATCGAGAAAAACGAAGGCAGGCGATCGTTTGCCAAAGTGATGTTAAATTGCTTGTGGGGTAAAATGGCACAACGCCCGTGTTTACCCAAGACGGAATATTTGACAGAACCTTCCCGCTACTTCCAGATGATTCACGACAAAACCAAATACATGAAACACGTGGACGTCGTTCGAGAGGATTTAATCTTGGTCAATTACGAAGAAGATCTGGACTTTGTACAAGACGACCCTTTTGGAAACGTCATCATTGCGGCTTACGTGACAGCCCATGCTCGCTTAAAATTGTACGAAGCTTTAGAACTTTTAGGGGAACGCGTCCTGTACTTTGACACGGACAGTTGCATTTACATCCATCACCCGATTCAACATCACCCTGCCATCGAAGGAGACCGTTTAGGAGCCTGGACAGACGAGCATCCCGACGACAAGATTCTAAGTTTCGTCAGTGGCGGTCCCAAAAATTACGGCTACGAATACCGGGACAAACAAGGAGAAGTGCACACGACGTGCAAAGTGAAAGGACTGACTCTGAATTATTGTACCAGTCGAGTGGTCAACTTTGGGGTATTGAAAGAAGCCTTGCAATCGGGAGAGGATGGAAACTTTAAAGTGACCACCTACCAGCCGAACAAGATTGTACGTTTACCCACTCACCACATCGTCAGTCGACCCTTGGAAAAAGTCTATCAAATTGTATACCAGAAGCGAGTTCGACTTCCCAATCATTTCACCTTACCGTATGGACACGTTGGTATAAAACATTGGTTGTAAGAGGATAGTTACCCCACCAGAAAGATGACTTCGCCACAGCAAGAATCGAGTGAGAAACCCGATGAGAACTCCAAGTTCAAACCCTACCATTTTCCAGTCTTCTTACCTGACTATTGTGATTGTACCCGTCGATTGGACACGTTTCAGAAATGGCCTACGGATAGGGAAGGATTACCTTCTTCGCATGTTTTAGCTAGAACAGGATTTGTCTACTTGGGACCTGAGTCAGGATTGGGATACGAAGTACAGTGTTTCGCTTGCGGACTGAAGTTACGAATGGATCTATGTATCTATAAAGATTCAGCTATTCTGGAACATACTCGATGGTCTCCGCACTGCCCTTACCTTTCTATGGCCTTTCCACCCATTACACTACGGTACAATGTTGACGGTACCTTAGAGACGGTACCTTCCGAAACAAGACATAAAAAACGTAAAAAAGGAAAGATGTACAAGCTGGAGACTGCATTGAGACTAGTATAAAAAGGGGCTATGGTCAAGATCGATAGTTCATTGTGACTACCAAGACCGAGCTAACAAGATGAATACTTTGAAAGAGACATCGTTTCAGTTTGGGGATTGTAAAAAAGTTGTATCTTCCTCTAGCGTGACTAATATTGGATGGATAAGACCCATGCATTGCGACGGAAAATGTCCGGAAGGAAACTGCGATTGTCCATGTGGTTACCATTGTAATTGCGTAACGGAGTTTGCAGACGAGTGCGATTGTGAGCCTTGCGATGGGTACGATGCTGCACGTTGTGACCTGAGCGATGCCGTAAAGCATCATGGGAACTTTGTTCTCACTGCCCCTGTCATGGAAAGTGATGCTGTGCGTGTCAAACCTGAGGGATGCGAAAGCGATGCCGCTCGTCCTCTTAGACATTTTACCGGGTTTAAAGGGGAATGTTCACCTTCACGTCTACCCCCCTACGGATGTCATCCAGCCCTGAGCAAACTCCTGTTCCTGTCACCCAACCCTCATCGAAACGAACCTGTGAAAAACGAATATTCGTTTCCTGTGCGTTTGTCGGAATACTGCGACTTTGAAAATCGTCTTCAATCGTTCAAAGGAAAATGGCCAAAGTATCTGGGAGGACCGACCCCCGAAGAATTAGCCAGAGCCGGATTTTTCTACTTGGGCGAAGGAGATAAAGTCAAGTGCTTCAGTTGCGGTGTGTCACTTCACCACTGGGAACCGCAAGATTCGGCCTACGTAGAACATGCTCGATGGTCACCGAATTGTCATTACTTACCTTTAGTGGGACCGAGACATTGAAGTAACTTCTTACCATAATAATCTGTTCATGGATACTTTACAAGAGAACATTCGTGCTTTGCCTGTGGAGTTGAGAGAACGCATTTACCGAGAGCTGGTGAAAATACAAGTGAAACGTAAAGAACAATTGCATCCGATACGTCACCGGTGTTTGAACCACTGGTACCTGAAGGCTATACAAGGACTGATTCAATTGAAAGTGTTCCATCGGACAGACATTGATCAACGATCCTCTAGTTTTAAAAAGGATTGGTTTGGTATGGACGATTGTAGTTACATCATTGTAAACGTACTGCATCGAATTCCAGAGGAAGAGTTAACGAATTACCAACATCTTGAACACAATGTCAACTTGGTGAAAGAGGAAACTTCTGAACGAATTGTAATGTGTAGATTAGTGACTCAACGATTTAAATTCGACACTGAAGTAAAACCATGTTTGTGCAAAGAGTACATTTCTTGTGTCAGACCAAAGAGGATTTAGTATGACCTATTCATGGATACTTTACAAGAGAACATTCGTGCTTTGCCTGTGGAGTTGAGAGAACGCATTTACCGAGAGCTGGTCAAAATACAAGTGAAACGTAAAGAACAACTGCATCCGTTACGTCACCAGATCTTTAACCACTGGTACCTGAAGGGTATAAGAGAACTGATTCGTCAGAAATTGTTTCAGTGGTCAGACCTTGTTCAATACTTCCAGGCCCCCGATGATTCACGTGTTGATCATTTTGGTTACTTCGAGATTCACCTAGAGCAACCCATTGAGGAAGACGAGGAAAAGGATTACCAACATATTTTCCGTGGAATCTACTTAGCGGAAGAGGAAACTTCTAATCGAACTCTGAAGTTTCGGTTACAGTATGCAAGATTTACATTCCCCACTGGAAAACGAACATCACTGGCTAGAAAGTACGTGTATTCTTTTCGAAACAAAGAGACTATAAAAACAGGCAGCTATGCCACGACTTATGTCGTATGTAATCCAACAGATTCCGTGGAAGGAACTCAATGACCATATTCAAACCGTGGATCATTACCATCGTTTATTACAAGAACTTTATCCATTCAATTTGGGACGACAAGTGGTGTGTGTCTTAGTGACTTGTTTTCTGGGATTTCGTTTACCTGCCGATTCTTTGTGGACTCTTTACGATCAGTACTTACCACCTCCATGGCCTTAAATGGTCACGAAAAACTCCTTTTGCTCAAAGCCTTGCGGTTTCATCTGGATACTTCTCGACCTCAACAGGAAAAAAAGATTCGTCAACTTTTAGCTACCCAAGACGTGTATGACGATGTGTGTGTAGCTTGTGACTTACACCCTCATTGGACAGATGTTCGTGACTGGAAAAAGGGGGGTTTTGAGGCTTGGACCCAAGAAGTGGCCCAGTATGCACAAGAGTTGTTCAAGGAAAAAAGTTACTTTTCAACCTGTGTTAGTGACGGTGCCAGAAGAACCCGTCACCGAGAACAACCACTCGCTTCAGGACAGGACTGTCATGGACATTCCTGAAAGGTCATTCCGGGAGGACACTTGTGTGACAATACCTCATGTAGAAACTGTAAGAACATTACACACTGTCCCTAGGACATCTTGGTTACCCAAAACATGTTGTACAGACACTTGTTTATATTCCACTTTGATCGCTTTGCTGTGTTTTATATTCCTTTACATTACTATTTGGGTTGTATGTATTTTTGTCTTTCGTGTTCATATTTGAAACATTCAATAAACGTGTTCTGAAAAAGTATATAAACTCTTGTCTTGTTTGTTTTTCGTGTCACAAGTGACATTTCTCATACCATGGCTACCTCTGCTGTCTCTGCTCCCTCTTCCTCTACTGTCAAAGTCATCGACGAACACTTAGATCGTGCCAGTTGGGAGGCTTTGTATCTTCGTCATCCCTTTAACATGCTCATTGCTGGACCTAGCGGTTCAGGCAAAACCGAATTCGTCAAACGTTTGATCGAACATAAACATCATTTGATCGATCGGCCCCCTCAACGGATCGTGTGGTGTTACAAAGAGTGGCAATCGGCGTACAGCCTCTTGCGAGAAAGTCAAGGCGATTCCATCGTGTTTGTGGAAGGCATTTCTAAAGAAGATGACGGCATCGTCTCTGACTCCCGTCAAACCCATTTGGTCATTTTCGACGACATGTTAGGAGAAGACGAAGAAGAAATTAAATTGTGGTTTACGCGCAAAGGGCATCACCGTAATGCCAGTGTCGTTTACATCACCCAAAATTTGTTTCAACAAAGTAAAGCCTATCGCACCATCAGTCTCAATGCGCATTACGTGGTCTTGTTTAAAAGCCCTCGAGATAAATCGCAAGTGCAAGTCTTAGCCAAACAGTTAGGAACGCCTTGGCTGACTCAGGCGTACGACGATGCCACTCAAACGCCACACGCCTATTTACTCGTCGATTTGAAACCTACGACTCCCGAGGATTTGCGATTTCGTACCCACTTGTTTCACCACTGGTGCCAAGACGGAGGGCCTGTCCTGTACACGTCTCCGTCCTCGACTTCATTTCACTCCCCATCAAAAAATCTATAAAAACCTCAGACCCTTTTTCGTCTGTCTCACACAGTGTGAACATGACGTCCCTTCAGTCGCATCTTCCCGTCAAATTGATTCGTGCCTTGTATGGCATCAGTCGAGAAAAAGACCCACAAACACGAGCCCGTGTCTTAGAAGCTAGTCTCAAAGAAGTCTTACGATGGTTCACGGTGACGGCACGTCAAATACTCCAAGGAATCATTCAGATTCCTCATCAAACCCAACGCTTTTTCGATCGAAACAAAGTCGCTTTGGTCCAACTGGCCGATCCCCGCATTGACACTCAAACCAAAAAACAAATCATTTTGAAACCTGGAGGGAGCGGTACTCTAGGAGGGGTCATCATTCGCTCACTCTTAAGATGGGATCCTAATGCCCCCAAAGTTATCCCCAAGACAAAAGTCCAACGAAGCCCCAAGAAGAAAAAGAAAAAGACCAGGTCCCCAAGAAAAATAACTTCTCCAGTGGCAGGACCCTCCTCTTACCAGACACCACCCCGGAAAAAGAAAAGAAGCCCCCAGAAAAAGAAACAGAGAAAAAGTCCTCAGAAAAAGAAAAGTCCACAGAAGAAAACTAGTCGCAAGAGAGGCACTTCGGCCAGGACGCAACCTTACACTCGCAAACCACGACCTGCCACAGCGGTGACTGCGTCTCCGGCAGCCTCACATTTGTCCACTTCTCCGTTAATGACACCCAGAACTGAAGAGTACTTGGAGACGTTGATCACACCAAGAACTTCTCCGTTGATGACCCCCAAAAGAACTTCCCTAGTGGCAGGACCCTCCAATTTAGCGGCAGTGGCTGCTGCTCACAAAGTACCTTCTCCCAAAATCAAAGTCCATGAAAGATCGGGCATGTTACAAAGTTTACTGGATTTGTCCAAGCAAGAACTGGCTCGATTTAGTCCGTTACGTACCCCTGCACGACGTGTCATGCCTGTCCTCAAACTGATACGCCGTAAAGACAATCAGTGGCGACGCGTTCCAGTATAAAAAAGGCCTGTGACCAAGTAGGGTATCAGTGTTTTTTTGGTGCTCCTGAAGACTCAAAGATGTCACCCTCCAGAAAACCCCAAGGAAAGAAAAGGAAAGGACTGCCACCACGTTTAGCCAAACATGGGGACCTGTTATCTGTCCTGTCCAAAGCTTCTCCACCCCTACGAAAAAAACTCATTCAAACGGCCTCCAAAGAGGTCATCGATACCGTGTGCGAATGTTGTTTGAACGTTTTGAAAGGCACGATCCCTTTGTCCAAACACCAGAAACAATGCTTAAGCAAACATCGTCACGTTCTTCGCCAAATGGTTCGAAAGAAAATTCCCATTCGTCAGAAAAAGAAGATGTTGGTCCAACGTGGAGGCATTTTACCTCTCTTGTTAGGCCCCATACTGAAAGGAGTCTTGGGAACCATGTTGGGAGGACTGGTGGGAGCAAGATAAAAAGGCCTTCGGAAGTCCCAAGATCTCAGAATCGACCCCTGACAACCCATGGAAGGACGAAAACTAGCTTTAGTGCCTTACAAACGATGGATGGAATACCATCGGTGGCAAGAACAACGCACCCCGCATTTACCTCCCAATCCCAATTTGAGCGAGATGTCCCAGTTACAACACGAATTCCAATCCTTGATGGATCGCCAAGATTTGTCCGAAACAGAAAAATCGCAAAAGTACGGTCAACTCTTGCAACGACTGCAACTCTTTCACCAGAAAGCTTTAGACGAAACAGCTTTACCCACTCTGAAAGATTTTAAGACCTTGATGAAAAGTCCAGCACCATCACCAGTACCAGTACCAGTACCAGTACCATCACTACCCGTGACCAAGACAGAAAAAGGAGAAGAAGAGGAAGGGTTTCAAACTCCACCAGAAAAAGTACGCAAGTTAACAACACCACCTACTTCCAGAATTGGATGGATTAAAAAGATGATGGCCACCCCTTCTTCCTCACAAGAGAAAAAGAAAGTGAAGACAGAAGTGAAGACAGAAGTGAAACAAGAACCGATATCCCCCGCTCAGACATCCTCCTCCTCTTCGACACCTATTGCCGGTCGCACACGCAAAGCCTTGCAATCCAAGAAAATACCCCAAGAGAAAAAGAGTAGCCTCTTCCAAGAGTGGGTGCCTTATTAACACAAAAAATGGAAAAAGTCTTAGCCAGCATTTACTACGATCCCTCCCATCCTGCAGGTTACGCAGGAGTTCAAAAATTCTATCGTGCTGCCAAAACGCGACTGAAAAGTCTCCGCTTACCTCAAGTGCAACGATGGTTACAAGAACAAGCTACCTACACTTTACACAAACCCATTCGACGCAAGTTTGCCAGAAGTCGCACCCGAGTGGAAGGCATCGATCATCAATGGCAAGCCGATTTAGCCGATGTCTCTCATTTGGCCAGCTACAATCGTGGCTACAAATATTTGTTCTGTGTCATCGACGTCTTTTCCAAATTTGCCTGGGTCGTGCCCTTGACTTCCAAATCGAGCAGCGAGTTAGTGCGAGCCCTGCAACGGGTGTTGAAACAAAGCGGTCGTCACCCTCTTCGATGGCAAACGGACAAAGGCACCGAATTTCTGAACCAAGCTTTCCAAAAAGAATTAAAGAAACGTGACATTCATTTTTTTACCACCGAGAATCCCGAAACCAAAGCCAGCATCGTGGAACGTTTTCAACGCACTTTGAAAGAACGCATGTGGAAATATTTTACGCATCACCACACTCTGAAGTACATCGACATCTTACCGCACCTGGTACAAGCGTACAACCAATCTTACCATCGAAGCATCGGACGTGCCCCGCAAGACGTGACTCCCGACAACGAAGTGCTGGTGTTTGAGCGCCTGTTCGGTACGTCCCCGACGAGGGCTGTCCCCAAGAAAAGTGGAGAGTTGGCCGTAGGAGATTGGGTGCGCACTGGCAAAACCAAACGCACTTTCGACAAAGGTTACTTACCTAACTGGACGACCGAATTGTTTCGCGTCACTGAACGAGTGCATGGTCGTCATCCTGCCGTCTATAAATTGGAAGACATGAACGGAGAAGTACTCAAAGGAACGTTTTATTTGCCCGAGTTACAACGTGTGACCAAAAAAGAAGACGACGTGTACGACATCGAAAGCATTCTCGAACGCAGAACCCGTAAAGTGGGCAAACGACGTGTCAAAGAAGTCAAAGTACGTTGGAAAGGATATCCACCCAGTTTCGATTCTTGGATCGACGCTTCGCAAGTCATCGACTATAAAAAGAAGAAGTGACCATCATGCCCTTTCACACAGCAGACGCAGCTACGTCGACCACTCCTTCTTCCCCTAGTTCTTCTGTGCAAGATTTACAAAAACAACCCTTGTGGGTGTGGTGTGGAGAACGTGTGCCTAAAACGCAAATCGTCTTTTTCTGCCAAATCTTCGTGGTGTATTGTGTCATCGGGGCAGCCATCGCCAATTTGAGTTTGCAACAAGGAGACAAACAATTGTGGACCATTTTATTGAGCAGTTGCATCGGTTACCTGCTTCCTAATCCCTCCCTGAAATTCTCCTCGAACGGGAACGTTGTGTCCAGTGCCAGTGTCAGTCACCAGTCCAACCACAATCAGAACCCCATTTTGGGCGGAGACACACCTCTGACGTCCACTAACCCCTCGGACAGCAACAGAACTCTGGAATTATGAGTCACGAAAACCAATTTTACTTAACCTTACCCAGTGACAGTTCCATGGAGGTGTTTCCCCACAACACGTTGTGCTGTTACACGGCCAAATTACCTCAAGCCATCCCCTTAGATCACGAAGCCCATTGGGAAGTGGCTTTAGTAGAAATGATTCACCCTACACAAATCCGAAACATCACCGAAAAGCAAAACACTTTTGAGGTCGAAATCCTGAACCAACAATTACAAGAAGCCATGAATGACATCGGGTTTTCAGGGGATACAAGACCATCCAACAATTCACCCTTCAATATCTACACCTTGAAAATTCCGGCAGGGTTTTATTTTAGTGGCCAACATTTGGTGGACACCATTACTTCCAGGTTCGAGTTCGCCTTTGGCAAAGCCCTGAACAGAGTCAAAAAAAGTGTCACCCTGGAGTACCATAAAGTGGCTCGTCGCTTACTGATGAAATTTCAGGATACCCAAACGTTGTCCATCAGTTTTAATCGTGACTTGTTTGATATTTTAGGTGGAGACACAAAAATGGCTCCAAATTTTAAACCGAAGATCAACAGCAATACGGAATTTTACAAGTTTTCTCGATTCCCTGTAGAACTGAACCAAGGACTGAATTTGATGTTCGTGTATTCCGATGTGGTGGAGTACAACGTGGTGGGACACACCTCCGTACCGTTACTGCGTGTCATTCCTTTCAAAGTGGATAGTACCGCAACCAGTGACCAGGAAGGTGGAAACACCTATCACGTCCACCGGGAATTTGTGCATCCTCATTATTTGCCTGTCAGCAAGTCGTATTTGGACACGGTCAACATTGCTATAAAAGGAGATTTGGGACAAAATATTCCATTCACCAAAGGAAAAGTCACGGTGAAACTCCATTTTCGAAAACGGTTCTCTCACGACTCGTAAGTAAGTCATGTATCCAGTGTACCAAGGGGTTGCTCGACAGCGAGGACACGGTTTAGGAGATATGTTAAAATCGGCCTTTCGTTCGGTGGCCCCGGTGTTGAAACCGATGTGACACGCGGATTGCACGCCTTGAAAGATGCGGCACTGACGCAAGGCAAAGAATTTCTCCAAAATGTCATCATCGACAAACAAAACCCTAAAGAAGCCTTCATGAGGGCAGGTAAAAATGTCTTGCTGCAAACGGGCAAAGACATTTTAGGCCGACGAGACACACCTATAAATGCCCTGCATGCTACCGAGTCAAGCATTCAGCAAGGACAAGGCAGAAGGAGACGACGAAGAAGAAAACACCCTTTCACCAGACTTCAAGCGAGAAAGGCCAAGAAAAGAAGAACCGTTCGAGACTTAGACGTTTTCGATTATTGAGAAAAGAGACAAAAAAATGATGCACCGAGAATCTTGCGCTTGTTCCAAGACGGAACTGGATCTGTTTGCCATGCCCCCCACCATGATGACGATGCAAGAATCCCAATGGGTGGAATTTCACCCCGTCTCCTCATTGACAGCCTCAGCTCCCATCGAGTTTGAAATCAAAGGACAGCCCGAAGATTACGTCGATCTGAATAGCAGTTACTTGTACTTGAAAGTTAAAGTTGTCGATGAGGACAATTCACCCCTAGATGGCGATGAGGTAATAGCTCCCGTCAACAATTTCATGCATTCCTTGTTTAGCGGAGTGGACTTGTACTTGAACAACAAACTGGTCAGCAGCAGCATGGATACTTACCCTTATCGAGCGTACCTGGAAAATCTCTTGACGTACGGAATAGACGCCAAGAACACTCATCTCAATGCCTGTGTGCTATGGGAAGCTGACGAAGCAGGCCAGTTTGAAGAATTGGAAATTGATGCAAAAAAAACACCAAACAATGACGGATTTATAGAACGAAGAAACAGAATCAAAAGTGGAGATAGTTTAGAACTGATGGATCGTTTGCATTTGGACATGTGGTTGCAAGAGAAGTATTTGCTGAACGGGGTGAATGTCCGCCTGAGACTGAATCGGAGCAGTGCCACTTTCCATTTGATAGGTAGTACTGCTTGCAAAACTGTCATCGAGGAAGCCAGGCTCTACGTACGACGCGTGGAAGTGTTACCTAAAGTGGGTAACGACATCAGTCAAACGTTGAGCAGAACGACCGCCAAGTATCCCATACGACGCGTGGAAGTGAAAACCTTCACCATTCCCAAGGGACAGCGATCCATGATCGAAGATCATCTGTTCCAAGGACAGCTACCGAAACGTTTGATCGTTGGTATCGTCGAGAATACAGCCTTCAACGGAGATTTGGGTAAAAATCCTTTCTACTTTCAACACTTTGGCGTGTCCAAGATCGAAGTCAGTCGCGATGGCAAGACCTTGTGTACCAGACCTTTTGAACCTGACTTTGCCAAGAAGAATTACTTGAGATCGTACTTGTCCCTGTACGAAGCCACGGGTCAGTTAGGAACCAACACCAGTCACGGCATTACGTACGAAGATTACGCAGGAGGCTATGCTTTGTGGGCTTTCGATTTCACTCCAGACCAAGGCAGCGACGAGGGACATTTCCACCCTATAAAATCCGGCCAGATTCGTGTGGAAATTCAATTTGCAAACCGAATCCCTGATGAAACTGTGAACGTCCTCCTGTATGCAGAATTCGATAATACCATAGAAATCAACAGTTTGAGAGAAGTCATTCTAGATTATTAGAAGCCATGGAAGACTGTTATCCCTCTTTACCTAGTGGAGAAGCTTTAGACATGAAATGTGAGGAGACCGTGGAAGGAGAAGAATCTCAAGACAAAGACGAAGAAGTTGTCATGATGAAATCGAGATGGCCAGAACAAGAAGCCCATTTAGTCTCCTGTTTTGCCAAACACTTGGTCGACAAAATGACGGAATTGATCAAGAAAAATTGCTATGGATGTCAAAACGATCATCCCAGTCAAATTCAACACGATAAATGCCTAATGTTGAGTCAAGAAGAAAAATTGGACGAGTATCTGGACGAAGCTTGGAGTCTCATCTCGAACAAAGACGTGTTGCACCAGTGGTATAAAGACTTGCGTGAACATTCTTGTTCACCATTAACCACTCAAGAGATCCATCGTATCGAAGCTCTCCTGAATCAGAGTGAGGAAACAGAACGAATAACCGTTTATTCGTCAGACATTTTCAAGCAAAAAGTCAGGATCGAATTGACGACTTATTATTACCTGTGAAGAAGAAAACAACACAAATGGATACCTGGGAACTTTATTACCTTTTGAACCACAGTTCGTATACGGCTTCTTGGAATCCTGTCGTCTGTGCTAAAGATGAACTCCCTCATCGCAAACCTAAAGACCATCAAGCTTACGTGATCAACACGGACGACAGTCATCTCCCAGGAACCCACTGGGTAGCCGTCTACTTTCCTCAAGAAGGATGTGTGGAATATTTCGATTCGTACGGATTGCCCCCTTTGGAAGACGATATCATCGACTTTATGAGAAGAAATGCTCAAACCACCCGATTCAATAATGTGAAATTACAAGGCACAGATTCCTTGGTGTGTGGACAATATTGTGTGTATTTTCTGCATCATCGCAGCCTGGGCTATTCCTTAGAACATTTAGTGACTCATTTCGATCCTCGTTCTTCTGCTAGAAACGATGTGAAAGTAGATCGATGGTTTTGTGACCATTATGCTTATCTTTTGTCTCAAGCTAGGAAACGTAGTGTCCATCAATGGCCTAATGATTTCCAACAGTGGAAATCACAATTTCATTCACAACGTTGTCAGCCCTGTTTAAAGTAGATTGTGAATTGAGAAAAAATGTTTGTGATTTGAAAAAATTGTTTGATGTTATATTGTTGGATTATTGTTAAAAATGTTAGAGTTCTTGTTTAGTGTTAAGTGATTTTTGAATAAAAAATGTTGTGTTTTGAAAAAATGCTTTTGTCTTTTGTTTAGCTATAAGAATGTTGGATTGATGCTCTTTCATTTCTTACTATCCCTCTCATGACACTCACTGAAACGTTGAGACTAGAAAACCGTGTGGGGATGTTTTCCTTCACGTCCGCGCTTTAACTTTAAGAACCGGTTTGTTCCCAGTCTAACCATCCATTGTCGACTCATCCTCCTACGAAGATGTGCTCCAAACTAGCTAAGCTCAACGAAGCCTACGTGAATTTGCATAGGGTCAGACACAGTCTGATACCGAAGCCAGAAGAAATAGAGAATGTGAGAATGTTAAAAATCACTGAAGACCTGATAGAAGAGCTCTTCAGAGAAGAAATGAACAGGGAGAAAGAAGAATGGACAGAGAAGTACAGACTTCAGAAACAGCAGCAACAGCAGCAACAACAACAGCAGCAACCTGAACCTGACAGAGGCTTTGTCGATTGCCGTATCGACACCAAAGAGTTCTTCTTCTCTTTCCGAAGAAGCAGACCTATTGCCAGAAAGTCTATCCTCAGAGGACATCGCATTCTTAGAAACTAAAAAAGAATGCCATAGCAAAACAAAAAAAACAGCCCTTTTCAGGGCTACCCAATACTCTAGAAAAGAAATAACTATTAATTTGCCAATGTGTGTAAGTAGAGTAGTGTGAAAATAAACACTAACTCTCTCTTAAAAAATGTGAGGGTATGTGTTTGAGTGTTTGTGTGTTAGTGTTAGTAAGAGCTAAAAGTAAGTTGGTGTGGATAGTAGATTAAAATGATATCTTATCTTAGTGTTTGAGGTGTATATTTGGGATTAGATTGGATTGCTTTGAGTATGTGGATAGTCTATTGAAGTGATTTATAAAAAATTTTTACAATAGTGATGGGTAGCATAAAAAGTGAGTAAGTGTTTCTTTTAGGTCCGCGCGTTGTTGTTTTTTTTGGTTCATGATCTAGGTAAGATGAATTTTATGTTATTAGGGGATGTTTTCCTTCACGTCCGCGCTTTCAGTATAAATTGAAAGTCGTTCGGCAGTCCAGCTACCCTTGTTGATTGATCAACACCAAAAAATGAACACGAGACTTGAGAAACTGTTGGAGCTTCATGTGCATCTGGAATATGCCAGGCGCATATTAAATGAACTGGCCGCGGAAGCCATTGTCGAGGAGGGAAGGATAAGAGAGGAGGAAAGAAGAAACAAAGAAGAGGAGGAGAGAAGATATAAAGAAGAAGAAAGAAGATATAAAGAGGAAAGAAGAAACAAAGAAGAGGAGGAGGAAAAGGAGAGAAGAAATTTCAAAATCCCAGAGAGCGAGAATTGGGATTCTGAAGCGACATATCCTGCCTCTGCTCTCTCCCCCCAAAAGGTAAAAAGTAACTGGGGGATAAGATGCGTATGTGGCGCCAGGCCTGGAAGGTGCCACCATTAACCAGGTGCCCATGAAGTTCCAAACAAAACAGCCCTTTTCAGGGCTACCCAATACTCTAGAAAAGAAATAACTATTAATTTGCCAATGTGTGTAGGTAGAGTAGTGTGTATATAAACACTAACTCTTTTTTATAAAAATGTGAGGGTATGTGTTTGTGTTTGTAAGTGATAAAGTAGGTTGGTGTGGATAGTAGATTATGGGTTTCTTAGAGTATGTGAAGAGTATAGTTGGGGTTATATTATATGAAATGAAAAAGTAGGGGGATGTTTTCCTTCACGTACGCGCGTTGATGGGTCATGATCTAGGTAAGATCCATTTTATGTTTTTAGGGGGATGTTTTCCATCACGTCCGCGCTTTCACTATAATAACCCACAGTATTCGTCGTTCAAACCATTCTGCAAAGAATAAAAAGAAGATGGCGTCAAACCAAATGGGCAAAATAGAAACCTTGCAAGACGTTTTAGACAACTTAGGAATAATGGAACAGATGCTATTAAGACTGGTTGAAGACCATTATTCCTATAGTCCCCATCGTGTGAAGATGGAAATCAATAACTTAAGGAAAGCAAAGGAAAAGATTAGTGGTGTCATGAAAGAGATCAAGGAGGAGAAGGAGGATGAAGAGGAAAGAATAAGAATACGCAATTGGAACGAAAAAATTGAAAAAGAAGAAGAAAATGAAAAGAGGAAGAAAGAAGAGGAGGAAGAGAAGAAGAAAGAAGAGGAGGAGAAGAAAAAAAAGAAAGAGAAGAAGAGTGTAGGAGATAAAATAAGAACTTGGTGGAGGAAAAGAAGAAATTAGAAGAAGAAGAAGAAAACCCAAAGGCCCTTTTCAGGGCCAGCCATATATCTCGAAAAGAGATAGTCTTTGAATTGCCTACCCCTTTTTTAAAAAAATTTTTTTTTTAAAAAAAAAAAAGAAAAAAATCCCATGTTCCATTCCCCTTGTCCCTAAACAAGCCCAAACTCTATTCCCATGTTAAATTCCCCTTGTCGGTAAAGTACCCCACGATTTATCGCCATGTTAATTCCCCTTGTCGGTAAAGTGCCCCACGATTTATCGCCATGTTAATTCCCCTTGTCGGTAAAGTGCCCCACGATTTTTCTCCATGTTAAATTTCCCTTGTCGCTAAAGTGCCCCAAGGGGTCTTGTAATGCTAATTTCCATTGTCGCTAAAGTGCCCCCCTTTACTACTCATGTGTGATACTCACAGTGCAAAAACAAACCCTTTTCTCAGATGACAGTTCTGCAAAACAGTGTGTACTAAACAGGCTGATGCAATTGAAAATAGTTTTAATCCAAGCCGTTTTTGAGATATTCTACTTGCCCCATACCCATATGTTTGCTGCTATGGGAGGCTAGCTCTTCTTCTTCTGAGCTGACTATTGATATTTCATCATCAACATACTGCAGAGTAACTACATGCCTGACATCAATTTCAAGAACAACACAAGCCCGAAATACTCTAAGTTACAAATATATCCATATCTTTAAATAGTAAACAATAATAGCTGAAAAGGTCACACCATAGCCTTAAGTTAAGAAATCTGCCAGGGGCCAATTTACGAAACTGGACCCCGCCACCTGAAACGTTACTTCCTCAGAGCAGTAGGGTGCATGTATCGGTGCACATATACATTTTGACATCCTTGAGTATCAAATAAGATCCTTGATGAAAGTACACATGCGCAGAATCCAAAATAATATGACTGGCATATGTGTGTCTGTGTGGGTGCTTTTTATCATTGCTTCAAAGAACATGGAAACATATACTGGATACAATTATTCCGCAGAAACTAGTGTTTCACTTTTGTCGGTTCTATGATGTATCCCCCATCCCATTCCCTTATCCGACGAGTTAAACGCAAACACAAAACTTTAATACAAAATGTTTACGTTAATGTCAACGCCGTCCCCCCCCCCTCGCCGCCAACGCCCCTGCTGCCCCTAGAAAAGTGATACATTTTCCTCACCATGATTACACAAAGTGAGGCAATATTCCATGTTTCTCTTCGCAGTGGGATTCAGGCAGAACCGTTTTGGAGACCATCTTCTAATGACAATGAAATTGTGTGTTTCGAACAAATCTTATTCATTTGTGTATTCCTTCAAAAAGGACTTAAATTCTCCTTTGTATTTCCTCTATAAAATAGATTGCCGTTATTTCAAATGAGAAAAAAATGGTATGCAACTATTTCAAGTTTTTGTTGCCAAGAAATGGTTCATTATAACATTATGATCTGCGCATAGCAGTCACATTTATGTCGTGTTCATCGTCAACAACGGCCATGATGTCGTCGTTAACAGTTCTGTTAAATGTTTGATGAATATTTTAGATTTCTTTTCCATTGCCCCGCATGGATTCTGGTTATTATTGGGATGTCGCATTACGCATTTATTCTGGGACATATTCTTTCAACCTCTTTGACCTTTTGGTCAAGACAATATGCATAGGGAAATTTGAGTTAAGGTTTGAGTTCAATTTTTTATATTTCGTTAACCCATTCATGAATTCGATTCTCTGTTGCCACCTTGCATTTCAGAGGAAAAACACTTATAATGCAGCATGCTTTCAATTTTGGGTCAGACGTGGTGTTACTATGCTCCGACCGTGCCCTTGAGATGCATGTTATAACCATCAAGACTGCTGATAATTTACTTTTATTGATATAGTACTTTGAAGTCAGTTGATAATATCGATAATACTCTTAAGAAATATTAATCTATTTCGAGATCATCCTATCAGTTAAAGAGCACCAACCTATGCCGTGTCGACGTAGACTCATCCAAAGAGAGTCTAAATTGGTTGATTTGGGGGGAAAACTAATAAGGAATATAAGTTATGATTATATAAATCACGAGCAGGAAAGTGAGTGAAAAAATCTCTTTACGAGCTGTATCGTTTCTTACATATGCCATTGATTCCATACTCTAATGAATTCCTTTATCAGAATTTTTCTTTTAATTCTTGTTGCATTTAATATTAAGATAAGATCTAATTTTGAATCGACAGAGATTCCTGAAACAATTTTTATGACAGAAATAATATTTAAAATTGTTTACTGCACTGCAATTTGTGTATATCTGTCTTCTGATAAATGCTCAGGGACCCCAGACGAGAGACCCCAACGCTACACCTTGTCGTAGATAGGCAACACATGTACCAAACTTGGTGGATTTACACATGGCGAATAGTATGATAATAGCAAGTTGAATTTTGTAAATGATCTAGGTTAAAGCCTTCTACCCCTCATGACTTGTCCTCACTTCACATGAAGTTTGCGTCGGAGACGTGGCTGGCTTTCCATTTCCTAAACATGGTGTCTTTTTTTTTTGGGGGGGGGGGGGCACCAGACAGATGCCCCCCCCCCCCAGCCAAAGAATAAAAGTATTTTTGTTTCACTGAGTCCCCCAGATATGTTGTTTTGTTTTTTAATTTAAACAGAGTTTCGATCAAAAATTTTAACGAATTTTTGACGGGGTATTTATTTCCTAGTGTATTCCATAAGATTGTTCTTCCGAGTCGGTTTCGATCACCTGACTCGGAGTCCCTCTCCTAGCGTCTTTGTTACCTTGGCTAAAGGTTGCCTGCGTTCCGTGTTTGCTATGTGTGAATTTGCTATATGTTTGTTCGTGCTATAGTTGTGTTCGTGTTGGGAAAACCGTCTATATCGAATTGTTCCCCAGTTGTCCTGCGATCCTTATAACATGGATCTTATAGATTTTGTACATATTTATATTTCCAAGTTTTTAGAATAAGAATTTTGAAATTTGAGCGAAGTAACGGTGTAATAATATTTTTAGGGAAAAAAAAACCCTATTGTTTTAGTGTGTGCTATGTGTGTGTCGTTCTTCGCAAATCTACATTCTGCTGAGGTCAGCTGTGTTCGAGAGAGCTCCATATTTACTTTATTTTTTTACTTCACTCTCTCGAACTTGGCTACTTATAATTATTTATTATGTTTCCGAAAAGGGTTGCCAAAAATTGTATTTCCTATTCAGCTGAGTGACAGCATAAGTGTTAGAATAGACTGGTTTCTATTGTGTTGTATGTCAACTTTTCCGGACCATGTCGCATGTCTGTTCCTTCCTTCCTATCTCCATTTGAGTGTTGGTCTCTGTCCGTGTTTCGTTCCTATAATTCTCAAAGATAAAAGAAAGGTATTAGTATTCAATATACATTTGCTTTAGTATAAATGGAGAGGTGTACGTTCTACTATTATTTATCAAGAGTAGGTAGGAGTAATGTCCCATTGGGGTAACTACCGTTGGTAGTTATCATTATATATGCCTCTCACTCTAGTTTATTTTCCTATGACTATCGTTTGGCCACAGGCCCTCAGCGTTGTAACGATATAGTCAGTAATTTTATACAGCGTATTTTTAGTAAAATTCCTATCAAGATATAAAATGCTTTGTTGTTTATATTTATCTGTTTTGTTTATTTCAGCTATTACCTTTTCCCTGTTAATTTTTGTTTTTTCACATTGTATTATCATATGGAATGTAGTAATAGGGCATTTTTTACACAGTGGACATTTTGGTGGTACTCTGACCATGCGCCGTCTCACAGTGGACATTTTGGTGGTACTCTGACCATGCGCTGTCTCACAGTGGACATTTTGGTGGTACTCTGACCATGCGCGATCTCATTGCAGCCTCTCCTCTCAACCATGCATTGTGCATGTATTTGAAGCAGAGGCTTTGAATTTTAAGGGAGCCTAGTTTCATCCAGTGCCCCCATGCTCTGTCCCAGTTAAAGTATACATTTTTTTTTCTGCCGTGCTTTTAATATTTTTTGTGAGTAAATCTTTTATGTTTTTAAATTTTCTTGGAATTTCTAATTGTTTCATTAATTTATTATTTTTGTAAATATCGTCCCTATTTCTTATGGAGATTCCATAACGGTATATGTAAATACCTTCCCATGGACTCTTTGGTTCTACTCTTAGCCTCTTAAATCTATTTAAAATATTGCCGACTTTAAGTAGTATAGGGCTGGGGAGTCCTACCCCTCCCCTTTCTTTAGCTTTATATAGTGTTTCTTTATTAATATAATGAAGTTTAAAATCCCAAATGTAGTCTATTATATTATTATCTATTGTGCTTAATGCTTTGTTACTAATATCTATAGATTTTAAGATATAATTAATATGGGTGTACATGTATGTTTTCGCTACTTGTACTCTCTCTATTAGGCATAGTGGCGTTAGTGTCCAGATTTTCCCATTCTGTTCGATTGCTTCTCTTATTTGTCTGCAGTTTTCCTTCTCTTCATTTTCTCCAAAATTGACTTCCAAAACTTTGACCTTTTTCTTGATTAAATTTTGGGTAAACATGGGTGGTTTCCTCTCCAGTTTCCTATTTTGAGTATTTCCGTTTTGTCGTGATTAATCTGTGATCCTGATGCTTTGCTAAATTTATCAACTTCTTGGATCAGGTGTTTAAAGGAGTTATGATCATTTATAAAGTTTGTACAGTCGTCGGCGTGTTGTAACATTTTCACTTCTTCTTTCATATTCGGTATTTTAATACCTTCAATATCTTTATTTAGTTTAATGCTCATGCTTAGTATTTCAATCGCTATTACATATAATAGCATAGATAGTGGGCAGCCTTGCCTCACCGATCTTTTAATATCAAATTTACCCGTCTTTGCTCCATTCACCTGAACTCTTGAAGTTATTTTTTTGTACAGGATTTTGGTCCATATTTGAAATCTGTTTCCAAAGTCAAATTTCTCTAAGACTTTTTGTATATAGTTGTGTTCTAATCTACCAAAGGCTTTTTCTAGGTCAAAAAGTACCATAGCAGCTTTTTGTCCACTATCATTTATATGTTCAATAATTGTTTTTATACTTAATATATTATTTCGGGACCACATGTTTGATTTATATTTATTATTTTCCCCATTTCCTTTTTTATCCTATTCGCTAAAATTTTGCTTAGTATTTTATAGTCCGTATTTAGGAGGGAGATGGGCCTCCAATTTTTAAGATCTTCCCTATCCCCTTTCCCTTTATACAGTAGTGTTATTATCCCTTCCCTCATACTCTCTGTAATGACATCATTTCTAAGTAAAATATTATTATACAACCATTCTAAGATGAGGGACAACTCACCACAGAATTTCGCATAGAAGTCCGTGGTGAGTCCATCTCCACCTGGGGATTTTCCTTTGGTGAGGCTTCGGATACTTTCCACTATTTCTTTTTGCGAGATGAACTCATCACATGTCTTTATGTGCTGATGATATCCTCTCGCACTGAATATTTTTTAGATAGTCATCAGTTTTATAGTCTTCAATTTTTTTAGATATATATACTTGGGTGTAGTATTCCTCAATGTATTTGAGTATTTTATTTTTATCAGTAGTTTTTTCCCCATTAATTTTCAAGGTCTCCATAATTCCCCCCCCCCCCCAATTTCTTCTCGCTTATACAGCCCTTCCGCTTTTCTGTACATACGTGTGAATTTTCCCGCTCTCATTTCTTTACCCCTGATGTTTTCTTCTATTATTTTGTTTAGTCTATCGTTTAGGTTTTTTTTCTTCATATCTGCTGTGTTTTCCCTCTTTAACTGCCGTTCAATTTCCTCTTTCTCCATTTTAAGTTTTTTATTTCTGATATTTGAAGTTTCAATAGCTACACTTTTTATTTTTAATTTAAATTTATACCATTCTCTAATAATATCCATGTTTCCTCTTTCAATAAACCTTTTTAATTCATTTTTAATTTCGTTTATAAAATTGGGATCCTCCAATAACTTATTGTTAAATTTCCAGCCCCCTTTTCCCCAGTTATCTTTAGCTTTAAAATTTACTGTCATGTATATAAGTTTGTGATCAGAGATCTTAAAATCAATAATTCCTACCTCTTTGTGTGTTTCTTCGTTAAAGTTTGTACACAAGAATTTATCTATTCTACTCCCTTTGTTTATTTTATATTCATATGTATATTGTTTCCTAAGTATATTTAACTGTCGGTATACATCTTTAAATGTATGCCTATTTATGAAGTTTTCCATTTCTATCTTAAATCTTACATCATTGGTTGTTAGTTCCCCCTCCCTATCTATATTATCCCCTACCCAGTTATAGTCCCCTCCTAATATTACGTCTTCCATTGTATATCTTTCTAGATATTTTGATAGATTTAATAACTTCCTGTCTTGGATATTTGTTGGACGGCATATAGAGGTTAATAAAATGTATTTTCCCAATTTTGACATGTAGTAGTCTCCCTTTAAAATCTTTACCCTCTTCTATTCTCTCCCATTGGATTCCTGGTTTATTTTTAATTATTGTTGCCACACCCCCTTTCACATCATTCCCCTCAAAGTCATTTTTCAACAGAATTCCATTTAAGTGACTTTCACAAAAAGATATCACATCATTTTTAAAACCATTAAGGGTTTCTTTCAAAAAAAGAATATCATAATTTAGGTCTTTATTGAATTTGGCAAGTTTTTCTATATTTATTCCGTTTACATTTATTGAGCATACTTGGAAGTTCGTTCCTTCCATTTCTCGTTGCCTCCATGGTGTCGAACTAACCTCTGCCAATCGTTTTGTCCTCAACAGCCACCGAGTACAGCCTGGTAATTGTATTGAGACTGCTTTATGCCCTCGCGAAGGTCCCAACAAACCCCGATTCGCGAATACAGTCACATAGAGATTATTTTACCAGCACCGCCATTCTCACTATCTATATGGCTGTAACAACAATTCCGATTTATGTGCCTCTTTGATGATGTGATTCCCGCGACAACCAGACTACGGCGATTGGCGCGACTATTCTGCAAACGGCATATACAACCACACACTTGCGTTTGTATTTTTCGCGTCGGTGTGTTTGAGGGTCTATCATTGTTTTTCTATTAATAATGTGATCTCGAAGCATATTTGCTAGATAGGTTGGTCTTCTTCAGACATAACACCCACACACACTTTTAACCAATTCTTCTTTTATACTAGTACAACTGTCATGCAATTATGGAAAAATATCTTTTGTGGGAATATTTACATTTCCGGCGATTATTGCGTTCTTGAGACATGTCATAGCGTTAATTGAAAACCATACTGATGGCATCTTTACATAATGTTTGAAACGATCGTTCTCGTCTTTGTCTAAAAACTGTTACACGGACAATTGAGTCTTTGTTCAATAGCTGTCACTTATGTTTAGTAATAAATCTTAAACATAAACGTCAAAGACAGTTAAGTAACCATCTGTATACACGTGGTCTATATTAAACTGAATTTCATCTTTAGGTACCAGTGATGTTGACGACGTAAAGAAGATGTGAGGACTATGCTTATCGAAGATATCAACGCTTGTTAGAAGTCCAAAGTATTTTGCAAATGAAGTTACCACAGAGGGTAGCTATCATTTTATCTTATTGACCTTCGATTTCAAGTCGTCTTTGATAAAATGAGAAGACAAGCCGTAGTCTCTCTTATGCTCGTGTTCGTTACAGGTTTTTCGCGACAAAAGCAACATCTTGAATATCCGCGTTAGATTTTTTCAAGTTTTTTAGTTTGATCATCAAATATCACAGTATCATCCGGGTCGACCCCAACAACTGGCTGATAGACTCGGTCAAATCAGCTTTGTGGCTAACCTAGCATTACGATCCCATGGTCTTAAACTAAGTAACAGAAGGAAACAAAACAGCAAGCTACACAATACCTAACAAAGTCATGTCTAAGCTATGAAAAGAACATTCAAAAGCAATTTACAGTGTTGTGAATTAAATCCAAAATATCCTAAATTTTCTATTACAAGTCCACAAGAATAGAGTTTTCAGAATGAATTGTAAATGTACTGAAGTGAAAACAGTCTTGATCTATTACAATACTGTTATCCAGAATTCCTTTCACTGAATTCAGAAACATCCCAGAATCGTGTTTAGTCCAAACAGTAACATCACTTTGTAATTCCCATTAGTAATTTAAACAAATGATCTCTCTCAAATTAAATCTAAGCCCAACATAAGACACTTATGCATACTAAAAATAAAATAAGAACAGTAATAAAGTAGAATTAAGAATGAATATATATATATATATATATATATATATATATATATATATATATATATATATATATATATATATATATTGTCGTCGACTGGTTTTGTTTTCGTAAATATCAATGGGCATTTAGTACAATATAAAGTGTCCTTTGTGACTCACTAAGTTAAGTTAATAAGCTATTGCGTGATTGGTGAATGTACAAGTGCATGCATGCAGCACTTTAACAACAAGATATCCGCATATGAGTTTGCAACGTCAGAGTTCAATAAACAGCGGTTGTTGTCAGCCTCCCCTCAGGTGGCGGTGAAAACCCGTACGAGTCAAACTGTAACTAATGTCGAGGCCTTACCTCGTACGAGACTAAATCCAGGTTTATGATGGCGGTTTCCCTTGTGCTTGAGATCAGGGCTATGACCTTATCGCACATAAAACACCTTTAAAATGTCTGACTGATTTTTCAATAACGAGAGTAACAAAAATGGTCAAATGGCGGGTCAACAGCGAGGCCACAGCGAAGACCTTGACCCCAAATCTGCTCTTGAGGCCAAAAGTTTTGTCTCATACTTTTTCCTTTCTTATTCTCTTACGAAGGTGCAGTTCCATCAAACTCACAGCTGTTAAGAACGCTCTAGTGGTCGAGAGGAAAGGAAAAAGTCCACCTGTATTTTGCATTTGTACTACCTCTAACTTTGACAACTTTATTGTTACTGATGTCCTCTTTCGTTTGGCAGCATCAAGCGGATAAAGTTATGTGTAGACAGACACACTGTAAAAATCCAGCTAATTGAGTCAGATAAATCCTTAATTTCACCAGGCAATAGTTTCGTATTACATTCCTTTTTTTTGGGAAGCTGCACTGGGCTAAGGCCAACTTAACGTTGTGATGGAACATTATTATTTGAAAACGTAACAGATTAAATTGCTATGTTACGAAATTGCTACAGGCGTTTGAAGGAGCTTTGTTCGGCCGCCTGTCGCCTCCAACAGCAAAAACTTATCGGACAGGATGCTTGATATACTGATCTGATCTGCATGTTCGCTTGAGTTATAATAAAACATCGTAGACTGGCCAACTGGGATCCAAGATTAGCGCTGTAATTAGTAGTTATCAGCGACTCACATTGAACGTTGTTTAGCGACTGATGCAGGGCAGCGATAACCTTTGTTGAGCTTGTAACTACTCCCTGCACAATATAATTAAGGTATTTAAGTAATATATCATATAATTAGCATTTACTCGAGTTGACAACACGCACGTGTACCACATGCCTACGTCCGACTCATTGTATTTTAACGACAGGTCAATCTCTAATGTACAATTGTGTCATCAAAGTGTCCCCGCGTAGGTCCGACATGTGTCAGCCCGTTGCCTGCAGGGGTAAAACGAATTTGTGCCAACCAACCATTCCGGCATGGAAGTTACACGGGCGTCACGCGAGTAATCATGGTCAGATCACCGGGGAAATCAGTCAGGGCAAACCAAAATAATATTTAACCCTGAGACAATTACGTTATCATGACTGAAACTTCATAACTGCCACTAATAGCGTCACAGGTCAAATCAGTCTGAATCCCTGAAGTAATCCTATTAATGTCTACAGCGAAATTGCATCGATAGTTTGATTTTCGTCTGTACTCTAGAATCTAAATAATATCTTCGGGCCAACGGAGTAGCATTCTAAACGATGGCGGTACAATAGAGTGTTGGCTGGTGTACGCGTATGAACATTTGTAAGTCTTTACCGGTCACCAATGTAATCGTCCGTTGCTGGTACACGATGCCATTGGTAAGCAATCGCTGATTCATCTAAGCAGCTCATTAATGGCTTCGTATTCGTTGTTGCCTACATGAATTAACCGCATGAGTATTTTCGACAGTTACGCAAGGTCCTTATTTTCTTTCGTTGTTTCATAACTTGTGACGCAGGTAGCCATCTACGTGCACTTCTTCGAACATTTCTCTTTGTTTCCGTTTGGGTGGAAGCTATTGATATTTAAATTGGGGCGAGCTGTTGTTTCAGTGTGGGTGCAAAAGGTCTTAGTTGTGGAGATTACAGCCTTTGCTGGTACATAGATGCATCTTCTTCCAGTGCGGGTGCAAATGTTTGGGGTGATGCACGTCGTTCTTGTTCCAGTAGGTGTGATTAATATTTTTCTTTCTCTTGGGCTTTGGCAGCTAAAAGTTTTTGCTGTTCTGGTGTTTCTTTTGTTGCTGCACGTCTCAGTTGTTCTTGGTTTTGTGGTAATACATATTACTGTAGATATGCTCATTTTTCTTCCTCGAAATGCTTGTTTCTTTGTTTTCGTGTTGTTTCTTTGAATGTCTGTTCGTTTCTTTTTGTTCCCTTAGTAATTTAGCAAATTCTTGTTGCTGATGCACATTGCTCTTCTTCTTGTACAGGAGATATAGCTCTATATGGTGTTTCCGGTGGAAGCAGAGGAGAATCTTCGCCTGGTGTGGGAGATTCGTACAAGGGTTCAGGTTCGTATGATGGTCCGAGTTTAGATTCAGGTTGAGGTTTCAATCGACATGCGTGAGGTCGTTTAAAAAAAGTAATTTCATATATACCTCCTTGGCCCTTACCTCTTTTATATTCGATTTAACTGGGAAATATGCAGATTGAACTTTCACGTATCTATCCACAACAAAAGCGCGGAAATAACTGACCAAACTAGATTTAACTACCAATAATGTGACCCATCACTTGCCACTGGTTAGATGTGGATAACACCATCAACATGTTTTCATCAATAAACATAGACGAATGTCCCAGAGAGTAATCAAAGAAAAACTCTGAAAGTACACGGTCTTACAACTCTTCATGTCAGTAACTGTCTCAGCATCAACACTCTAGCAACTTTCTGAACGACTAAATGTTTAGGTCTTGATGCCTCCATGTCAGAGACACTTCCAAAACTTTCTGTATCATGTGTGGCTATATATTAAAAAGTAAACATGATATAAACTATATTAATGGTGTGATCAGGGGTGTAGTATCACAGTTTAATTAAAACAGAGGTCTTTGGCATGACTGACACACACACACACACACACACACACACACACACACATATATATATATATATATATATATATATATATATATATATATATATATATATATATATATATATATATATATATATATATATATAATGTTTATTAATTTCTATTCCGACTGCAGTAGCATTTATACAAAGCAAAATTACAA
Source organism: Sinohyriopsis cumingii (assembly GCA_028554795.2). Lineage (NCBI taxonomy): Eukaryota > Metazoa > Mollusca > Bivalvia > Unionida > Unionidae > Sinohyriopsis > Sinohyriopsis cumingii. The sequence goes on along the minus strand of CM068826.1, from coordinate 117,927,052 downwards.
AATAATAGCCAATGTCCACACGTTGTTAATGCGACATCGTTAGGTTTCATCTTCTATACGACTTTTGTGATGACGATGGCTTTCGACTGAATATTTGTTTTCCTATCTACCTGACGACCAATAAAAATGACAAGATCTCTTTATTCTTTGGGAGTGAAATGAGAACGAAGATGCCGATGATATCTTTTTATAGCAGCGTTGCTGACTGCATAGCTGTTCATGGGTAACTATTAACGTTAATATCGATTAACATATTTATAAATGTGAGACATGGGGGGGGGGGTCTTAGCGTGCATTTTCTGTACGAAAAGCCGATATCTTAATGAAGGGAAACGATTATCGGTCAAACATAGTAAACAGTCCATTAAATATGGCGTTACGGTATAACTTATCTGGATACAAATATTTCCTAAGTACAAAGGATTAGATCTGTCTTCGAGAAAGTGATTAAAAAAGCTAACGGGCTGTACAATCATATAAGCCATATTTTGCATGACAAACATGGTAAAGTTGTGGTAACTCGTATTTCAGAATTAATCGCCTGAGAGAGAGAGAGAGAGAGAGAGAGAGAGAGAGAGAGAGAGAGAATGAAATAAGGTCTCGTTCTCTGCATGTTTTTTACGAAATATGTGCAGATTCCAACTTTTACATAGCAAACTCATGAATATTTTAGTTAAGCAGAAATCATAAAATGATTGTAACAAAATAGAATGGCAAGAAGAATGCCGCCTGTCCAAGTAGAGTCCATCGATCTTCCTATCAGTTTTTCAAAACACTCCATTATGTAGCCAACAATACAAACTAAAGATTGTGTAGCCTGTACTTTCACCAATTGTCTCAGTGGAGCCATTTATAACTAGCACGATAAAGCAATTTCTTGATTTGTTTTTATCATTCTGTTTCACATGTATATAAAGCAATTATTAGTCAAGTTGACTCCACAAGAATATGGATATAACTATAAATAGATTTTACATTGGAAATTTTTTAAAAAGATGACAAAAAAGTATAATGAATTTATCTGTAGAACTGACCCTGAAGTTTATTTGAACAGTGAGATGCGAGGACTGTCAAACAATGTCAGTTATACATTGTAGTATTTGCAATGTGGAATCATTGATAAAGAGGCGATATTGATCAATCAGGTATAGTAAACTGATTGTTTTTAAATTGATGTATTCTATATGGAAATTGATTCGCGACCTACTCATGCGTGCTACATTCAATCATTACATGTGAAAATGAGAAAATCCTTAGAGTGGACAAGTTTATCATCTCTGGTTAATGTAGGTAATTATCGAAAAGCTAACGACAGCGTTCTCGCTCGGATTGATGTCATTGACTTCTTGACGAACTATAGGCCTATTGCGAGACAAACTGTCATTGTCCGAAGAAAGTTCAATTAAGCTGCAAATCAAGTCGGCTAGACTCAAGAGCTTAACGACTAGCGTCTCTAAGCGCTTGCCCAATTTAATTACCGTTGATGACGCACGTGGGTATTTTGGTTTTCTATTCTCTAAGTTTAGCGATGTTGAAATCTTCTTTTCTACAAATAAATGATATTATATGACTGGAATTTTGTATTATGCCAATTAAACCGATCGTTTCCTGGAGCCTTTCCAGTAATGCCCAAACAAACCATAACATATTCGCTTTTTTGATCTGCTGCAGACACTGCTCGGTTATTTCTGTTTGACGTGGGATTCGTTATAACAATGAACGTAATCTATACGAAGCAAGGTTTCCTGGTATATATATATATATATATATATATATATATATATATATATATATATATATATATATATATATATATATATATATAGTACATTTTCACTCATATTTAATTCAAAAATGTTTGTGTTAGCTGTCATAATCGCTTGTAATTAGATTGCTTTAGTAAATACAAGATGACGTGTTACACAGATGCGACGCTACTCAAAGAGCCGGAAACTGACACTTGTGCTATTTAAAGAATCAAACTGGCTGTAATTTCAGGTGACATCCCTTTATCAAGCAGCAATTCACCGCATTTGATTTTAGGGAAAGTTTCTTACAGCAGCGATAAAAATAAACAAAGAAAAGGGAGATTTTTACTCGACGTACAATTTTACCACAAATTTAAAGCACTAGCTGTTGACTCTGGAGATAACTGTATGATATATGCTTTCGCCTTTCGATAGTATCTTCTAATTAAGGTACTTATTCATGTTCATGGTTACCCCATTTAAATTACACTGTTTCTTCTTTTTAATGTGTTGTGTCCAATGACCGTCACTGTAACAGACTTTTATCATGATACTCCTAATCAACTAATTTAATATTTTTTAGTCCCCCCCCCCCTCCAACTTTCCGCTTTATCTCAGATAAGTCACTAAAGGCATGCATGTCTTGCTGTTCTTTGGTAAAGGTCGCTACGTCCTAATTTATATTTCGTACTATTTTGATTAGTTGCCCATACATTAGTCTATCTGATGACGTTTGTTGTTTATCCCATGATTTCTATTTTTTATTATGCATGTTGTTGTTTTTTTTTTTTTTGTTTTTTTTTTGTTTTTTTTAACGAACCATTCGAATCGTAGATTTTTGCTATTTAATATATTAAATTTCATATTTATATGGTTTCTAGGTTAGGTTTCACAAATCTGAATTCTTTATTCAATTATTTTATCTTGTAGATCTCGATTTTATAGTAGTGTCTAAATAGCAGATATAAGATATCTAATAAACCCAGTTCATTTATACAATGTCTAGAGAAAACCAGTGCCAATCTATTGATCCTCTGTAGGACACATTCAATTATTTGCGTTCTTATCTTGGTCAGTAACATTACATGTTGTTATTTTTGTATTATTTTTATTATTATTATTATTTTTTTTTTTTTTTTTTTTTGTGGTTCAACACATGTGCAATAAATTTACCATCCCTCTTCTGGTGTATTTTGGTCTCGATTACATGACCTAACTAAAACGAACCGTGAAACCTTCTGGCGTTATATAAGAAAACTTTACCTATGATTTCACGATGCAGATAAACCATATACACGATCAAGGAAGGCCTTAGGCCGATAGGACCGATTTGGCCCATTCGGACCCCGCGCTCACAGGGGCCCCGCACATAGGTAATTTTGAACAATATATCTACAGAGAGAAGAAATTAACTTTAAAGCGATGGAAGAAAATTTTAAGTTCAATATCACTTATTTAAAAGTTTATTTCCAAATGCCATGCCCATGGGGGCGCCGCGCGTTAGGACCAATTTATGTCAAAATAAATTATCCGTAAATCCAAAATGATCCGAATCGGGCCCCATGTGCTAAGGCCGGTCCTGTAAGCGATTACCTCCTTACTGTAGCCACTTTCCCATAATGGTCATCTCCATGACGCTATGTAGCTTTTTGCTTTATGTCATGTGTAGACAAAATCACCGGTTCAAAATGCCAGTATTTACCGTAAATGGTCCCAAACATATATAACTACTATAAATAGTTCAGGTACTCATATGTCTTTTATGTCCTGGATGCATCAAATTCAGAGTTTAGTTCACTGGTTTAGGTGAGATATAAATAAACGCAAAAAATATTTGTTGTTTAATTTCTTTTCATCATCTGTATACAAATTCAGTCCTTTAGCTCGTCCCTAAGGTGACCACAATACGCACGTTTTGCTATAGTTGGCTGATCATGACCGATCGCATATATTCGCAAGAAGTTGCGGCGAAGAGAAAAAATACGTCAGTAAAAAAATTAGAAAAAGACGATAAAATGACAGAAAAGGGTAAATTTTCCAAGAATTCTTCTGGTTGGTAAGATTTGATGTATTTGATCCACACCACATTTTGTTAAAGAATACGCTGCATTTCACAAGGACGTTCTCGTTAGGAGCAGCCAGGAATGGTTTCTGGGAAACTGACAGGAACAGAAGAGCCGATAACTATGCAACGCGTCTTTGCTAAACACGTACCAGTAATGGAGATGTGTATGACCTAATATATTTGAATCGTGCAGGTTTAATCAGCAATGACTCACAGTGTTGATAAGATTTTCTTTGCTGATGTTCAAAAGTATATTTTAAATAAGAGAAATATAAACAAATCAACAAGCGAACGAAGAACAAGCAAACAAATCTAAACAAGCAACAAGGATGGAGAAATTATAATCGCTCGATGTACCGACAGAGAGCTAAATGGATGTGGTTGCCTAGTCACTTTATCTGGTGGTATGCATAAGCGTCGATAAAAAAGTTTACATGTTCAACAGAGGATGATTAGTTATCACCTGAAAACTATAAAATATTACCGAATGCGCATTTTTTCACAGTAGATATGTATTTTTTGGACTAATTTGAAACTTGTAGTAAATGACTTGATCAACAGCTGCAAAATATCAGACTTACAATTAACCATCAGGACGTGCATTATTTTAGAATCAAATAAGCTCTATTCTGGCAAACGTTTCAGATGTAAATGACTTAAATAGGCCCAAAATCAAAATCACTGTTTTCTTTAAGTATGGAAAATAAAATAAATAAACCTCGAACATTTTCTCATCAACCACTCATTGTGTGCATCGTTGACATAAAGTGAAACCATGAGTTCACGTATCTTCGATCCACCAAGTTTCGAATTATCTAGCTGGCTATGTATCTTGAAATCTATGCGATTATCGATAAAAAGGGATATAATATGACTCAAAACTCTACCTAATTTGATTTGGGTCTAGATACCATTGAGAAACGTTCTATCGATTAAATCAGCAGGCGCACTGAGTATTACAGATTATAAGAATCTTACAATAAGAACTTCTCAATAGCAGACGACAATAATAAGCTGTTTTCATCTGAACCTGGTCGTGAAACAACTCATTTGCCTTACAGTTTTTCAATAGGATCTGACACTTATGACCGATAATAATGCTTATTGTCGGTCATGAGTGTCAGAGCCTGTTGAGAAACCTTAAGATTATTGACACAGACTTAACCTTTATTACTGTTTTATGAATGGGTAAGATCAAGTTTAGAAAATATTGTTGATATCTACCAGTACACGCTGTACAACCTGCTTAACAGAATATTTTGTTCTTGACACCATTTTTCATCTGCCATTCCTGGTGTGTGTGTGTGTGTGTGTGTGTGCCTTTTAAGGCCACACCTTATGATGCAAATAAGCAGATAAAAGCAGGTCGCGGGCCGTAGGTGGCACATAGCTACCTTAAATGTTAACTCAGTCTTATGCATAGTTTTATTGTAAAGAATTGAAATATAAATGTTTCATATTAAAACAAAAGACGCCCGCACAGATTATTTCAAGTTGCTTCCCCTGGACTAAACGATATCTCTTCGGGCGGGAAAAATCTACGACCGGGAAGAATAGTCGATGAACGTGACTGTATCCAATTGATTTAATGCTGCTTATCACAGGATTGATTTCACTGACCTTTTAGTAGCACTATCTAGCTAGAAGTAGGAGAAATATAGCCCGCCTTCGTACACTAGTAACTCAAAGTCATTTTCATTACGTCTGAAGGAGAAATATAGCCCTCCTTCGTACACTAGTAACTCAAAATCGTTTTCATTACGTCTGAAGGATAAATATGAAATTCTAGTTGTATTCCTTTGCTGTATCCCATACGTCTCTCGGTTGTCTTTTGTCGTTTATATTTAAAAGGTATTCCCCCACCCACCACCAATGAGACTTTGATCATCAATCACATTTAATGTATCGGTCACTAGATTTCATTAAATATTCACAGTGGTGCGAGATTTTAAAATGGGAGTATCATTGGTGTTTATTCACGACATTATAAACTCAGTTGGAGATTGGGAAATAATTAAAATCTACCCATCTTTAATGTAGGTCGAGTAAAAGATCGAACCCCCAATATTATAGAGATTAGAGAAGTTATTTAATGAACGCCATTCAGACAAAAACACATGTTCCTTTCTGGAGCAACCTGTGCTGTAATTGTTCATTCTAAATTTTTAAATCATAAAGAGATTGAAAATTTGTCATCTACCTTAGGTTCGACATATCTTTTTATAAACGATTTCGTATTAATGATTTCCCGACTCAGCTGAATATATTTTTGTATTATTGTCGCATTAGTTATAATTGCTATTGTTGTTGTCTCTGTGATTGCCGTTTCCGTCGCTCTCGTTGTCTTGAAAGTCATTATCTTCATTTTTATCATCGTCCCCGTCACTGATACTTTAGTCATAGTTTTCTTCTTTGTTCTCGTTCTCGTCGTCGCTGTAACCTTCAGAAGATAGACGAATTATAATTATTACAATGCTGATTGTTTCCTTTTATGTATCTTCACTTTCATCATTGGTTGGAGGCATTTTATTTAATTCAAGTCCCACCATTATTTTTCCTGTTACGAGCTATTATTGATACTATTATCAATATTTACATGAAATATACCTATTCTGTAATAACATGATATTTCTCATTCGGAAACATATAGTCGGATGATAATGTGGATTGGCAAACAATTAACGATGATAACGACTGACTCATTAGTAAAACTACCTAATACTTTCCTGGGGAATTCTTCATAATTTCTGCAGGACAGGCGAGATACAAATCTTTCGCAACAGATCGATAGGTTGGCACGCCATCATATTCTTATACATCAACGGCTAAGGTTGAATACAGCGGAGACAATATACCGTATTTATCATGCTAATTGCAAACAGCACATATTGTAGCGTTAAATGAACTTCAAGATCGCTGTCTCTTTTATTCCCCCAAAACACCAACGCAGATAATATCCTTCTTCATCGTATTCTAATAGTTACATTAAAATATGTTTGAATTTAAAAGTTAGAACTATATATCAATACTCCCATAACTATTAAAACAATGATATTTTTCGACAATTTAAAAAAAATATTTCATATGGAATATGAAAGCTATTCTTAATTTTATCTCCCTGAATTCTTCTTTCATCGGTTCTACATAAAGTAAAGAAGAATAAGTCCTCCTCCTTTTTATATGTAATGGTGACACGAAAGTATATTCATGATGCTGCGGGAGCCATGGATGTGCAGTGGCTAGCATGCCAGGCTGCTCGTAATCAGCGAATTCCCGGTTTGAATCCAACTCTGGTCAGAAAGCTTCAGCTGCCTTTGTATGTATGTATGTATGTATGTATGTATGTATGTATGTATGTATGTATGTATGTATTATATTTACAGCGATTTGTAAATCCATCTGTCAGACTCCAAGGACAAGCTCAAATTAGGATCGTTTAAGCTGAAATTTGCAGGTTTCTTGTTTCTTTTTCATAAAATCTTTGTTCACTATTTACATGTTAAAATATGCAAGTGACACATATACTCATGTCTGCGGCCATACTAGATATACCCGGTGTCACGTTTGCTCAGCCCCAGTTGGTAAGTCGTGCATAAACTAAAGTATTATTACAAGCCATGTTTTGATGTCTGAACATTTCCGCAAGCAAGAGTTAATCTCTTACGCAAGGTTACCGTGACCAGAGAGAAGACCCAGCATTTTAACTGGTTACTGACGTTATTGAGCAGTTTCCCACCTATGTGTTACAGCTTAGTCCTAAGATCAGACTAACCCTTGAGGGACCGGGACGTGATCAAAATTCGTCTCCACGTGGACAGACAGCGAGAAGGACATTGTCTGCTACGTTTGATTGGATCGGGTCAAAGAGACACCCAATCGGAATTGTGATTACATTTCCGATCTGAATTATAACTAACAAGCAAAAATTTAGTCTCGCCTAGGAAGATTGCTGAGCAATATAGGGTTACTCCGAGGAAGCCATTCGTAATTTGGCGGTAAAACTTAGGAGATTCTAAGGAAAGACAAAGCTTCGTAAAGGTCAACAAGTGTTTGCTCGATTTTTGCATAATATCACGGCATTGTAATTGTAAATACGTGTAGTATGTATACTTAATTAATATGATCGTTTAGTACGTAGAATTACGTTTGTAGTGTTTAATTTACATGCGTATTTGAGAAATGAGCTGGAGTATTATGTACAGAATTATGTACATTGCTAGCCTGTGGTCAGAATTAATTTTGTAATTCGCCATTAGGTTACTTCGTAGTAAACTAGTGCATTTATTCATGTAATATGTTAGAACTTACACATGCTTGAATTTTGAATTTGGAAAATGGTTGAAGTGTGTAAGATTAGTTAATATGGATGTATGGATATATCATAGCATGGGCATTTGAATATTTGTGTACTTTGTATGAGTTCTAATGTAAAGGAATGCGTCTGGTTGCTGTGATATTGTTTAGTATAATGGGATTAGGAATATGTACTATGTGACGCAATTTATTATGTATGTATGAGAAGTAATTTATACTTTTATTACGATATATATATATATATATATATATATATATATATATATATATATATATATATATATATATATATATATATATATATATATATACACATATATAGATATATATATATAGATAGATAGATAGATATATATATACACACACACACACACACACACACACACACACATATATATATATATATATATATATATATATATATATATATATATATATATATATATATATATATATATATATATATATATATATATATATATATATATACATATATATATACACATATATATATATATATATATATATATATATATATATATATATATATATATATATATATATATATATATATATATATATATATATATATATATATATATATATATATATATATATATATTAGATTTATGGGCACAGGTGCTTGTTAAATCGCTATACTAAAATGATTTCTAATGTCTGTGTCGGGAGAGGAAGTGATTCTTAATTAAGCCTTTGTTTACATAACCGTTAGACGACTAGAAAAGGGACGGTTAACTTCGATTTTATATTGGAACAGTCAGAAGCTGAGTTTTTCGAGATCTGTTGTTTGGAATTCTATAAGTCATGCTGACCCCAATTTTGGAGCCTAAATACAAAGGCGGTAAATATATTTAATCCTGATTGGTTACGCTAAATAAGAGGCGTGGTTCCCACACGAACAATGCTTGGGGTTAAATTGCCTCATCGAAAGAAATCAAGCCAGTCTGCGTTTTTCCTGGAGGAGTGAAAATTTATTGGACTCCGAGAGTAAATTTGGAAGAAATTCTTTCATAAAACATTGGTCAAAGGGACTAGCTGTCTGGAAAGTCAACGGACACAATTTTTATCTTTAGAACCGAACAAAGCTTGAAAGCGCAAGGTATTTGCGCCAATTTCATGATGTCGTTGATGCCGATAAAATGATTTGCTTGAATTTAATTGTTTATATTTGCATGAATTTATTTGTTTAAATCCGTAGATCAATTCTCTTGAAATGAGCTTGACTGTCTGAGTTAATCTATCTAAATTTTTAGAAAGATCTTCTTGATATAAGTTTGGCGAATTATTTGAATTTGTCGTCTTGTTTGTATAGGAACTGGGTATTCTAAGATTTCATGCATTACTTTAGTTGATATGAGTTACGAGAATCCGTTTGAATTCACCGATCTTAGATGATTTCACGTATGACAAAGACTTGAATGTGTGTATTCGCTGAAAATAACGTAGTTAAAGCATGTAATGAATTTCATTCATTCATTTGTGTAATTGAGACGAGAACGGAACCGTTATGTCTCGAAATATGTTAATGGGAATGAGTGATGAAACAGATTTGTTTATAGTCTGCCATGTTTAGCTTGACCAGATAGCCTTTGGTCTGTTCGAATTCCGATAGAACGATATCTGACATAACGATAGGGAGGTAATGATGTGTTGCCAGTAGGACAACTGACAGAATATTTAGGTTGTCTCTGTCTATTTTTGAAAGGGGAAATAGCTGCACGGACGATACGTATACACCTACCCACACAAAGGAAAAGAGGTGAGACAGTAGGGAGGTCGGGAAAAGTGAAAAAGTTGAAAGATCCTGGAGGAACCTCCAGAGTGAAGTCGGAGAGGACCGGAATAAGCAGGTTATGAAGTTGTACAATTATATGATGAACTAATTCTATCATTTAAAACAGACCGGCTGTTTATATCAATATATTTGTGTTTTAAATTCGGTGAAAGATTTATTCCAAAAAGAAGTGTATCTTCCTAATGTAACGCACTATCCCATATGTTTATGTAATTGGTTAAGTTTTTGTTTTTCCATGTGTCGTTCTGTTCTATTTATCTGCTCAGATCTCTGTTTATTCCATCTATAATTTTACACTTTATTTTAATATTTACTTAATCCGGGCAACAATACCGAAGGCGATCACCTTCTACATAACGATATCCAAATAAAGCGGACACCTTGTAAGAAGGTACAACCTCATAATACCACACCACCAGTAGCAACCGCTACACACACACACACACACACACATACACACATACACACATACACAAACACACACACACACACACACACACACACACACCTGCTGTTCATACATGTACATAATATTAGAGCGCAATGCACCCTGGCGAGTAAGTTTTATATAATAAGGTAGATTGCACTTTGACATATAGGTGAAGAATTATACATAATAAATTACTTCTCGTCTAGTTTGCAATTAACATAATAACTTTACAGGGAAATGGAAATATATGAAATCATTAATCAATCTTTAAATTTAGTAATATAGTTTTAATTGAAATACAAAGTGTATTCAAAATTATACAAGCAAGAGACGTCATGTAAAACGGTAAAGTACAATAAAAGCTGCTGCGAAGAAAAAGATCTTGTTAGCACGTGCGGCTTGGGTTATTCTTGAACGGTGAACGTGGATTAAAAGATGCTGCAAAAACGACTGTTTATTGAGGGTTTTAAAGTTGGGATACAGCTGGGTAAAATTGGGGTACATATAGGGTATGAGTAAATTTGTTAAGGCCTAAAGTAGGGTTGAAAAATCCTAATTGCAAACCGATCCAGTACCTTGCCCAATCTTTCCATTTAGCTGTATACTCATCATCTAGTAATTGTTGTATATGTTGTATACGTAGTGTTTGGATTTTACATTTAAAACGGGCGAAGTTTAAACCCCCATCATGGAGGGGGCTGATAAATACGGTTCTTGCAAGAGGTTTGAATTTAGAATTCCACAAAATTAATAAAATCTCATAGTGTTTAAGTAGATCAGTCACGGTTGCAGTATACCAGATTTTGCTGCAGGTTAAAAGATTACAAACGTGGGACTTAGAAAAGAGAGGTAAATGTCTGCGTTTCCATAGCAATAGTGTATTCGTAAGTGTAGTAACATTTTGAAGTTTGCAAGTTACTTGCCCGCAGACAAGTTCCTCAAAAATTGAGAGAACTATTCAAAAGATGTAAAAACACATTATTCGTGCATAAAACAATAGCTCTGTACTTTTTTTTTTTTGGGTGGGGGGGTACCCACCACTACCTAGCCAAAGAGTAGAAAGTGTTTATGTTTTGGTGTTTCCCCAAAAGGTATGTTGTGTGTATTTTTTTATAAAAAAGATGAAGTAAAAACGTTTTAATTTAGTAATTTTACTGGGGTATTTGTGTAGGGTCCCTTGTGTATCTATAAGGTTGTACATCCGAGAATGATTTCTATTACCTTCTCGGAATTCCTTCCCTCGTTCTTTTTTAGTTGACCTTGCTAATGGTCACCTATGTCCCGTGTATGCTATGTGTGTGCTATTTGTTGTGATTGCTACATTTTGTTTCTATGTTGGGACAGCAGATTATAGTCAAATTCAGAACCCAGTTGCCCTATATTCTCCACACTGGGAGGATTTTGTAATTAAAATTTAGGCGAGATATTGTTGTAATATTATGAAATTAAAACTCTATTGGTTTACATGTGTGCTATTTGGTGTCGCTCTCGCATTATCAAATAAGATTAACTATGCTCGAGGTGGGGTCCATACTTTATTTATTTCAAGTATTTCTCCCCTCTCGAGCAGGTTTTCTTTTATTTATTTATTTGCCAAAGATTCTGAAAGGCTGTTTGAAAAATAAGAAGAAAAAAGAAAAAGAAAAAGGAACTTGCAATAGAGGATACTAGTCAATGTTTAAGTCCAGATGTATGTGTATTGGTTTATATATCATGTGGTATAGTACCGGTATATATTCCTATATGGAGTCTTTTCCTATCTCTTCCACAGGCCTGTTCACTTCGCGTGGCGCCTTGTGATATAGCCCCGTGGCTTCATTGATAGTACTTGCTCCATATAGGCCCTGTCCCTCCCCTTTTTTTAAAACCCCGTGTTATCTATAAAAATAAAGTGTTTCGCGGAGAGTTTTTCTGTTCAGTCTCGTCTAATTTTAATAACCCCTGTACGAGTTATTTAACCCACAAGGGGTCCTGTTCAGTTCAAAAGGCTTTATGTTCTGCCAGTTTTATTCAATGTGATGTTGCCACAGTTCAGAATCACATTTATTAGTCGTTTATATGTAACACATTCTTCTTCTGAATACCTAACCACATCTATTGTACGTGTCATTTCCATCTTGTAGGCATGGTCAAGGTCAGTCTCACATTTTTTATTGTAGATGTGATAATGTGAATGATTACTATTTCAAGCGAGTTTGGACAAGTGAGGAATACAAATACTGATTTTTTAAGTTATCAGTTACAATTTAATTGTAATATTTGTACGTATCATGGATTCATTGACTGTCAGGTTTTAAGTTAGTCTTTGGTAGCATGCTCTTAAGAATGGGCTTTTCAAAGATTGTATCGATGCATGTCGTCGATGTTATGGTAAGTAGGTGTTAATTGTTAATAATATATCTCATGAGATTTCTTTTACATGTGTGGTTGGAAATTAAATACATTCGTCTCTAATGATTAACCATGGGGAGGATTTCGTTTAAAGCACGATCGATTTTATGAGAATGTAGAACCCACAAGCCGCGTTTATAATTTGTTGTTTACCTGATAATAACAGGAAATTGATATATACTAAATGATTGGCAAACCGTTGAAGAGACAAAATTAAGTGTTCTGAAATCATTCTAAAAATTTGATTGTGAAATATTTTGATGCATGTTGCCCGATCTCAATAGGACTAGATGGTAATGGTTAAGTAAATGGATGAGATAAGTGTTCACAAATTCTTCAGAGTATAAATAAATTGTTACAAATACTATCTCTCTCTCTCTCTCTCTCTCTCTCTCTCTCACACACACACACACACACACAAATAAACTATTTCCAAATCTTTTGCTGCCATTACATACATACATACATACATACATACATACATACATACATACATACATATATACATACATGCATGCATGCATCAATCCATCCATCCATCCATCCATACATCCATCCATACATCCATACATACATGTATTGATCTTCTAACTGTATCTGCATTCTAACTCTTTTTAAGCAATTTATCTGTCTACATGTAGTATGCATATATCTATAATTATCGGCATATGGTTTTAAGGTTCAGAGAGAAATAAAAAGAAAACAAAAGTTTAAATAAATATATCTGCCGTTTGAATTGACTTAATTTGTTTTACTACCGTGTTCAGCAAAGAAGAACTTTATTATGTGGTATGGAATGGAAATAAACAGCTATATTTTCCAGTTTCAATAAAAATCGATATTCATTCACAAGCACTTCAGTGTTTATCTAACGGTAATCGATCTCCACGCCTCAGCTGAAAACCTTTCTAAACCTGATATGACGTAAATGTTACCGAAGGCTTGAATAAATACAGTGGAATGCTTAAAATGGCATTTGTCATTGTTAAATCACACTTACTTCACAAGCTTCTTCGCCAAGATAATCGACATTTTCTGTCTCGTCATTTTCTTATAACGATACGAAATCAAATAGTGATGTATAAATTGTAAATATTTACAAATCCCGTTTCAACTCGGTTTTAGTTCTTTGAGAATTGTATTATGTACTATATATTGGCACTACTTTTGACCTAAATACGCGAGGTTTATGGAACATTTTACCCTAAGTAATCCGTTACGAGTGGTATTGGAGACACACGCCTAACCATATGGGACTTGAAAGTTTAAGTCATTCATATATATGTGGAATACTGTATATCCATAAAAGTTGTCATTTGTGGGGGCAGATATTTTACTTAAATGTTCGCTTCATATAGAAAGCGTTCAGTTGTTATATGGGTTCTTGTAAAAAAAAAAAAAAAACATACAACCGATGTATGGGTTCTTTTTAATTATGCTGACGTAAAACGATCGGGAAACAAACTGTGTAACCGAAAGTTCCTCTTAAATCGTGGTAACGGTGGGAATAAATTGTGAGTGGATGGATTTGTTCAATTTTAGCCTTCAATGTCATGTTAAGTTTGCTCTTAGCAGAGTGAACGAAAGTTATATTTTTTTCTTCTTATAGCGGTTGTCATCATGCATCAGTGTTGGCGTCTGCGTCAATAATTTATTTTAATCTTACGGTGAGAGATCTTTTTATTTGACCATTGGTTCTCATTTTCCTGTGCATCTTAATTTTGCCGTTTAACGGTGCATCAATACGTGACATAGCAATGTTAGTAAATTGCGTTGCCTAGAGACAAACCACAGCAGTCGACGGTGTCTGTTCTGGGAACGATTTGTACCCGAATTTATTGCCTGAAAACCAATGATTCTGTACCATTGTTGAAAGAAATCGGCAGAATTAATAATGATCCTTTTCTCGAGGGCAAGACTTAAATGAGTCAGATACGATATACGATGGAAGAGTTGACAAGACTTTTTCTTTAAAGCTGTTCAGAAGCAAAGTCTTGAATAATTATGCTAAGCTAGAATTCAATGACCACCGCAGTTTCTTCTATCACACTGACCCCATCAAAGTCTCCTATCACACTGACCACAGTCCTTGAAGCTTTCGGGTGCTAGGTAGTTTTTAATGATGTTGATCACAGCCTCTCCTTATATGGTAATGGCTGGGTTCATGCCAAATGGCCATTTTTGGTTGTTTCCAGAGATGGATCCATCCTGTTGTTTTTTTTTTTTTTTATATAGCTTTCCATCATATACAACTATTATTATGATAAGCCCATTACCTTTGAATCTGGTGTTGATCTGTCGTATATTTTATCGGCAATCGATCCAGGGACTTTCTGCTACATTATCTTGTTATCAACATTTCTTTTTACGAATTCAGAGATGTTATTTGGACAATTTCTTTGAAGCTGTACCAGATCTCTGGCATGGATGACGTGCAATATATTGTAAGGTACATGAGCCATATTGAATGTCCAGGGAATGATTTAGCAAGAGGATGCCAAGTGTATTAAAGAAACAAGCTTTGAAGTTGCGACCAAATAAAAATGAATTAATATGCCTTCTAGCTACAGTGGTTTGTTCCAGTAACATCACTGAGGATGAATGGCAACGATTTCCCGATATCATTCATGGAAGGAGATGGTGTATTGTTTAATAATTTTCCTGGTGAGTATTATTAGCTTCGTTTTGCAGTATGAACAATCCATATGCAGTAACTTGATGACTCTCTTCGTGTCATTCTGAAGACTTTGGACTTTGCGCTCTATTATAATGTGTTCAGCGGCCATCACAGTTGTCCACAAGCTGCCTACCAGCCATTTTGCCTCGACTTTAAGCATCAAAATTTGTGTTGAATCCATATTATACCATAAATGTATCTTTAATGTATAGACTGCGCCAGAACAACCGCGTATTGAAATGGCAAACAGTAGTTGGTAAATTGTCAATACTGGGACAGGAATAATTTTTGCCACCTGCTTTTAGGATCCAGCTTAATACAGTTTCAAAGAAACCAAACAAAGTTGGTGCTGCCTTGGAAATGGTTTGCAATATTAATCAACCTTTTTCCAATGCTTCAAGAAATTTATCCACAGTACTTGCACTATCGCCTATATCGTCTCATAATTTTCTTTTTTAAATCTTTAAAAAAAATTAATTTAATAATGTCTCCTTCAAAATTAATATCTGCCTCACGAATATTATCATGTAATTCCCTTACACCATTTCATACTTCAATGCTCTGTCAGCTGTAACTCAAGTTCTCTACTCTGATCCTTATGAAGGTCACACAAGTACCATCGTAAACAAGATTTTCAACTCGACCATGACCTGTCATTTTCGCACTATTTATATCGATTAAAATATAGAAAAGGAATTTTATTTATTTTAAAGAACAGCAATGAAGTTCTCTAACAAGGTCGTAAGGAAAAAAAATAATACAGACTGGAATTGAACATAAATATTGCAAATGGAAAACATAAACAGTTACCATTTAAGGATCTAGGAAAAGAATAAAAATTCAAAATCTCTGTAAATCTAGATCAACATAAACTTTTAAAGTAATTGGCAGTAGTAATTACACGTTGAACAACATCTCTGATTAGTAAATTTAATAATTTAAACGGTTACAGACAGAGCTAAAAATAAGATTACATAACAACAAACAGAATATCACGCTTTACTGGGTTCTCGTCATTTAAACCAAGATTACATCAATGTGGATTGAGCGCAAGTTTAATAAGATTTGAAAACATTAATTTTAAGAAGAACGAATAATGCTAGCAATAGATAATGAAATTATTTCTAAATAATCATTTGCTGGATGTTTTATAGCTCATCTAACTTTTCCAGAAGTACTTAGGATGCAAACTGTATTATTTATTTATCAAATTATAGATGATATAATTGATCAAAGACAAAACAAAGCAATAAAAGATAGTTATTATAGAGCATAACAAATTTTGTGATAAGGGAGACGAGCGAATACATTCACACGCTAAATCTTTTCTATTGGCATTGCTATTATAGTGAACGTTAGTGAGGAAGCGAACGATAGCAAATCTGGTTGTTAAGATGAGTGCAAGATGATAAAATGTTAGGTCAGTATTATAAAAAATAGTCATTTCTTATTTTCATAACAAGATTTATATTTATTTAAAAATATGTTGAAATTAAATTGAAAGGAGCACGAGAAGAACGAAGCCGTGGAAAAAAGATAAATTAAGACATATGACAAAATTCGATACATTTCTAAGCAAAACAAGGTGCCTTAAAAGAAGAAGAAAGATCCACAAAGTTTTGTACTTGGAAGACAAAGAAAACTTTCTCGAGAATTGAATAAAGCAAAGGCAGAAAAAATGAAGAAATAGTGGAAGAAGATAAAACAGGATATCCAGACTCTAAAGAACATTATAAATTTATCTTTACATTGTTGGTATAATTGTCCGTATAGAAATATTGTATTTAAATTATTTATAGTTTTATTGTAAGACTTTTTCGAGCATGTTGCATGTTTTCAAACCATTAAATAACATTATACATTTAGATAGCAAGATACATCCGTGCCTTGAACTGCCTTATGCAAAGCGAGAGCAAAGCCAGAGCAAGGCGAACAAGTTTTACAGATATTTATATTGTGAGTAAATAAATAGCAGCTAGTGAGACAAAGATAATAATTACCTCCTCTTACTTTGTCAGCATTAAATTCAGCATCATCAGCAGTTGGTTACAACATGATTTTAAAAAGATTGTTTAAAATATCAGTAGATTCACCAACACATATGAGTTTTGACGGGATGATAACCCAGACTTTACTATCAGAAAAATTAATCAAGTTACTGAATGAATAGCCATACTGAACTTCAGACGAATACGATTGATTACAATTAAGAGAAGGAATAACATAATCCACTAGTTCTAGTAAGTAGACTGAAAGACTTTTATAACAAGTTAATATATTTGAATGGTAGAGACAAATTGTTTCAGTTACATGCCATTAGATGGTCATCCTAACACAAAACTATTTTACAAATCCAGTTGATAGTAGAAATGGCAGATTAGTTAATTATTACAATATTTCCAATGACAACTTCCCACACAAAACAAATAAGCAAAAAAAAAAAAAATTAAAAAAAAAAATACATTCTATTCCATTAATGATAGGAATGAAACGAAATCTGTTTTAATTCTCGATAGATTATATGATCTTGAAATGTCCATGAAAAAAAGTAAACTTAGGAATGGCTGTTAATAACGATAATGAAGTAAGTGTTGATTTTGAGAACTTGAAAAATAATGTAAAACTTGCACAGCGTATATCTCTGCGTTGCTGGGATTTAATAGTCCGAGATCTATCTCGTACAGATTTTGGATGTCTGAGACCTCGGAAATTTATATATTTTCCTTTACCAAATCAATACAGCAAAACTTACTTAAATGACAGTTACTCTTTTCTGTTACAGCTTTTTACATCTTACCTACTGTTTTGTAGTGATGTTATCTGATATGGTTATGGAAATTACAAACATCTGCATAGAGGTACCATACAGATATTAAATATCAGCATTAAAATGAAGATCCAAAGTAATAGATTTTCTCGGAATGCCGATAACGTTTGTTTTCGTACCAGGCAAATTGATTAAGTCTGGAGAAATATTATTAAGAGTTCCTAATGATTTTAGAGATGCAAGTGAAATAGAGGAGGAAGAGAAGAGAATAAGTTGTTAGATCAATCAACGAAATGGGAATCTAATTTAAACAATAATCGTATCATAAAAAAGGTGATTTTGTAAATTTGACTGATGCCGCTACTAGGCATTTGTATAAAAACCACGTGACTCACAGAAAGGTAAGATTGGAGAGGAAAACGTTATGACAGACATAAAAACCTTTTTAGAAAAAATCTAGACAGCAAACTGATAATATTGTAGCAAAGCTAAACTGACAGAAACATGACACAATATAATAATAAAGACAATACACAGAAGCTGATCATGAAAAAACAAAATAAATAAATAATGATTAATTTAGAAATATTAAAAAATATATTGTATTCACAGAAGATAAAAGGAACTCATTCAATTGAACAGGACACAAACGATCTAGTGCTAAAGCAGGATTACAAATGCAGATTAAAATAAAAGAAAACGTGCTCGCACATACTATGAATATTTATATTGTGAATGATTCAAGGAGAACCTAAAGCTTTCTAGCTAGCTAAAATTGTAACATATTATGAAATGAATAAAATAGCAGTCATAATAGAGAAGATATTCTGTGAATAGGTTTCAGATAGATCTTCCAAATGTGTGTAATATGCAATGCTAACAGATTAATTAATGATTCGTGTATAATAAAAAGGTATTAAAATTAACATAACTGATAAATAAATATATTGGGGGCCCCGAGTGGCCGAGTGGTCTAAAGCGCTCTTCGTTACGGATCACTGCCATCTCACCTCTGTCTGCGGCGGTTCGAGTCTAGGATTCAGCCAATGTGGGTATGTGAGAAAGCTTGCCAGTAGCTTCTCGTGGGTCGGTGGTTCTTTCTGGTGTTTTCCCGGGTTCTTCCTCCACCATTAATACTGGCCGCCATGTATAGCCTATCGTGTGCTGAAAAATGGCGTTAAACCCCACAACAACAACAACAACAACAAAATAAATATATTGAAAATCAAAAGTGCTGAAGCCAAAAATCATGAATCGAAGATCATATAATTTAGTTGTAGAATATTCAAAGCAGCTATTAATAAATTAATCAGGTTGTTGACAAAGTTTAGGTGAACATCACGAAAGCCTGGCGAAGAATATAATTAAAAAAATACCAAAATGTCATTGCATGATATTGAACAAGAACACTTTAAGTCAATAACGTTAGCTGTTACACTGAAAACGTCTGTCATGTACAGTCATCAGAAGAATAAATAAAACATGAGAGATGATCGACACAAGTTGAAATTGCCTTTATAAATAATATAAAGGTGACATGGCTTTAGAAATAATATACAGGTGACATGCCTTTGCAAATAATATACAGGTGACATGCCTTTCCCAAAAATATACAGGTGACATGCCTTTCCAAATAATATACAGGTGACATCCTTGCTCATCTACATTGAGAGGAATTACGAAGCATTCACAAAGATGCAGAGGAAGGAGAGCTAACCCGATGTAATGATTACCACTATATGCTCGAAGATGAAGAAGCAGAGACCATAGCTGACATTTATGAGCGTGACTGTGACAGTTCGTTCACCATCTTAGGACTAAGGATAGTTGTGTACGAGTTGATATGATATTTAGTAACTTAAAATGAGAGGTAATTTGGCCTAATGACGTTTTGGAAACTATATTTACCAAGCATGGACTTATATATTCGGTTACGATCGGGAAGATGAGCCTGTTTATTTAGCAGAGCCTGATGCAACATCATACATTACCATCAGTCAAAGAATGAAACAGCCATGAATTATTTATTTATATATTGAATTTAGATATTGAACTTTATATATATATATATATATATATATATATATATATATATATATATATATATATATATATATATATATATATATATATATATATATATATATATATATATATATATATAATTGAAGAGCAAGCGACACAAAGACGTATGGCTTAGTAAACGAAAACTTTTCAACAGAACATGCCATTACAAATATTGTATATCCCACTTGATCGCGTAACGTACTGGCATAAGAGTTCAACCTTTAAACACTTTTGCTGAGTAATGCCGTTTTGCAGGAAAAACGATAATGATATCGTCAAACAAATTCTGGAAACGCTGTCAGTTTGTCGCAAGTGGCGGTCACCATATTTCTGTTCGATTTATCCAGATTATCAAAGTATGAGCTCTACTACGACTCGATCAAGCTACTGTGCGGACGCTGTACACGACGAAGACGAAATTAAAAGCCTGTCGTGGGACTTCCACCCCGAAATGTACTCTATTGTGCAAGTAACTGGCGAAAACATCAGGAAGGAAAAAGAGAGTCCCACGAGTGATTGTGGAAAGGGATCTGCGGCACCACCTCTCCATGGAAGTGCTTACGCAAGCGGCGCTAAGTCACATATGCGCCAGATCTTAATACGTCAAAGAAACATAGTATGGGTGTATACTGAACCATTAAGGGAAAGTTGTCCCAGCGGGACACCAGGCGAAGGAGTTTCCCTGATAGTGTGATGACACACGTAGATCCAAACAACGGTAAACGTATACTCGCGGAAACGACTTCTAATTCCTCTGGCACAATTGCCCTACATGGAGGCTTCGCCGTCATTCATCTGGCTATAAATGGTAGCACGTTGGTTGCTCTGGAGATTCGGTCTGAGATCATAAATACATCGACGGACCACACTGATTCAGTGCCACTACGTTGGCTACTGTCTAATTTTTCCTTTTTTTAAATATATCAACCGAAATTGTTTCTGAGTGGCTCTAACGCAGTTGGTTCTGATCGTGTCCGTGTTTTTCATTCAATCAAACGTGTGGCTTCATTATTCATCGCTGCTGTGACTAACCAATGTCGTGCCACACATTCGCAAGATAGATAGCGCTTCGTCATCAAATTTCGTCCGTACTGGTGCCCAAATAATCGTTTTGAAAGTGTGCGGTTGAATCGTTCCCACGATGGCTTGATCATGAGGTATGCTAAGATGTCCGCGACGAACCCGCACATGGTGTTCCGCAACGGCTCTAAAAAATTATAATCCCGGGTCGAACTACAACGTCCTCGACCATGTTGGCGGCGAACGTGCTTACACTTCTTAAATCTTTGGACGTTAGATGTTCTGCTTCTTTGAAGCATCTACGACAGTTAGTGCATATTTATTAGTACGAGCACGTATCCAGTAATGTGGGTGACAGAACAGGTCAGCCTAATAAACTTCCTTTGGCGTATTCATATCAAACCACCTACGTGAAATGTGCCTTCTCGCTATGTAATGGAATCTACCACAGGGATTTTTGGCAGCTAACTCTCGACCTATCCGGTGTGCGACTGCTCACTCTTCTAAATAAACGCGAAGATGGTAATATATCGCGGCCAAGTTTATTATATTTTGATTAAACCTCTAATGGGTCTTGCGCTGTCGACCACCAAGTACAACCGAAGCCATCATACCACCTGTGTTGATAAATTTGGCATTTCCTTCTCCGAGTGTAGGATTAACTGCATTTAAGTCTGAAAAGATTCACGCCGGCGCGTTGACGCTCGAGTATATCGTTTGATATTTTATAAGAGATCGGCCACTGATTGGTAATTGGGGTCCAGTCTCATGTCGAACCGTGTCCCAGGCCCAAATAATTGTATCCACCGATATGTTTTTAACCAGAAATCGTAGCATTTATCAATCGAAATTTCCATTAAAATTTTATATGAAAATATTACTGATCTGGTTGTTTTAATTTAGGTACAAAATTCTAGTATCGCTTTAAGTGGGATAAAACGCACAGAATTTATAATGCCTAATTTAGAATTGCTACACACGGAGTCGTTCTATTAACGAGTATATAAGCAGTCTCATATAACAGGTTCTTGACATGTTCATAAAATGTTATATAAAGCAGCAGACTGTTTTAAAGTTGATTGTAGAAAATACGATTTGGAATGCATGGAATTGAAAAGACGAAATATACTTGCCTAAACCAATAGGCATAAGGGAATTTCATCAAAGGTTTCTGGAACTCTGAAATAAATATAGAGACGGCAACATAAATAGAAAGAAACACTGGATCAAGCTCTCAAATCAGAGAATTCGCAAATTATTTTGCGGTGGTCATAAATTCAATATCAAACAATACCTCGCTAGAAATGCGAAGAAACGTGTCAAATCTGGAATGTTTCAAGTATGTTAAGTGCGTGCTGTGGTATATATTATGACAATATGGCGGGTATGGCATGATTAATAAATTTTGTCTACTGAAAAAATTACATATATAAAACAAACAGTTAACACCAAAACACCAAAACAATCTACCAAAAATATTGTGCAAAATAATATACGAGCAAGTTCTTGTGTGTGTGTGTGTGTGTGTGTAATTAGGATTTTTACGTAGCTGTAACAATTTTTAAGTCATATCGCTACGATGTCTGAAGTGTGTTAGTTTATAGTCATGTCTAGCACTGGGGCATCATGCCGCAGATATATAGCATCATGACCCACCCAGTCACATTCTCCTGACACCAGGCCGACCAATCCTAGCACCAACGTCTTAATGCTAAGCGCATAGCGAGGAAGCTGCTGGTACCATTTTTATAAGCCTTTGGTATGACTCGGACAGGGTTCGAACCCGTGACCTTCCGCATCCGAGGCGGATGATCTAACCACAAGACCACCGGAGTGGAATGGTTTTTGTTTTTGTGTCTATCACATAGTAAGATTTGTCTTAATTATTTGCCTTGAACAAAAGACGGAAACACAGTGTAGCAAGCGATCAACGCCATCCATAGGATTCGGTAAAGATATTGTATCCCGGTAGAGTTATGCAAGAAGGTAATGAAGGACTGGATGTAATTTTGAAAAGACTGCAACGGGAAGGTTAGCTTTTTTTCATTTAAGCCAAACTCAGATGACTCAAAAAAAAAAAAAACATCTCGAGACCAACTAAGTGAAATATTTTAACACAAGCTTTGACTGAGATAAGGTTGTATAATAAATGATTTCCTGTCTTCGTTTTTTTTAAAAATAATATATTACCCATAATGAATCAAAATAGATTTGTTTTCTTTTTTAACTTCGGTATTTACTCAACGGTATCCCGGGCTGCTTCGTTAATACAGTGATGATATCACCGCCAAATTTTTTAAATCCTGAAGCCGTAAGATCAGCCGATAGAGCAGGAGCTTCTCACGAAAGTATACCTTTTTTGCCTCTCCACATCGGACACACATTCCATTAATAACGGTCCTGTCATTACGAGTTGAAACCAAAGTTGGATTTGGGGTACGTGACCTTGTTCCCAACAAAACTTCAACAATTTATTGAGTTGGTACGACATGTAATCTTTGGAGATTCTTTAGGGTTCGCCGCTAAAATTCCGAACCGCAAATAGTTGAAACATTTTGTGTTAGAGCATAAGTTACCAGCTACCACGCGCCCGAATAGATTCAAAGATGAATGGCCATATATGACATTTTGGGAGTGGGTAGAAACTGAAAGAATAGTCCGTGATAATACTATGTGGCAGGAATTTAGGGAGATAGATGATGTATACATAATACTTGGTCCAGAAAAAAACAGCCGCACAGGGAGAGTTTTCACCGTTTGTCCCCCGCCCTTCTCCCCGGGAAAAATCTGTTGAAACATTGCCTCTCAAAGGCGTGAGTCCCGTGGGCGGCAAGGACTAATATTACTCACCGGAGAAAACCTTTGTACAGAAACCATAGAGACGTAGAAATGGTCTTGGTAGAAACCGTGGTGGAACCCGTGAGGAACCCTTGATTCTCGTGGAAACAAACGTGAGACAAGCAAAACCGTCCACGAGCACAAGCAAGTGCAAATATGTAGACCTGCAAAAGATTAATGAACTCGTGGATCGTCTGGAAATGCCCGTTGTGTAGATTCACGTTGGCAACTACGCACCAGAAGTCATAAAGAAAGATGCATCGATTTGTCAACAGTAACTCACGATCACCTCGACGACTCGGGTTAATCTGATCCGTGACCCCAATGGTGCAGTTACTTTTCAGGTTATCAAGCGTAGAGTCGCAGGGTTATATATTGTTTGGGTTATCCCCCAATGTCTCACCATGCGATCTGATAACAATTACTTCCACGAGTGTATCTTCCATGCCATAACTGATGCACCTTCGCTTCACCCTTGTCGACCAGGATGGAATAGCATTGAGAACTTAAGAATACAACAGGAAATTATTGATTATTTAATACAATGACAGTTGTGATACTGAAGCGTTTACGCGACATGCTATAGAAATGGCCCAGGTAACGTTGTCTGGGGATTATTTCAGGAAACCGAAAGGTGCTTTCGACCATGACCTCGCGCGTTCCACCAGTAGTGAAATAAATGGCAATGCGAGTTACTTGATGGTCTCAAAATCACTGCTGAAGAATTGCTAGGACGATTAGTAACTCGAGCGCCTCCGGTGGAATCAGTGGCGGTTCGGCTGCTTGTGATGATCGTTAGAAGGAAATGAGATTTTCAGTATTATTCGTATCCGGCTAAGTATCCTAGTCAAGACGGAAGAATAGAATTAAACGTGCATGATACATCCCGTTATTTTCTTCCATGTGAAGCCTTGCTGATACCAATAAAGACCACGATACCAATGTTGGATTTGTCAACAATGGCATCATGTCGTTGTTCAGCAGCGTACGTTATCTCATTGACGGAAAGGAAATCGACATTGTTACGACGATCATGAGATTCGACAGATACAGCGATTACTGTGCCAGATCCACTGGCCTATGATGTTATACTTAGTCGGAAACGAACATGCTGATCATATCTTGTATCTCTCACATCAACTTACACATGCTGCTTTAATTGATCCGCAATCTGCTGATATGCCTGATAGACCCAGAGTCAGCATACCAAAACGTATATTCCTAGCGTTACAAACTATGGATCAGGTAAACGGTGGGCAGATCAGTAATGGGATGATATTGGACCATTTATGAGTGTTATGTGTATCTGTATTGTGTGTTTAATTTTTCGCTATGACTGTATATTATATAGCTAATTTTGTCCATGGTTATAGATTATATTGTTAGATAGCTACGCTTTATCCATGGTTATAGATTATATTGTTAGATAGCTACTTTTTGTCCATTGTTATAGATTACATTGTTAGATAAATTAAGCTATAGATAGGTTGTTTACTTGGATTTTAATTATAAACCTAAATTAATAATGCTCCTTTTTAGAGTTTTGGGTAGATTTCCGTTGGTGTCATTGAGTACCGAGACATGCATCAGGTGGGACTGATGTGCGATATCAGTCAGGTTGGGAGGCATTGCAAACTAGATCAGGTAGGAATGTATTATAACATACAGTATAAATAAAGTCAAGGGGATTGACAGAGGGAGCAAATAGTAAACAATGATTCATTCCTAGTCCTATTTCTGGTCTCATTTTATTTTCAGTCTGCAGAAGTATTTAATGCTGTGTTTAGATTAATTTAAAATGAATCATTTATTTAAAAAATATTGTAATTACAAAGTGCTCATTTGATTGTTTGTACCACACACTATTTTGGGATCACTGAGATCGGAGACATTGGCGTCATAATGGCGTGTCTGTTGCTCTTATAAAAAAAAAAAAACTACAATTAGGCTGCTTAGGTGCTATTACAACTACTCAGTAACATCATGGAGCCATATTCAAGTCTTATTAACCAAGAAGCAGAACTCTATACTGTCGACTAAGCCTTAGCAAATGTCCGACTTATTTTCCATGAAAATGGCTATTATAGACCTAAATGTTACATCTGAAAGGTGTGCTAGTCGGTATATACCTATTTATCATGACCGTAAATAAAGGTTGGGTGGGTTAAATGTCAATGTTGATAAATAATAAGCGGCATCTTGTTATTTTATTTTTTTGGTCACCATTATCACTTATCAACACAGCCGACCATATTGTCTCAGAATGTTTTATGTATACAGCATCAACACCATTGAATTTAGGTTGAATTATTCAACTTCTATCTGGGAGAATCAGTAAAGGATTTTGGCGTTTATGTTTAAGAGTTATCATTATATACATTATGGATTCTGAACAGCAATACGATGATGATCTTGCTTAATTGACAGACAAGATGATTGATCAGCTGACAGGGGATACCAACGTCGATGGTAATTTTGTTCCACTTATCCACTAATATCTGCTTCAAAATTATGGCATCAACAAACTCTCTTCTACACTGAAATATAATCTTGTTAATGGCTAAATAGAAATCGACTGCTGAGACCGCCTCTCTGATGTTTCAATACCAAGTCGAGGCTAGTTTGGGATCACTGCATTAGCACGCGAAAATACCAAGCAAAAATAGACGTCACCGTCGGACTGTTTCTACAACGATACAGTGAAATTCACCGCCGAATAGACACTGGTTACGTTCCCAAGCGAATATTGTAAACCACCGCTGACTCAAATTAGAAGAGAAAGATCTTGAATGTTATGCAACACGGACGCACTTTCTCACATAAACGAAGACAATTAACAAATCTACAGAACTTACTGTGCAAAATGAAATAGCTTAACTGAAGTGACTTATCGCTCAGAATAATTTTTGCCAGCATCTTTATGAATAGATGTGAATTATATCCAGGTTGATTATGGGTAAACAGAGGTATATTCCTCAGGTGTAAATAATTTAATTTACAGTCGTTTTGCGCCGGACCTTAATATTTAGCATTTAGGTTATGATGATCTCATGATATGTATGTATGTATGTATGTATGTATGTATATATATATATATATATATATATATATATATATATATATATATATATATATATATATATATATATATATATATATATATATATATATATATATATATATATATATATATATATATATATAAAATCAATTATTTGTTCAAAAATATGCTCGCCAGAAACAGCGGCTTATTTCGTACCTTACATCTCATAATTCAGCAGGCCATTTAAAGAATTCATCTAAAATTAGACTTTCTGATGATTTTTATTTCTCCTGGTAACAGGATGATTCGAACAGATATTGGCAAATCATGTCTTGTTGGCAGCATTCTCGTGCACAAGAGAACGCACTATAACGGTTCCTGTAAAATGCCTCTGCAGTATCTTCACATGTCAAGCAGCTATTCCACTGGTGGGTTTTTGTGTGTTTTTGTTTGTTTGTCTTTTGACCGCTAAAGCTGTTCCACACGATGCATTCGACATTTTCTTTCCAACTGCTTTTGACGCAGGACCTATGACGAAATTGTAGATGTAATGTCATCGTTCACTTACCTACTGAGACTGAACTGAAGTGAGGCTTCAAAACATATATAAGTGAAAACGATTTCAAGTTAGCTCCGTCCAAAGTTAATAAACCTTGCTTCAAAAGCTATCCAGGTTTGATGAGATTCTAGAAACCCATGCCCTCAGCAGGAATTGCTCTCAATTGTGACATAAAAGTCACTCCTTCTTATCGAATGGACGACTTTAATAACTCCATTTTCCACTGTCTGCTCTTTAACGAGCTCATAATCTGTATTTAGCCAGCATTAAGATACAGGATAGATTTCCTGAGAAGATAATAAAATTATCTGGAGCAGAATACACCCGGCAGACCATGACGACAGTTAAGCTCATATTTATCTGGTTCTTTCTTTATATTCATCATAAATATAGGAGAATATATTGAGATTTTAAAAAAGAAAAACAAAACTCAACTTGATAATAAATGTATCTGTCCATTTTGGACATGAAAATGTGTGAAGCTCTCAATGATCCGTATTACATGCATACTAATACATACGTTACTGCAAGAATGCCGAACTTCCTAGCATGCCGCTAGTATATGTAGTGTAGCATAAAA
This sequence comes from Sinohyriopsis cumingii, assembly GCA_028554795.2. Taxonomy (NCBI): domain Eukaryota; kingdom Metazoa; phylum Mollusca; class Bivalvia; order Unionida; family Unionidae; genus Sinohyriopsis; species Sinohyriopsis cumingii. The sequence continues at coordinate 117,898,737 of CM068826.1, read as the reverse complement.
GACAAAGGGCATGTATTTATCTCCATGGCTATTTACATATTGGTCTGAACGACCATTATAAAACTATACAATGCACGTAAACGTATGATTACATATTGAGGAAGAAATCGGTTCGAAAATCCCCATTCCTTGATCATAGCTTTATTCACAAAGCTAAGAAATGTGTTTTCACCAGTTGGATGGCAGATTCAGAAATGATGAAAAGGACAAGAGACAAGGGGGGAGTGTGTGTGTGTGTCTCTTCTTTCTTGAAAAAATCATGTTTTTCAGGCTTTATGGAGTGCTTGCATTTTTGCTGACTATTTTTGTTTTCCTTTGTGATGCGAAGACTAGTTTAATGATGCTCTTTCAGCACAAATATAAACGAATATAAATTTACTTAAAGAATATAAACGTATATGAATTTACTTAAAGAATATAAACGTATATGAATTTACTTAAAGAATATGAGGGTATATGAATTTACTTAAAGAATATAAGCGTATATGAATTTACTTAAATAATATAAACGTATATGAATTTATTAAAGAATATGAGGGTATATGAATTTACTTAAAGAATATAAACGTACATGAATTTACTTAAAGAATATAAACGTATATGAATTTACTTAAAGAATATATGAATTTACTTAGAGAATATAAACGTATATGAATTTACTTACAGAATATGAACGTATATGAATTTACTTAAAAAATATAACCGTATCTGAATTTACTTAAAGAATATAAACGTATATGAATTTACTTAAAAAATATAAACGTATATGATTATACTTTTAAAATATTAACGTATACGAATTTACTTAAAGAACATGAACGTATATTAATTTACTTAAAGAATATAAACGTATATGAATTTACTTAAGGAATATAAACGTATATGAATTTACTTAAAGAATATAAACGTATATGATTATACTTTTAAAATATAAATTATGCGAATATACCATTAATCACAACATGGTTTATTTGCCCCATACACAGACTTGCGATTGTCTACAGAATTTTCCCTATTAATTACAACATGGTTTGTTTGCCCCAGACAGACTTGCGACTGTCTACAGAATTTTCCCTATTAATTACATCTTTGAACAGCAGGTACAAGAGGATTTTCTAGACGATGTTAAATATTTATATAGTAGTCTACTACTCGACCTTTCAACCTCTGAATGAAGGGAATGCAAATGAATGATAAGTATCGCTAGAGAATAATTTGCTAATAATTCCAAGCACTGAGTTGTGTATTGCGCTTGTCTCCATATATCTTATGTCTAGTACATAAATATCAGTTTGAACTTAACTCTGGATCTTCTGTAGATAATTAGGTATTTTCACTGCCTTTGCGTGATGATATGTAAACGCGAAATTAGTGGTATGAACTATTTTGTTCTTGCTAACATTATCTTCTTTATTTTAGGACAGGTTTAAGCGTGTAATATTTGTTATTATCATTGTACAAATTATCCTTTATAATCAATCTTCATCTGAAGGAAATTGGATGATGATGATTATGATGATGATCATGATGATCATGATATTGATGACCTAACTATGGCGAAATTCGCCGCTGACTGTCATCTTGTAGATAGGTACTACGTGTAGATTTAGCCATGACGTTATGCTTGTCATTCAGATTTATATTTTTTTTTCTGATTGAATGAAATCTAAACAAATGGAATTTCCACTAAGAACAGTTTTGTGGTCGGTCTGATTGTTGAAGTCACACTGGTATTTTCAACCTTTTCATTATTGTGAGCGTTTAGCTTGTTTTTGTACTGCAACCCATACTTCTGAGACAGCTGCCGTAGACGACCAGCGATATTAATGATATGGAAAAATGGGAACCAGTCTGGAAATGGTTGAAAATAAATTAGAGTATATATGTGGTTTTGAATGGTATGGAATGGTAGAAAATGAAATTTAGCTTTTAGTAAAAAGAATCTTTTGAGAGCTTATCCTAGTTGTAACTGAAAAATGTGACATTGTTTTAATGAATAAATTTTAGTCCTTTAACAGACTTGAGTTTGGAAGACTTATTACTGAAATCAACATCTAACTCCTTAATGCGTCATTGAAAGCACATGTTTCAAATACAGGCAGATCCAGAAAATGATATGATTTTCTCTGCACAGAAGCTGTCATGCAAGATGCATCTATACTGATAAATATAGGCTTGATCATGAGTACTCAGAAATGTAAAGTTATTGAATTTTTAAAGTTATGGTGTTTGAAAAGGTTTACTATGGGAACTGAATTAAGGCTGGCTAAGAACCCTTCGTCATTTTCTATGACATTTTCTTGTTTCCTCTTTTCTGCCTCTTCATGGTCTTTAAAATATGGACTACAGGAGATCGTAGCAAAGATAAATAATAGAACAACACGAGTCTCCGTATAACAATTTAATTAATAAATTTGTACAAAACACTTGAATGATACACTTCCACCGCAACAATAATTTCCAAAACGTTATTTAAAAATGCAATTAGAAGCTCCGTTTGAACAGATATGACAAATTTCATAATAAAATTGAGTGAGAGTTTCGAACTTAACTACTGGTCCGGTGGCCTAGTGATTAGAAAGAAGAGACACACACACACACACACACACACACACACACACACACACACACTCCCCCCCCCCCCCTTGTCTCTTGTCCTTTTCATCATTCCTGAATCTGCCATCCAACTGGTGAAACCACATTTCTTAGCTTTGTGAATAAAGCTATGATCAAGGAATGGGGATTTTCGAACCGATTTCTTCCTCAATATGTAATCATACGTTTACTTGCATTGTATAGTGTTATAATGGTCGTTCAGACCAATATGTAAATAGCCATGGAGATAACTACATGCCCTTTGTCTTTTATGCTACACTACATATACTAGCGGCATGATAGGAAGTTCAGCGTTCTTGCAGTAACGTATGCGGAAGGTCGAACCACGGCCGAGTCATACCAAAGACTTATAAAAATGGTATTAACAGTTAGACATCACTATAAACTGCTACAATGCAGACATCGTAGCGATATGATTCGAAAATTGTTAAAGGTACGGTACAAATCTAAATCACACACACACACACACACACACACACACACACGAACTTAACTATGGACTGGAGTCACATTGTACAGAAACAGTCGGTTCCCTCTGGTTTACGCTCTTCGTTTAGGCGTGGATTCCTTAACTCGTCATGTATCCTTTGTACTCACTGTGGAATCCTTCCAGCCAGCGTTCTGACGTACCGACGTTCTGTCGTTCTGACGTTCTGACATAGAAGTTCTGATTCTTGCTTTTCGCAGAAAAACTTAGACTTACAAATTTTGTGGGGTAATATATTTATAAAAGTAGGAAGTTCGCCTGAGAAACCCAATCCCCCGACTAAACTTATCGAATCAGGATTTTAGTCGTATTTAATCGCCATAATTAACATACACTCATCGAGGGTTTCAGAAGTTTACAACCTTGCCGATTTCCTCAATAACCCGATGTTTGCAAAGTTTCAACTTATGACATACATTTTAGCAAGTACAAACACTGTTTCTGCAACATTTCAACCCGTGGTATTCTTGATAAACAATCAAAGCTTCATCCGTTAACCTGACACAGTCATTGAACGGACCTCATAAAGAATCAATCATGTCCTCACCAACCGATTAAAGTATTGCATCCTTAACCCTGCAAATCATTCAACTCCCTTCCAACTCACATATATCAACTTAAAATGGCTATTGTCACAATGGCATCTGCAACGTTCACTCAATCATATGTTACAATGATTTCTACAAAGTTCATATTGTTACACAGTATTACATATACTGTTCGCTTACAATGCGTATTCAAAAGTGGAGACCGCTCCAGTGGCCTAATGGTTAGAGCGTCCGTCTCGGATTCTGAAGGTCGTGTTTTCGAACCCCGGCCGAGTCATACCAAAGACTTATAGAAATGGTACTGACAGCTGCCTCGCTAGGCGCCTAGTATTAAGAGGTTAGTGTTAGGACTGGTCGCCCTGGTGTCAGGATAATGTGACTGGGTGGGACATTATGCTACATATCTGCAGCATGATACCATAGTGCTAGACATCACTTTAAACTGCCACACTGCAGACATCGTAGCGATATGACTGGAAAATTGTTAAAGCTACGTTAAAAATCCAAATCACACACACACACACACACTATTTGGGGGAAAATGGAAACTTCTAACTAAACGTCTTGCGGTTATACTTATATTCAACCTTTACTTATCGATGGTAAGCAGCTCCTCTTAAAAATGTATTTTACGGGTAATATCGCAACTTTGAGGAGGTCAATTCAAATTTCTTTTCAAATCACGCTTTATGATATCCCATGCAGATGATATATGTAATGTACAATCACAATCGAAATGTACAATAATCCTATGCGTACAATTGCTCTAAACGAAGCCCGTGATACAGTTCACACGACTTGCTACCTTGTGTATCGTATGTTCGAAATATAGTGTACGCGTTTAGTTACAGTCTTTAATATTTTAGCTATATAGTGTACGCTTCTAGATACACTGTATACCATGTTCGCTATACAGTGTAGGCTTCTTATTATATTGTTTCTCTTTCTTTCTATACACAGTATAATCATATATTACCTTGCGTACCATATGATCGTTATAGTGTGCGTTTCTAGTTACATTGTCTTCAGTTTGTTCGCTATACCGTGTACACTTCTAGTTACATTGTATACCATGCATTCACTATACAGCCTTTTAAAAAGGATTTTGATTTCTTACTTTCAAGCACTATATTTTATCTTCGTATCATCGAAAATAAAGCTAGGTATAATATTTCCTAACCAATTTACAATATCCTGAAGCGAGATTAAAACCGCACATTCACTTAGTTCAGAACAACTATTGGAATATTAACTAATTTAGCTTGGTTCCCAACACCTTAACGCTCAAAATCCTGCGTATACATTTTCTCTGCACTTTTTCGGCAACGTGCATGATCCTGTGGAGTGCAGATAAACTTACGAGAGCTTAGAAATATTCATTACATGGCAAAATTACAAAGAAACCCTTCATCATGCGCATTATTATCTTCGCTATCTCTCAGGTTAAAGACTGTGCTAAGCAGGTTAAGTATGTACAGATTTTAAGTTTGAAGTAATGCAGGTAGCTGCTAACACGTAGCTACGTCGTCATCACCATCATCTCACTTATAGAGCAACTCCTATCTTGCAGACAATAGATTGTCGTTCGTACATTTAAATGTAAAGTCTGATCGTCATAAATTAGAATATATATCAAGCCAACTTTATGATTTTTATATAACTGCAATCATCGAAACCCATCTTGATGACAGTAGACAAGATGGCGATTGCATCATTGCAGGATTTTACAATCCTGTAGATACCACAGGTCCAATCGTTGTAGTGGTGTTATGGTTTATATAACCAAAAATAATGTTCAGAACGCGGTTGGAACTCTTAGATAAAACTATAGAAGGTTTTGTGGATGGAACTTCTGGCATAGCGTTGTAAGTATTTGATAGGCGCAGTTTATTGATCCCCATCAACAGCAGCGAGTCTCTGGATTCCTTAAATAATACCACTGAGTGTGCCCTCAACGTTTATGAAACGTTATTTACTCAGTGATCTAAATGAGGACTTACTAAACGCTAATTTAAGACATCTCAGGGATATAATGACGATTAACAGTTTAGAAAATATAATAATTGATCCTACGATGATCACTGACATCTCATCTACTTTACTTCACGTTGTATCCAGTACAGTTGAGGTGTGGGTGTAATTCATGTTGAACCTTCTGCAAGTGATCATCGAGCCTCAAAAGAGAAGTTTGATTCTATAACAATCTTCGCCCTAGGTTACAATTTAAGCTGCGAGCAAATATGATAAACACCCCAAACAAATCTGCAAAAGAAACATTTTACTCAAAATACGATAACATTGAAAACATGTGACACAACCCCAACGAATACTGGCAACTAATTAGACATTTAATTAAACAGAACACAAAACTCGAGTAAGAAACAGACGATGGAACTATAGTAAGGGCATTTACTGACTTAGAAAAGGAAAAATGTTTAAACACTGTTTTCACTACAATAAGGATGATACTAATGTTGCACTAACTCAAACATGACAAGACGAATGAAAAATTATCACAAACGACGTTTGTTGAGCAATGTATTTTAGATGCAATAAAATCTCTACCAACTCAAAAGGCTTAAGTACTTGATAAGTTCAGTCAATGTATTTGAAACGGTGCCTCCCTAGCCATTGCCAAGCCTTTGTTCATCTAATTCAATAAAGCATTAAGAGAACAAAGGTTGTTATGTATATTTCTTTTGCGTTGTTTGTTAGTATATTTTATTTATTATATATTTTGAATGATTGTATTTTGGACTTGACTTTTTATCTCTTTCTAAGTCAATAAGAAAAGAAATTCACCATGCAATGCCGGGTCTACCTTTTGTTTACGACATTTTATATTATGCTTTTAATAAAAGACGAAGAAGTTATTGTAGTGCCAATTTTTTTTTATGAAAGGTAATCCCAACGATTTGTTCAACTACCTACCTATTTCTTTGTAAAGCTGTGTAGGGAAAATAATGGAAAAAGTTATGTTCAAATTTATTTACAACCACTGAAACTGAAATAACCTCCTTTATAACTAACAGTCTGCTTTCCTTTTCCGAAGTTCCGCTACACGTCAATTAATAAATATCTACCACTGTATATGCACTGCTTTAGACAAACGCGAAGATATGTGTATAGTATTTTGTGATCTTTCAAAGGCTTTTGATTGCTTCTGGCATAAAGGATTAATCTTTAAATTAAAAACATACGGAATAGATTCTTATTTAATTAGCTGACTAAGCAATTATCTTTCTGGTGGACTTCAAACAGTTTTTGTTAATACCTCTGAATCAAAAGAACAAGTATGTTTTTATTGGAGTCCCCGAAGGAGCTGTTCTAGGTCCACTATTATTCTGTATGTATATTAATACAATTGCTGATAATCGGATATGTGTCACAAGACATTTGCTGATAATCCACTAGCTTACTTCTCATCTAATACCAGTTACATCTAATATATGCTAAACTATGATCTTAAAACGATAAACCAATAGTCCAAACATTGATTAGTAAGTTTTAATCCTTTAAACGTCGAAGTAATGTTTTTCTCCTACAAACTAGGCCCAGTTTTTTCCTAGCTTGAGTTTCACAACGAGCTTCTACATTTTGCTGTGCATCCTTGGTTTGACATTTGCTAAATCTGGTAGCTTTTCGAAACATATTGATAGCATGTGTTTACACGCATCCAAAATGCTAAATATAATTTAGGTAAGAAACAATAGAAAGAATGCATTTCTCTTATGTACGTCACTTCCTAGAGTACGCTAATGTAATATGGGGTAATTATTCTGCCGCTGACTTATTAAGACTCGTAAGACTGCCACTTGAAGCGATAAGAATTGAAACCGGACTTAACAGTAGCGTTTGTCCTAACATTATTCAGAGAAAATCCGGTTAACCCTTTACCTTTCATAAAACTGTATATGGTTCGTCTTCCTCTTACCTCCAAGAATCTGTACATATATTTTTTCGATAAATATAAATAATTTTCAACATATACATGCTCGACTAGATAGCTCCAGAAATTCTTGAACCACTTCCACATTAAAGGTTTGGAACACTCTGCCGAATTCAGTAAACTATGAAACAGATATTTTAATATTTAAACGTAAAATGTCACCTACACATAATCGTGTCCCAATATTATTATACAGGTAACAGGAAATCATTGACTATTCATACCAGTGATTTAAATAAGGATTCATTTTCAAATTTTCGTACTGATAGCCCATTGTGTACATATAGCGAGGACGATGAGACTATATACAATTATGTTTTAATTGTAAGAAACATACAGTACCAAGAGTTGCACTAATGATTTTCTTAAATTATTCGTCCTGATATTGCTAACATATTGCTGTTTGGATCAGGTGACCTATCAAATGACCTAAACATCCGGATCTTTGAAATCTTTCAAACTTATGTTAAAGGTACTAAAAAAAATTAAATAATCTTTGAAGACAAGCTACCTACTGGGATGACCTCCCTCCAGTACCCGCCACGGAATCGCTTTATAGTCCCCCTCCCCATTCTCCCCATTATCTTCATTAATTTAGTTGTTATACACTTATTTTGTAGTAACTTTCAATATTCATTTGCAATGTATTCTTATCCACGAATAAGTAAGTATATGCACGTACAGTTAGTCCTTGCCACTTTTCATGTACCTACTTGTTCTTTTTTTTTTGGGGGGGGGGGGCGTTGCTGATTTGTTAAAACTTGTAGACCCACTTCATGTGCTGTAAATATGGCAATAAATTATGTTTAGACCTAACCAGCATGAATTTCCGTGTTGTTAGCAATAACCAGCTATCAGTCATAAATCTAAGACAATCTGAAATTCATTTACTTGCTCAGAATGATTGGGTTCGAAGTTATCAACTTTCAATATGATGCCAAATCCATCTATTTTACACGGACGTTTGAGTAAGTCTTAATTTGTCTACTTCGTTCGTGTCTGACTGCATGCGTATAGCAATTAAGAAAATATTAATCTCCAAGAAGATGTCACATGAGAAGAGATGCATTAATTGTTGGCATCTATTTCTTCATAGATTCAGACATGGAACTCGTACAAACAATTTTGGTAACATCGTAGGCATTTCAGTAAGCGTATTTGTTGAAGTTTGCTTCGGAATTAATTTCATGTGTCCAGTTAGACAGAAATTTATACTTCTTTTCTTTACTACTTTGAAGATTCACGCAAAATAATTAATCGAGGAAGAATTTCTCTAAAAAAATGTCTGTATCTTATTGATTGTGATGACTTTTATTATAAAGTTTATTTAAAATATTGTGGAATTTCGGTAAAAGAGACCTGGAATAAAACGTTTGAGTGCAATAATATTGATTCAAATGTTTTTTGTTATGATAAACATTTGATAGAGGGAAATGTTCGTTCATTAGATTCCGTGTTCAGATTAAAGCAAAAGGGCCTGAAAGCAGACAAAATATACTAGCGAAGTTTATGTAAAACAAGCTTGTAATTACGACTTGCGAAAGAGAAATAACGACAGAATTTAGATTTGCTTTAGGGTAATCTAAATTTGTACTGACGAAGAGCGAAAAAAATATGCCTTTTGATTTCCAGACATATTGATTATCGCTCCTCGAGACAACAGTGTTCCAGCATTTACTTTCAGGCGTATGAATTTAATTCTCACTAAAGTGTACGGAGTATCCGTGCTTGAAAAACGTTTCGTCATCGTTCGCAAGAAGTCTTGATTGAAATATATTTGTTTTCTGTGTTGTACTACGGCTTTGCAGCGAGAGAGCAAAACTGTGTCGCCCAGCCATCTACGAAAGTTTGGTAACAGACTCACATGGAAGCATAATTGCGTATTTTGAATTTGAAGGCTTATTATCAAGTTTTGATGACAAATATTTGTAATTATACTGCATTTGTGCCGCAAGAATCTGGACTCGGAAATAGGCGACTGCTTAACTGCCGCACAAAAGCTAATTGACACACGAGTATTCCTGATTCTGTATAACATATTTGTTGATAGCGGACACAAAATAAATAAGCACTTTATTTGCGAAACAGTTTCTCTCGCTACTAAGAAAGGTACTACACAGAATTAAACATAAGTGATAATACTGCAAGATCCCGGCTACGTGCTGCCACTTGCGCAGTGCCTCTTTGCCTGGAAAAAAAGATATTGAGATCACTGGTATTTTTCTCTTGATCATTCGTGATAATGCTGAATTTTATCTTTGAGAATTGCTTTGCTCCAAGTGTTCCTGATTGGTAGCACTCATTTGTTTTATTTATGGTTCATCTATATGTAGTTGAAGAACAAATACAGTACGATGCCAACGATAGTAATAACTCGGGATAGTTACCTTAACCTTTAGCACCAAAAAATTTTAGCACCAAATAATATGGACATTAGAGCGACACAGTTGTTTCAAAATTCTAATTAAGTGGTCTTACTGTTTATATTAAAAGTGAAATAAACATTGTTACATTCAAAAAAGGGGAGGACTATAGAGTTTATGTTGTAGGTGACCGTACCTAATACAGGTACATTTGGTACAAATTTAAGAAAATAAGCAAACAATAAACTCGAAGATTATGCAAGTCATTTTTGATGTAGTAACTGATCTGTATACAATATAAAATTCTACTATGTTTACATGGTAAGGTCAAAAAGGTTAAGTGGGTTGAGTTTTCCGCTCTAGCTGGTTAAAACAAAAAACTAAGTGGTTGATTAGCCCAAGATATGTTTAATTAACATGGGCAAGGGTGCAGTGCTGTGGGAACAAGTGGGAACGGCATTCCCTTACTTTTCTGCGTTTGCCATTGTCCCCCCCCCCCCCGCATCTGAGCAACATGAGTTCCCTCATTTTTCGCTTTCTCTCACTTCTTTATTTAGTTTTACACCATGAACCTGGACATTTGCATAACTCATGATATCATGATTTAACGTGGACATTAACAAAGCTCAAACCTTGTTTTAAAGTGGACATTAACATAGTTCATGATATCTTGATTTAGCATCGACATTAACATAGCTCATGATATCTTGATTTAACATCGACATTAACATAGCTCATGATATCTTGATTTAACATCGACATTAACATAGCTCATGATATCTTGATTTAACATCGACATTAACATAGCTCATGATATCTTGATTTAACGTGGGCATGAACACAGAAGAGCAATATATAAACTTTGTAAAACTCTACATACAGCTGTAAAATCAACACAATATAATCTCAAGATGATCTTTTACCTTCGCCATCAAATCGTGGTCAAATAATGATTTTGTCACCTTCCTCACCATAAAGATTGGATTTGGACGGTAGACGTTGCGATGTATTAGATACGTAGTAATCACGATACTACCCGAGTACTGAATATGATACTGAATGGCCACATTTTCAATTCTAACCTCGAGATGCTATCTCACACTGGCTGGAGCACAACTTCAGTTAAAACACCGGATCTAGTCAATTCATTCAGCTTCATTAACAAACTTTTGTACGTTTTGTTGCTCAGTAATAGCTGGGAAAAGGTATACTGAAATTTCATCTTCAGAGAATCTAACACTGGATTCCGTAATTTACAACTACGACTTTAGAAGACACGCATACTTAAAATGCATTTAAATTTTCTAAACAATTAGTCTGCCGTAGTGAAAATGTCCAAAGGCTTTATTCCGCATTTATATTATTTATTTAAATTTTAGTATGTTCGTAAGATTTTCGGTTTAAAATTCTAAAACTTAGAGCAAACTGGATTATGGCGTAACTAGATGAGATTGGTTAAAATATTCAGTATCAGGAAATTAACGATACGGTGTCAACCTTTCATGTTCATGGACGAGCTTGAAGCAATATGCAATTTTCTCATTTGTAAAACGGATAGGAAAGGCGACATTTGAAGCTAACTGTGCCAATATTTTCGTTCTTTTCAGGATTGAATTCGGAACACATAGTCCTTTCCTAGTTATCACACGCTTTAATCTTGTCTGATGATATATATATATATATATATATATATATATATATATATATATATATATATATATATATATATATATATATATATATATATATATATATATATATATATATATATAGATCATCAGACAAGATATATGTGTGTGTGTGTGTGTGTGTGTGTTTCGTTACCGACAAGTTTTGAACGTAACGGGTCTGTCAGTATGAAGAATTAGTGCAGGCTGCAATTCGTAAAATATTAAACTGATAGTAGTGCCTCAGGTTTCGAAAAGGGTCACTGTTTCGATTCCGGTCCACAACTATGAATGTGCGTGCGTTATTTGAAAGGGATACTGGAATCGCTAACGTCGTATTATAAGTGTATTCACGAGTTGAAGATAATGTCTTTGATAGTACTTCAAGGATGCAACTTAAATACAGTGGCATCAACATAATGTTTTTGGTGTTCTTTGGGTGGATTATTGATATTACCCACTAGAATGAATTATTCATTCCAAAATAAACTAGAGAGGGAAGATTAATTTAAACCCCAAAAGAAAGGATGCAATTATCGTAGAATTTCTGTTCGCGAAGACCGGTAATGAGGTCTGACTAATGCAAATAGATTTGTGCTTACATGCAATATGCTTTAATGTGTTTACCATTTCTTGATAAAAAATATCTGACTAGCTATAAGTGAAAGCTTAATTTAATATTTTACTAGTGAATGAAATGAACTAAATCTAACATGACATTTGGCTTGTAACATATCCTCCGTGTTTGAAAACGAAGCACAGTTCGTACAGTCATTCAAACACAGAAGTGACAATAGCAAAACATTTATGAGTTTTTTTCTCCGTCATCGCATTTCAGTGGCGCGTCCGTCTCGGATGCGGGAAGTGGTGGGTTTGAACCCTGGCTGAGTCATACCAACGACTTATAAGAGGTGTACAAGCAGTTGCCTCGCGCACAGCTTTAAGGGGTTAGTGTTAGGACTGGTCAGCCTGGCGTCAGGATAATGTGACTGGGTGGGACATCATGCCACATGTCTGCGGCATGATTCCCCAGTGCTAGACATCACTATAAACTGCCACACTGCAGACATCGTAGAAATATGACTGAAAATTGTTAAAGCTATGTTAAAACTCCAAATCACACGCACGCACACACACGCACACACGTACGCAGACACACACACACACACACACACATAAACACACACACCTACATTCATTTCAGGGGCATGATTAATTCCAGTCTCAATAACTATTGCTCATTATAGTTCATTTTACATGTCATCAACTCCCTTACCACCTCAGTCTTTGCGTTTAACATGATATATTCTCTTTCTCTAAATTTTCTCGCTATCATTCTTCCAAGCTGTCATCATCTCCCCCCCCCCCCCCGTACCATGCTTCGCCTTGTGAGCAGAGTCTTCCGTTGCTCATGAGATCTTGAAAATGTTTTTGTTCTTGTGCAACATCAAGTGGATGGTTTCTGCATCTACCCTTGATTCAAGTGCTGGCATATATCATGGAATTAATATGATGCAGTTTCCTGATGCTCCTTAAAACATGGCTCTCATAAATTAGTATCTAGTTTGTTTGTGGGGTATTTTCAGAGTGCCCCAAAGTCCAGAATGCTGTTAGATACATTAGAAATATGTTATGCATATAGAGATGTGCAGATACTACTTTCCCGTGGCCTGCTATATGGCAAGTTATTAAACTGATGAATGCGGATTTTTTTCAAAGTGAAGTGTAACACAGCACTTCTTTACTATATCTCCCCCCCCCCATATAAATTCATTCAAGCAAGCCAAGACGTGCTTCTCCTTTGTATGAAAGCCTCTAAGAATCGAGATAAAAAACGAAATGTTCAGGTTTATTGTTCCTATTTTTAATACTGAAAAGCCTTGAACTGAAATTAAAATTTCTTAAGACCAGTAAATGTTAAGTGTATATATAATTCCATTCTGCGCCTATTTTCATTGTTCTTTGCTGTGCCTATTCTTCAACAAAATAATATCTAATATATTTGCTGCACCGTCGACATTATCTTGCACGTGCAATTAAATTTAGCCTCATACGTACTATCAAACGTAAACATATTTCTCGTCTTCTTTCCTGTATCTTTTCTGCTGTGGCTTTATTTAACACAACCACAAACTACCTATGTCATCTGGAAAGACGAAAATAGAGAGAAAATAAGAGAAAAATAAGAGGAAACAACAATTTAGCTCTTCTAGAAATAAAAATCCTGCTTTGACAAATTTTGATTAAAAATAGGAATTTTAACCAACTTTGCATTTACGGTATGAATCTATACCCCTCCCCCATTTTATATTTTGATTGCGAAATATAGTGAAGCAGTTGACTGGGTCTTTTATAATTGTATGAACATTTGATGCAGAAAACTAAAAGTGCTCGTCCTCTGTCATGTTAGCTTCAAAACACAGATTTGTGTATGTCAGGAAGATAAAATGAACACTCCGTATGTCACGAAGATAAAATAAGCACTCTGTATGCCATGAGAATAAAATGAACACTCTGAATGTCATGAAGATAAAATGAACACTGTATGTCATGAAGTAAAAATAAACACTCTGTATGTCATGAAGACAAAATGAACACTGTATGTCATGAAGATCAAACAAACACTGTATGTCATGAAGACAAAATGAACACTATGTCAGGAAGAGAAAATAAACACTCTGTATATCATGAAGACAAAATGGACGCTTTATGTCGTGAAGATCAAACAAACACTGTATGTCATGAAGAAAATATGAACACTGTGTCATGAAGATTAAACAAACACTGTATGTAATGAAGACAAAATGAACACTGTCTGTCAGGAAGATAAAATAAACACTCTGTATCTCATGAAGATAAAATAAACACTCTGTATGTCACGAAGATAAAATAAACCCTATGTATGTCATGAATATAAAATAAACACTCTGTATGTCATGAAGATAAAATGAACACTGTATGTCAGGAAGATAAAATGAACCCTCTGTATGTCATAAATACAAAATGAACACTGAATGTCAGGAAGATAAAATAAACACTCTGTATCTCATGAAGACAAATAAACACTCTGTATGTCACGAAGATGAAATAAACACCGTGTGTCATGAAGATCAACTAAACACGGTATGTCATGAATGAACATTGCATGTCATGAAGATAAAATAAACCCTATGTATGTCATGAAGATAAAATGAACACTGTGTGTCATGAAGATCAAATGAACACTGTGTGTCATGAAGATAAAATGAACGTTGTATGTTATGGAGATAAAAGGAACACTCTGTATGTCATGACGATAAAATGAACACTGTATGTCAGGAAGATAAAATGAACCCTCTGTATGCCAGGAAGATGAAATGAACACTGTGTGTCACAAAGATCAAATGAACACTGTGTCATGAAGATAAAATGAACTATGTAAGTTATGGAGATAAAAGGAACACTATGTATGTCAGGAAGATACAATGAACCCTCTGTATGTCAGGAAGATAAAATGAACTATGTGTGTCATGAAGATCAAATGAACACTGTGTGTCATGAAGATCAAATAAGCACTATATATCATGAAGCTAAAATGAACACTCTATTTGTCATGAAGACAATATAATCACTCTGTATGTCATGTAGATCAAATGAACACTGTATGTCACAAAGATAACATGAACACTGTATGTCACGATGATAAAATGAACACTAAATAACACGAGGATAAAATAAACACTCTGAATGTCACGAAGTTAAAATGAACACTGTATGTCATGAATATAAAACAAACACTATATATGTCGTGAAAATAAAATAAATAAACACTCTGTGCGCCACGAAGATAGAAAGAACACTTTGTATGTCAGGAAGATAAAATGAACACTGTATTTTATGAAGATAAAATGAATACTAAGCATGTCACGACGATGAAATGAACACTGTATGTCATGCAGATAAAATTAGCATTGTGTGTCATGAAGATAAAATAAACACTCTGTATGTCATGAAGATAAAATGAACATTCTTTATGTCAAGAAGATGATAAACTGAACACTCTGTATGTCATGAAGATAAAATGAACACTATGTATGTCATGAAGATAAAATAAACACTCTGTATGTCTGAAGATAAAATAAACACTCTGTATGTCATGAAGATAAAACAAACACTCTGTATGTCATAAAGATAAAATAAACACTCGGTATGTCTGAAGATAAAATGAACACTGTATGTCATGAAGATAAAATAAACACTCTGTATGTCTGAAGATAAAATAAACACTCTGTATGTCATGAAGATAAAATAAACACTCGGTATGTCACGAAGATAAAATGAACACTGTATGTCATGAAGATAAAATAAACACTCTGTATGTCATGAAGATAAAATAATCACTCTGTATGTCATGAAGATACAATGAACACTGTATGTCATGAAGATAAAATAAACACTGTATGTCATGAAGATCAAATGAACACTCTGTATGTCACTATTTGTACAAAGAAAATGTCATGATGTGAGCGTCTGACACATGATTAACAAACTGTGTCTGGTCTGATAGTCCCCACTGATCATGGTGCAAGTTTGAAAGTTATAAATTACTTCTGTTCAATGCTACTGAACATTTTTCAAGACATTTATGGAGGTTCATTCTCTTTCACACTGAGTATCATCACTAAATGTGATAAACTGATAACAACGGATAGATTTCACAGACAGTTCTAAAATGCCTAAATTGTTTCTAAATGTATGGGAAGTACCGTATGGGTTGCTTTCAGATTTTTTTCCCATGGTACATTTCTAATTGAAAACCTATGTTTGTTCCATGATGAATAAAGACGAGTCAAGCATGTATCATATTATCCGATGAATATGTAGATTTAAGCTATTAAGTCAATTGGCAGTACGACAATAACTAGATTAATGGATAATTAAGCATAATATTTTGCACAGTTAAATTAAAATTACATATTACAACATAACCAATTGTAGTTGCTGTGATTTTATTTCGCACTGTCTTATATAACGTCCTAATTGTAGCACAAAAAGTCCACAAAAGTTATCAGTTAAAAGGTCTTGTTAAATAATTTTGCATTTCGACTGTTCTCTTTGGTGCCGTGTACGATATATAGTGTACTGCATAAATCGGAACATATGATTGCGTATATGTATCATTCACCTAATGTGATGCGGCTTCATGGTGGCATTTAACACATTACGCATGTCTGACAAAAATAGTACTCAGATTACTGCATTGTGTTACACGAATAAATAATGATAATGTGTGCTTCAGTTTTGTTTCACGCACATTTTAGCACTACACAGCCGAGGAACTGGTACCTGGCAGGTTATTACACTGATATAAGTAGATCTGTTCAAAGTAGAACCATGACAAAAGTCAGGTAGGCCAACCTCAATTACGTACAAAAATTAAGCACTCAATATAGAGATGTATAACACCACTAGCAACAAAATAGTGATTAAGCTGGAGTGCAAGAAACTATGAACTCGGATCCAGATTGTTTGTGACTTGTGTCATAGGGGCAAGAAGTGCAACATGTTGGTGTAGGGTTTAACGCCATTTTTCAGCACAATATAGGCTATTCATGGCGGCCAGCATAAATGATGGAAGAAGAATCCGGGAAAACCCCGGAAAGACCCACGAGAAGCTAATGGCAAGCTTTCTCGAATACCCCCATTGGCCGAACCCGAGACTCGAAACCACGCGGGCAGAGGTGAGATGGCAGTGATCCGTTACGGTGAGCACTTTAGACCACTAGGCCACTGAAGGTCCCAAAGTGCGACATAAAGTTATTTCAAAGCAAATTTTAAGTTGTGTGACTGCAGTCAACTACCTATAAGAAATTGCACTGAATTCGCTATATGCAGTTTTAAATCTCCGACGAAAAATATTTGACGTTCTGTATGTTTCCATTCTGCATGATTTTCAACCGTAAACAGTTTTAGGTGGAATCGGAGAATTGTGACCAAAAAGTCTTGAACTGACCGGTTCCTTGCCTTCCTAGTTAATAAAATACACCCACGTCATAAATGGATGAAACATTCTGGTCCCAGTCTCATCAAAATTAATGCTGAAGTTAAGGTGATTTTAAATTCAAACTTTAATTTCTGCCATTTAGAATTCTGGAATGATCTCTTATGTTTAGGTACAGACTTGTTCTTTTGATTAAATCCAGGCTTGGAAAATTAAATCAGATTTAAGTAATTATGTACTGGGTTGTTTTTCTTTTTCCGAAACAAAATTTGCGCTGCTGAGGAAGATTTACTTATGTGTAATATTCGCCACATAATCCCCATTTTCAGTTTTCCAGTCTTCTAATATATTGCTTGCTATAATCGATTGTGAACTGTGATGAATTTGCGAAGGTAATAATGGGTGTTTTGTTTATGACGACCATAAAGCTAAATGTTACTAGCATTGGTATCCTAGAGCGAATTAACTTTTATCAGCTTTTAGTTTTTTCTTTAAACATGCCTTGGGATTTCTTTTTAAATTTGAATGTAGTCGAAACACTGATGTATTTTTGTAGCATAAGTTATAATCTTGCTGATACATTGGGTTGATTCATTTATTTCGATAATTGCTAAGGTCTAAATGTCACGTAAATATTCATGCCAGTACCACACATTCAAAACGAATCATTAGAAAGAATTGTACGACAGCTTTTAGACTTTAAAATAATTTATATTAAACTGCTCTTGCTGACTCGAAGACAGGGTCAGAGTAATTTGAATGAATTCTTATATTATATAATCAATTATACTTATGCATTCGATCATCGTCGATCGATAAAAGGCCCCTTGTTTTCGCAGCTTTTATGTTACTCACGACATTCTTTCTTTCCATTCGGCATCTTAATGCGTTGATGATTTGAGAACGCGGTCATAAATAGTGAACGTTAGCGACTTCCAGACCAGATCTCGCAAATGTATAGTATATTGAAAGAGCATAAATGAGATCGTCACGAACGTTATTACAGTACATTTATACATGCATATACATATTGATTACAAAGCATTGTCAATGTCTGAAATGTGCGTCAATATCTTCACTTATACGCAACTGATTTGCTGTCACTTAATCAAGACAAAATATAATAAAATATTTATTTGGTGGAATCTGCGTTTTATGTCATTTTATGAAAGCATCTTTCGATTCACAATATATAGAACTACGATTTATTCTATGAAGTCAAGGCTCTGTGCATATCTGACATATGGCAAATACAAATTCAGCATGGGTCCATTTGTGCCAATAAAATTATTAAAAAATACACAACAAAATCTTCTTTGTACTTGATCAATGACGGGAGAAAATTTACTTTCTTAACTTTGCTTGAACTTCCAACATCGGGTTATGATGGTTAGCATATAACGCACGGTTTGACCACATCCCACTTTTCTCGCAAATTGGATGTATGATCTACTACGTATAGCCTAGATTGTATAACTTTCGAATTTCAATAAATTTATTTAAAAATTCAATATTAAGCGCGGAATAGTTACAAAGTAGCTGATCTTTTGAAACAAAATTTACGTCAAAGAAGTTTTAACAAGACGCGCTAACACGTGAATAGCACAAACAAAATCGATTAAATGTATTCAGCCTGTAAACTCTGTCATGTTTTAACAACTAGTCTATAATGTTATACCAGTCATGAACTAATCCTTGACGTAGCTGGCAAGATCAAAATATGATAAGTTGCAGTTTTGACTAAGCCATTTTTAATCATGCATATTGCTTTGATATATTGATATGTTATGACAACACAAAGGAAGATAAGTCCACACACGAAGTGCCACGTTCATTATCATTTTAGACAAATTGTAATAAAGACTTTCTATATATCATTTATAAAAACTAGTGATATTTAATTGTAAAAACTTCTTTATGTTAAATACGATCCAAAGCACTTTTCTGGTTTTATAATTAAGAAATAAACATGGATTGGCCATGCGTTTATTATTATTATCATATTTATCAAGTGTTTGCACATGTCTAATACTAATTTGGACATGTTAGACTTACGACACAGCAACACAACTAGGTTATTTAGTGCCAATACAAATTGGAGTCACTTGTCTTGCCCAAGGACACGCCACAGCAGCTGATATAGGCTGGACCGACGGTAGATTCTAACCCGCATCATTTCGCTAGCAACTATGGCACGCTAACCACCGAACCACTGGCGCACTCAAATACCTGGTGGCTTTGCTTCTGATACATATTGTGTTGATATAAGGGATAAGGGAAAAGGAATACCAATTGCATCGCAAACTGATAGGCAGTTAAATTTTGTTTTGTTGAATAAACACTGTATGGGAGATCAATTAAGGAGCAGTTGAGAAACTGACCATTTAATCTGTATTTTGTGAGCCGTTTAATGTTTTTGTGGTATTTTAATATTTCATGCTGTGCATTAGAGACGCATCACACTATTTTTAGTCTGGTTGAGCTAATCCCACTTTACTGGTTGAGCCAGGCCAACTTTATTGACTGGTTGGGCTAAGCCCACTTTACTGACTTGTTGGGTTAAGCCCACTTTATTGACTGGTTGGGCTAAGCCCACTTTATTGACTCGTTGGGCTAAGCCCACTTTATTGACTCGTTGGGCTAAGCCCACTTTATTGACTGGTTGGACCAGGCCCATTTTATTGACTCGTTGGGCTAAGCTTGCTTTATTGACTGGTTGGGCTAGGCCCAATTTATTGATTGGTTGGGCTAAGCCCACTTTACTGAATGGTTGGGTAAGCCCACTTTATTGACTCTTTGGACTAAGACCTCTTTATTGACTGGTTTAGTTGGGCCCACTTTATTTACTGGTTGGGTTAAGCCCACTTTATTGGCTAGTTGGGCTAAGCTTGCTATATGGACTGGTTTGGCTAAGCCCACTTTATCGTCTTCTGAATGTGATGCACTTATTGTCACGAATTAATATCATTTGTGTCATATTTATTTATTGGTGAGCATCAGAGACGTACAACACCATCTTAAAGAATATTTTGTTGTGTAATTTCCAATTTATTTACTGTAGTTGTGGATGGGGTGTCGGGTGGTGGATGTGTGTGAGTTGATGTGCGAGATTTGGATTTTTAATGTCGCTTTAACGATGTCTGCAGCGTGGGAGTTTATAGTACACCAGGCCGACCAGTCCTAATATTAACTTCTTAATGCTTAAGGCCAAGCGAGGCAGCTGCAATTACCATTTTATAAGTCTTTGGTATGGCTCGTCCAGGGTTCCAACCCGCAACTTCTGTCATCCGAGACGGACGCTCTACTCATTTAGGCCACCGGTGTGGTCTATTATATTTGGTATTTTGATAGTTACATAACACAATTAATATCCAGTATCAATCCTGTTTGGTTGCATAACCTTTCATCTGCAGGAAGTATGTTATAAATCATGGTAGAAAAATATTAGTAGCGTTCTTACTACTCTGACTATAATTAATATAAAAATTTCAATAAATTTTCCATTAGATTCTAACTAAATACCACAACTTATATATAGAAGGTACAGGATTTTTTGTGAAGGAGACTATCTTAGATTTTGACACCAGCTTCTTGGAGTAGCTGATTTCTTTGCTTGGTTTGAATCTGTTTCTTGACTAGTCGACCCCCCCCCAAAAAAAAAAAAAGGTACAAAATAATTTTGGATTAAAATTCCTCTTTAATGTTCAATTTCTGATTTACTTATGGCGTTGAACTGCACATATTGTGTTTAATATGACCAACATTTATGCACAGATGCTTGTTTTTTTTTATTATGATAGAAAGGGGAGAGTAGCGCAAGCACTAATAAGGCATACTAGTTTACTGACATCGTCACACACAAGTGATTGGTAAGTCCTTGATTTCTCTATTATCATGCCAGTACAGAATTGTATGAACAAGGTTTTCTTTCTTTTTTTTCCGTTAGTCTAATTCTGTTCCCAAAAGTAAAGACCATGCACCGATTATGAAAATCTGAATCGTCTTGATTCCGGATTACAAACGAAGGTTTCGATGTTATTGTCTAAGATACCATGCTCAAAGCATGTTTATTCTCTTTCAAAGCAAATTTGAATTGAGAATAAAGATAAGTGATGATCTCTGAGATAAAATAAAATTCAATATGACATTCCAAACTTTGTATGGTGCCTTATCAATATTAACCGTTCCAGATAAAATTTACTATATTCTGGCAAAACATTCGAAATGTCTTAAAAGAGAATTATGGGTAACCGAAATACTTATCTTACGTTTTTCAGTCGCGGCCGTAAATCCCGAGATCGAGCGATTGCCAAGTTACTTTGGTTTTACAAATTAAGATTGCGACAGAATAAAGATCTAATTACTTAGGTCGGGTCAAATATTGCTTGCGGATTAAAAGCGTTGAATTACAAGGGGAAATAAAGTAATTTGTCGCAACTGGGAATAAGAGAGCTATTATCGTAACTTTTTTTTTTTTAAAAATTGTACTTTCCCTCTACTGTAATCGCGCCAGAGTCTCTATCTTCTCTTGTATTTGTCATGAACTGTTGCACCACACGCGTCGGTGCTAGTGGTGTGGACCGTGTTAACTCTCGTACTGAATTACGTTCTACTCCGTTTTTTTTTTCTGAATGAAAAAAGCTCGTCACAAATAGATTCATAGATGTATGTGGTGATAAACTCGTACGAGATCATTTGTAACTTTTGTGAAAGCGAGAATAGCGAAGAAATGATGAACTTTTTAATACTGTTCAAAAGGCACTAAACTGTATGAGTATGTATTTCATTAACAACGAGATGGAGTTCAGTTGCCATTTAATCTACGGCAATATAAATACAGTGACCGTAACTAAGATTTACGATCTGACAAGTATAAAGTTAGTCTAAAACCATGTTTTCTTTCCGCCCTATCCAAATAAATACATTCATTGTTAATAATTTACATTTTGTTGGGAATGGCCTGATGCTAAAATTGCTATGATTTCATGATTCACGCACGCAAGAATAAGGGTTGATGACGGAGATTTTGGATTAAGTATAGTTCTTCTAATGTCCTTTAATTATGGTTTGCTGGTCATTTTCCCTTGCCTATCAATAAAGAACCTCAATATCGTGGTGAACTAAAGAACATCACACACACTCACACAGCTGAGAGCAGTCAGTAGTCAAATAACTAAGAATTAAATATTACAATCGTACAGCGATCATTAACATAAATTAAAGTCTCCAAGAAATTGTTGATAACATTATCAACAGAAGTCTAATTAATCTTACTGTAATGTGTGTAACAGCCGAAATACTATTACCGTAGCTCAAATTAAGGCAGCCAACTTTATTGTCTACTGTCCCGCCAGGAGTCCAATTTAAAAGTCTCACTTTATACTTTTCTTTGGCAACACATCACTTTAACGCCATCGTCGTCAGTGAAATATCGCGTGTATAGAACTATATTGGAACCGCTGACAACTGCCACAATTTTCGTTTGTCCGGTATTCAATAATGACCAAATTGTTTATTAGTAAATCAACAGAAAAACGTGCTGAACCCATCTTTCCCGAGCTCACCGCTTCTCCTTATCCAATTTACAGGGCATTCTCTTCAATACATCAACACAATTGAGAAATTTCAAGATCGTATCAGTCTATTCGTGCCACACGAGGATAAAATCTTCAGCCTGCACAATCTGCGGCCTAGGTACAGGCTTTATTATTCTCATACTGAAACTAAAAATAAACTCGGCATAGTTTACTGTCTGCAGGCCAGTTAATATTACAGGTCTTCGACTGACATTATCCGCTGTTGCGATGTAAAGCTGACTAGTTTTATTGGAGAATACATAGACCACAACAGGAAAAGATTCTATGTATCGTAATTAGAAGAAAAATTAAAACTAGGAAGGTCAAAAGTTAAAACACCTTCACACGGCAATAAGGCACGTAGAGGCGAGGCTTGAAAGATGTCGGAGAAACCTTGATTTGTAGTTATCGTCTGAAAAGAATGACAAAAATAGCATCAGTGGTATCTAATATATATATATATATATATATATATATATATATATATATATATATATATATATATATATATATATATATATATATATATATATATATATATATATATATATATATATATATATATATATATATATATATCATGTTGGAAACTTTGAAGTTAGTACTAATAGAGAAAATAAAAATGAAATCTGCAATTAAAGTCACGATTCACAAAAGAAGAATCATACAATTCCATGTAGATATCATATTTTGTTTTCCTTATTGTGGAATTTAATTGTTGTCCGTAATTGAGGTTTGGCATTAACGCTTATCTGATTTGTGTCATGATTCTAATAGGTAAACAATATGTTTAGTTCAATTTGAGTTCAAGACCTGACTGTGTTAACGAATTGGTGTTTTTTTTCCGTAGAAAATATTGAGCCGCAGGTAAAGTGCACTATGATTACAAAAAGACATTCCTGTTTTATCAAGTCTATGGGAATCTTTGATCAGATCCTATAGTTGTCTTCAAATACAATTTGAGAGGAATTATTTATTTATTTAAATTATTCACTGGAATTACAAAGTGCTCATTGCTATTTTTAATACAAAAACACAAGTTTGGAGTAATTATAGCTCATTCAAGGACATTCTGGATTATGTCATTGTGGTAACATTCAATATTATTGGAAATTAAAACATTCTATTCTTCTGGATTTGTGATATGACATTTGGGATTTAATTCACAATACTGTAAATGTCATTTGAATCTTCACTTAGTTTTCTTGGAAATAAATTATTCGTTAATTTTACTGAACTTGTTAATTTTGCTCCTTTTCTACACAGTTTAAGTCTTCAGAAGCGTAACAATTTCCTTTTTCAGTTCCATATGTTTCACTATATTTATTTTTTTGTTATGTTTTTATCTGTCCATTAGCGTTGTCTTATTTATTTCCATAAGTGGATGGTTCTGTCACAAACACTACTTCAATAACGCAAACAACAATTCTGCATGAGAATTAGTTCGACTGAGTAAATATTATTCAAGCTTTATAATTTTCGTTGGTTTTTTTCCTATTAAATGCAATTTAAAACCGCTCTGGTGGTCTAAGTGGTTAGCGACATACTGGATGTCGCGGGTTTGAACGACTTAAAAAAAATGGTACTCGCAGCTGCCTCAATTTGCGTTCAGCATACAGAGGTTAGTGTTAGTACTGGTCGGCCTGGAGTCAGGATAATATGAAGGGTGGAACATGATGCCCCAGTGCTAAGTATCACTAAAAAATATATTTCTTGTTGAGTGATGAAGTAACACGTGCAAATATAAAACCACATAACTTTCTTAGTAAATGAAATAGTTCCGAACAGATAAGAATTCTCAAAGTATTTCTCTTCAATTGACGGCTGTTGTAAAAATGAAAACTAATAATAATTTTTTTAAAAAAAACATTAAATTTAACATTCCAGTGGAGGGATGGTTTTGCATGCATCTTGAATTTCGTATCATATTGATTAATATGGATCACCACCAAATGCCCGTTGTACACCATCTTGATGATTTTCATCAGTTTCACATTGAGTATAGTTTGCTAGGTTCGTGCTTCGGATACGTGTTGCACGTGAGGATGTGGAACGGATTGTCTCTTCTAGGCTTGCTCAGTGAGATAAACGCCATATGTTACATGGAGACAGCTGGGACGTTGTTATTCACGCCTTGCCGAATGATGGCATTTGCCTGCACATGTCTTGAGCGAGATAAGATTTACGGCAAACATTAAATTGAACGTTTCCCATAAAGACAAAGAAAACCGATAAATGGATAAGCACGCCGTTTTCGCGTAATTTTATCAATAAATTTAGTACCGCTTTTGACTGTTATGTAATTGATTGCATGACATGAAAAGGTCAACAGCACAGAGATCAAACAATCTCCACGTGACATTTTTCATTTTTACGGTTATGTTGAGAAGAACAAAATGCTTAAAAGATGATACAAATAGATGTAATAATTTAACTTTTGCTTAATTGCATTTAATATAACATAATTCCTTAGTAATATGCACATACGATGTTTATTTCGACTACTGAAATTTTCGGTGTTGAGCATGATGGCAATGCATGGCTAATTGCCTGAAAAATGGTATGCATGAAAAGCATTGTTTCGATTCTTTTCACTCAGCGAAAGCTGTCAAGGCAATGTCCGTTTAGGTTAAACATACACTATTACTGACACTGTAACTGAATGAGAGACACCATATCATTTTCGTTATGAAACACACACACACACACACACACACACACACATCATTACTTCGACAAATTATTTTATTGGGCGAAATGTCCTTTAAACCTGAAGATAAATGTTTACCCGAGCTATACAAGCGGAGAGCTAGTGCTGCACGAATAGTGCATTCATTATCAAATCTGCAAATATAGGACATCAATCAATTTCAGTCGGCCGAGTGGTCTAAAGCGCTGTCCGTTACGGATCACTACCATCTCACCTCTGTCTGCGTGGGTTCGAGTCTCGGATTCAGCCAACGTGGGTATGTGAGAAAGCTTGCCAGTAGCTTCTCGTGGGTCGGTGGTTCTTTCCGGGGTTTTCCCGGGTTCTTCCTCCACCATTAATCCTGGTCGCCATGTATAGCCTATCGTGTGATGAAAAATGGCGTTAAACCCTACAACAACAACAACAATTTCAGTCGTGCAACTCATGGGTGATTTTCTCTTGTTGTTTAGTTTAGTATGCTAGCAACAATCACGTAATTTCCTATTCAAGGCCGTGACTCAGAGAATAGATCGTATGATAGCTATATTCATCACCCACAGGGGCGTAAAGTGTGTGTCTGTGTGTGATTTAGATTTTTAACGTAGCTTTAACAATTTTCCAGTCATATCGCTACGATGTCTGCAGTGGCAGTTTAAAGTGATGTCTAGCACTGGGGCATCATGCCACAGACATGTAGCATGATGTCCCACCCAGTCACATTATCCTGACGCCAGGCCGACCAGCCCTAACACTAACCTCTTAACGCTGAGCGCCAAGCGAGGCAGCTGTTAGTACCAGTGTTAGTAGTCTTTGGTATGACTCGGCCGGGGTTCGAACCCACGAACTCCCGCATCTGATGCTCTAACCACTAGGCCACCGGAGCGGTGGGGCGTAAGGCAGTAGGGAAGCCAGACACAACTGTTCCTGCCTGTGAAACAGCAACACGTCTAAGAATTATCTCATATTTTAATGAGGCCAGGATGTACGTGGTCGCTGACGAGAGTACAATTGACCTCTTAACACACTCGTGCCAAGCGCGAGCGGGTGTCCTGAGTAATAGGGGGAGGGGGCACTTAGAGTCTGCCAGGGGAACCCTCCAGGGGTGTTATGAGTGTTACATAGTGTGGTTCCAAAAGAAGTTTATTTTGTCCCACCGTATGCTCTCTCTCTCTCTCTTTATGTCTGTCTGCCTGTCTGTCTCTGTCTCTGTCTCTCTCTCTCTCTCTCTCTCTCTCACATATGTTGAACGTGCTTGACGCTCCAAAACGACATATTTCGTCTCTCAGTGAGTGTTATCCTAACAAGTTCGTTTCTTTTGTTAAATATCAACCTGGATCTATTGTTTCTGGCAAAGTTACAGTTTCGATGATTATCATCGATGACTAAGTCGTTGGCGACAAAGCAGTCGCTTTTGGACATACCAGCAAGTTCCTCAGGCGGCGATCGGGTATGCGCAAATACAACGACTCCTAGTTGACCCTACGACAGCGTTGACATTGCGTGATGATTCCAATTATAGATCACTATTCTCTCTCTCTCTCTCTCTCTCTCTCTCTCTCTCTCTCTCTCTCTCTCTCTCACACACACACACACACACACACACACACACACACACACACACACACACGATGCATGCCATTGTAGAACAAAAACAAACTACCTTTAGTAGTCTCACTGCAAGTGAGGAGTCGTGATAAGAAAGTTATGTCGACGACAAGCATAGCTTGAGTTAGCGTATTTCCATTTGTGTAAAAACTACGACTAAATGTCCAACCGAGCCTCTTATGGATTTCAATTACGGGCTCAATACGATTTCTTACAACTTCGTAACGACCTTGGACGTATACGACTGAGTGATGGCGACTGTTCTTTGCGACAACACTTTAATAGCTTCGCTAATGTGATGCCGTAATGAACCACTACAAATCAGCTTTTGAATTCAAGAATCTTTTCAATAGGACATTGTTCCATACTATATAGTTTTTTAAATATACCCCGTTGATAAATTTTAAGAATTGGTATAAAGTTACCTAATGCAGATCCCGGACGCAATCATATTTTGGCATAATTACTAATAATCACCGCACTGGTAATCACTAGTTATAAATACATATTATAGCCAGTTGTAATTATCAATGATCACCAGTTATAATCACCACTGGGTATAACTCGGTGATAGCTATTTAACTTTTTGGGAAAACGTTATCATCGTGTTGTAACTGAAAACATGTAACAATGACAGCTCTCCCAGAAATACGTCGAAGCGATCCGAGCTGTCGTGGTGAATATATCCAGTAGAGGCAACTCGGAAGCATTTCCGAATTGGAACGGTTAGGTTTTATAAGATTTTGGCAGGTATGCCACCCCAGTGAAGTCACCGACACCGTGAGCAGTGAGCAACACGCAGGTAAATATTACTGATTCAGTCATTAATCAGTTACAACAAAGAATGGCGCGAGAACTTGCGCAAGGTAAAGAAATTGAAACAAAAACGAAACCAGATTCAGCAGAGGCATGGCAAGTGAAGGATGAAAATAACTGACAAAGGAAGAAGAATCGCTGAAACGAGAAGAATTGGAAGTCCATGCACGGGAAGAACGAGTATATACTGCACAACAATGGATAACCAGCAGTTACAAGAACAAGAACGACTACAAGAACAGTAAAAACCGCAACGACAACAACAACTACAAGTACAGCAACGACTAGAACAACAGTCGTATCCCAGTAGACCAAAGCAGTTCCTGCAAGCAGCGCTAGCAAAAACACCCAGCTCGAACATTGACCTTATCAAAGACCCATCTTATATTATCAAACAACGGCATCCTGAGAATCGTTACATGTTACTGTCGGAATACAGGTTAAACCTTCTTGAGGGGTAGATTGTTTATCATGCAGAATGCGTGATAGCAGCTTGGCAGGGGTGGGGGGCTTCATACCCTGTTCTAATCACACGACGGAAGACTCAAAACACCCGTTGAAAGACTCCCCCAGGCGGGCTCTGGCCTCTGCTCCGCTTTGTTAGGCCCAAATAAAGAATCACATAAAGTATTTGAAGCACGTCTGAGTGTTAACCTATAACGAAAACAGATAAACACATTGTTTTTACAAGATTACAAGATTGTGCACCTCTCTTCTTTGTTAGTGTTGTGATCCATCCATTGCACATCCATAACGGCGCATGAATTTAGAAATGTTCACGTGGGGATAGTTGTTCTACAACATTTTTGTAGAACAAAAGAGATCCCCCAACAAGATTGTTTGTTTTTATCTAACATTTGCCCATGTTAAGTGAGGTAAATTGTATTATATCTGTAATGGTACCGAGTTGAGCAAATTTAGTATGATGTTCAGTCCCGAACATGCTTTCGTACTGGATTCTAATATATTTGGGTCTGACAAGAGATCATTTTCTCCCATCTCAAGTTCCCAAGAAAATGTAATTTCAGCTCAATCCGACACATTTAACAAACTGGATCCATCAGACTTTCTTAGTCATGAAAAACAAAGATGCAGAAACACAATACAAATTAAATGATTTTTATTACGATTTCAAACCGCCTGGAAATTTTCCGTTGATCCGGAGACTTACCAGCGTCGGTTTTGAGGTATTGACTTTAAATTGAGTTGCAGTGCTTGAATACGATTTTGGCTATTTGCGATATATAATCTACATTCCTTTTAATTGCTTTGGATATCGTTAATAAATGATATTCAGCGTTGAAAGGAACCTATACTTACTAAGATGGCTTGCATTTGTTTTTTGATGCTGAAAATTTCGTTTTCGTAACCACTGTTTCGGCAAAACTAATTTAAAACTCAGCTGCACTCGAACCTTATTTTTGTTTAGTCGATGCTATATGATTTGGACCAGCAGTCGATACCCAGGTCATTGTGAGAGATATGGACAATTTTCCTTCAATGTTTCATTCCAGTTTTGTTTTTTGTATGCTAGCAACCAAACGTTTCGAGTCCGAATACTATGCCGATTGCAACTGTGTTTCGAGTCCGAATACTATGGCGTGAAACGTGGACGCTAGTTGGCTTATGAAACGTTAATGCCGATTGCAACTGTGTTTCGAGTCCGAATACTATGGCGTGAAACGTGGACGCTAGTTGGCTTATGAAACGTTAATGCCGATTGCAACTGTGTTTCGAGTCCGAATACTATGGCGTGAAACGTGGACGCTAGTTGGCTTATGAAACGTTAATGCCGATAACAACTGTGTTCATGCATATTTTTTTTTTGCGCAAATTGATATTAATGGCAAGTTGTTAAACCAAGCAAAAAATGTAATAGTCTAAGCAAACTGTAGAAGCGAACTAGCAGATTTATTTCACTAGATTACCTAAATAAATAAAGTACCGTTCTTCGCTGATAGGTTTTTAAGCCGATTTATTTGCATGGCGGACGGATGACAGGCGACGTTTATAATACCATACATATCGCTTAATGTTCGTTTAGTCCTTTTTGTGATCATATTGCGAGAAAGGTGCAAGCAAGCTGATAAAAATCAATTTAATAATTTACCTCTACTTTATCCTGCTTGAGATTTAATAAATCACATTTAAATGAACGTGACATACTGGTTTTGAACCTAATTAGATGGGTGTAAGTGAGTCCTGACGTTACACAGGTCGGTAAAATAAGACTGAATCGATCACTCCACAGATATACAGTAACTCAAACTATGCGCGTGTGAGTAATTTGGATTTTTAGCGTACCTTTAACAAGTTTTCAGTGATATCGCTACGATGTCTGCTGTATGACAGGTTATAGTGATGTCAAGCACTAGGGCACCATGCCACATACATAACGTTACACCAGGCTGACCAGTCCTATAACTAACCTCTTAATACTGAGCGCCAAGCGAAGCAGATGTTAGTACCATTTTTTAATAAGTCTTTAGTACGACTCGGCCGAGGATCGAACCCACGACCTCCCGCATCCGGCGCGGACGCTTTAACCACTAGGCCACTGGTGCGATGATCATAATGCGAGAAAGATGCAAGCAAGCTGATACAAATTAATTTAATAACTTACCTCTGCGTTATCCACTTTTAGTTTTAATAAATCACATTTAAATGAACGTGACATACTGGTTTTGAACCTAATTAGATGGGTTTAAGCGAGTCCTGACGTTACACAGGTCGGTAAAATAAGACTGAATCGATCACTCCACACATATACAGGTATTCAATCAATTCCATTTCAACTCAGATTTACATTTTTGTGTTGAATCTTGTTTCATTTATTAAAACAGATCACTCTTCAAATAAGTTCAGTCTGAACACAAATGCTCTGATTTTGGTATCTCTTTGCAATATTTATAAACTTTTGTGTCTGTCCAATTCCAGACATTATGCGTGGTTCCGTTATAAATTTTGGCGTACATGACGCTTATTTCAACTTTCATCAAAGAGACCACACTCTGCCTTTGCAGTGATTACTTTCAAATTAGTGTCATTCCTCGCAGATACGCTTCATAATATAGGATTTAAGCCAATATAACAACACAATACGTTGAAGTTGGTGGTTTGATTAATATGTATTTTACGGTACAGCAACACATTAGGTATTAATTATATAGTCACAGGAATTATAAATAAGATACATTGAAATATTTGATTGTTAAATATAATATCATCCTGACAAAATTAAAGAACAAAAAAATATATATTAAAAATATAACAAGACCTTCCTTACCCCAACCCCCACCCCCATTAAGAAGTGTTAGCGATTCGCTAACTAAAGATTATATCAAAGTTACAACATCTGCCGGCGGTCTTAATACGTTCCGGTCTTTGACATATTCATTTGGTATCTTTTGATATGAAAGTACATCTTCATTCCAGTAATAACACGATCAGAAGAAAATTGATGTTTCATCGATGTTTAAAAGTCTCGAAAAGGAACTGTCTCTTTTGTTTTAATACTAATCGTGTCTTAAAAAGAATTTTTCGACTGCGATAAAGTAAAACCCTCATTTTTAATTCTATCAGTAATCATTCCTGATACAGGCACAGCAATACTCGTTTTGTTTAAACTGTAAACAACGGGTCTCAAACTCAAATCACCACTAGGGTCACATGAGGATAAGCACATCAGCGCTCAAACTCAAATCACCACTATTGCCACACGAGGATAAGCACATCAGCGCTCAAACTCAAATCACCGCTATTGCCACACGAGGATAAGTACATCGGCGCTCAAACTCTAATCACCACTAGGGTCACGTGAGGATAAGCACATCGGCGAAAGTGGCTCATATAAAAGGTATCCAAAATGAAATGATGGAAACAAAATGTAAACGAAGCAAGAATCGAATTTTTATCAAAACTGCATGGCTGTGAAGAAAACATTTACATTATTATTTTACAAATTCGGCGTTTCGTTGCGGGCCACAGGAAATAACACCAAGGGCTGTATGCGGCCGGCGGGCCGCGTGTTTGAGATTCCTGATGTAAACCCTACACGTAGAAACGGTTATTCAGATGAAACACTAAGACACGTCAGCTTACATGGCACGTCGTAATTGTCGTATCTTTATTGCTAAGTTGAGTTGCATATGTTTTACTTTTGGTGGTATAAAATCTTCTTTTTTCGTTGCACATGTTCCACCCAATAAGTTATCTTTGCTCCAAAGTGCAGTTCCTTGACTCAGTCCGAATATATTCTTAGTTTTCTTTAAGTCATCGTCTAATTTGAACGTTGAAAGTTGTACAGGTTAAGACGTATTTCTTCGCAAAGAATGGCAAATTCGCTGGAATTCCTGATGAAGTATAATGAAAATTATTTTTGCATAAGTACATCAGAATAAAGAAAAGTAAAAATTGCGTGGATATTTCTAGCGGTCAACTCAAACGAGCTGTAAAAATAACCTGTGCAATATTCTTCAAGCTAGCGTTGACCCTCTTTCTGCACAAGAAACAACACAGACCAGCTAGTTTAATTCATGAGTTGGCAAAATAAAGGAGAGAGACAGAGACAGAGAAAGCTGTCGCCGTTTCAGTGTCACTATAGTGCGATTGACATAAGATCATTTCCGATCCCTCCCCTCCATATTTAGATGGTGGGATAGACTAACAAAACAATAATAATAATAATAATAATAATAATAATAATCATAATCATAATAATAATAACTTTATTTCATACTTCAGTCAATAACCCCAAAAAAGACAAAATATACCAAAACATATTATTTACATGCAAAATAATTTGGTCTAATGATCAATGTTTGATGAAGTGAAGATTCTGCTATTATTAACGATTTTGTTTCTAAATGTTCCTGAGCAAAACACAAAGGCTGATAACATTGTTAAGTCTTTTTGCATGCTAATTTTAACAGTGTTAGTTAGCATTGTTAAATCTTTTAACATGCTAATTTTATCAGTGCTAGTTAGCATTGTTAAGTCTTTTGCATGCTAATTTTATCAATGCTAGTTAGCACTGTTGTCTTTTACATGCTAATTTTATCAGTCCTAGTTAGCTTTGTTAAGTCTTTTTACATGCTAATTTTATCAGTACTAGTTAGCATTGTTAAGTCATTTTACATGCTAATTTTATCAGTGCTAGTTAGCATTGTTAAATCTTCTTGTATACTAATTTTATCAGTAATATTGCTTCTCGAAATAAAGTAGAACATGTTGGCGGATCTAGATCGATTTCTTTGAAACCGTAAGAAAATCATTTAGAGTAAAATCAGTTGCAAATTGTTGGGTTGGAGGGTGGGTGTAAACTTACATCAAGTTTAGAGAGAATTAACAGTTTTCAGTAAGTATGTACGTTAATCCAAAACAATTACTGCTAAATTTGCATGTGGATTGTTTACGACTTAAACGAAAGGAATTAGATGTCAGAATGAATTAGAAACTTCTTTTTGTATTAAACAACACGTGCTTAATCTTTCTGAACATAAACTATGATCACAGCAAGCTCTATCTGTTTTTCAAATCTCCGGCGAGAACTATGTTATTTTTGTACCATTCGACCTGCTTTTTACGAGTGAATAGTAACTGTTACAACTCGACAGGTGCGATAACAACAATTGAATAGCACATTTCCTCACCGCCAAACCAAGGAAATTCAAATTTTGCGTAATTGGATTAAATATCGTAGGACGTTGGGTGGTCCAATACCGTATCCGAGAAATCACTAACTACTGTGTATACATTTCAGATTGAGTTACTATTCTCCCTCTGAATAAAGAAATAAACTTATCAAAATCAAGCTCCTTTGTGATTATTGATATTATTTGAGCATGACAGAAGATTGGTATTGAGCATAATTTTCGACGTACTTATATCAAATAATTTACGACATACCAGTATCAATTAATTTGCGACATACTAGCATCATTTACGACATACTAGTATCCATTAGTTTACGACGCACTAGAATCAATTAATTTATGACATACTTGTATCAATTACCGTCTGTACTCTCTTAAGAGAAAAGTCCAACTGAAAATTACTTAAGACCCAGCTTTGCCGGCACATATGGGACGACAGATCTGGGTCTGTGGAGTTTGTTAGGAGTAATCAGTAGACAAAGATCGTAGACTCTGATCTGCAGGCGTATTATACTACAAGAGACCAGGATCGTTGTTGCCTACAGTTTGACTCGACTTATAAGCGAGTACCGACGGTAATTTACGATTTTCAATTGATCTGATTGTTTGTTATCTTCGATTGTGTGTAATCCTGAAGTTTCTTCTCATCAGTGACTGTGACATGTTAAAAGTATGATCTCAAACGTGCTCAAGCTAAATAAATTACATTTGCAACAATTGCAAGGGACTCGTCAGCTTTCCCAACTGAGTTTGACATTATCAACAGCAAATGAAATATATATACATATTTGCTGTATATATTTCAACAAACAAAGCTTATACGCATAATGTTATACTGCATTTGGATCTTTTCCTGTGGTTCTCTAACTTTTAACGTACTTTGAAGAATTACCCTCTTTTGTAAAATAACATATCAACTGATCTTTACAATTGGAGTCCCTTCGTCTTTACCTCAAGATTTATATTTAAAACTAATTTTGGAAATAAATTTTCTAGCGACATAAGTGTCGAGGTCGTTAAAATGAATGATAGCCAGAACTAAGTTTATTTTTATACTAAAGCTGGAATAAGTTTGCTGATTTTTTGATCGAGGTGAGATGGCAGTGATTCGGAACAGTATTGTAAATTGCCGTCCATCTAGTACGTACCCATGGAGGGGAGGGTCTACTGATAATGTACGTACGCATAAGAAACGGGTGTGTGTGAAACCTCGATAATAATTTGTCTAATACGTAACCTGTTCGACTGGGTTCAGTTGGCGTTTGAATTTTAGCGGACACTAGACAAACTTTTTAAAGTTACGCAGCTTAATTCTTTGATGCAGCCAGACAGTCAACGTCTTTGACTATCTGTTTTATTAAACACGTTTAATATTATTAATCATTGATCGTTTCCGGGTGGATTAAATATGAGACGTTCTACATAATTCGTGGTGGTGGTGGGGGGTCTAGCGTACGTACGCAGGTGGTTTTTAAAAAAAAAGTACGTTTGTGTACGGGGGGAGGGGTCAAGCTTTGCCAGATTTTTGCGTACGTACTAAATGGATGGCCCCTAATGGGTGACCTAAATGCATGATATTTACGGTGACGAGTATACCTGCCGAAGATTTTATAACGTGCCATGTTCCCGTTATTCGATGACGAATATATGATGTACATACGGTTTTCGTATACATTTGTGATAGAGAATTAATGTGACTATTACATCATAAATATTTATGTCTCTCGAAGAAGCTAATCGAATTTTAGCCCCCATCTAGCAGCAAACCGATCTTGTTACATACTTGACTGTGATTCCCATTATCGTTAATACAATAGCGTGTACAGAGCTATTGATTTCAATATAATATCAACATATAAACATTTTCCCATAATCGGTATTCAATAACGACAGAGAGGTTACTGCCATAGGAGATTACAACGAGATGGTTCTCTCTTGATCGAGCCTCTCCTTGACCTTCACTAAAGAGTCACTAAATAATCGCGCACGCATAGATCAGATCGGCACGCTCGTGTGAATCAATTTCTTCCGCGGAATTGGTTAGATATTTTGAATGTTGCCTGTATGAATATAAATGGAACCTAAATATGATCGATATTGTCTGATGGACGACTAACTGTACACACCTCAGCCAGATAGTTTCTACAGTTTGGATGTATGGCTTATATTGTATTGCTTCAGGGAGTATATAAATACACCGCGAGACAGAATCAGAATACAAGTTAGGTTCCGGAAACTGCACAGTACATGCGTGTGTATTATCATGAAATTATCTCCATCTGTTACATTCATTTAATATAAAGCAAGATTGAAATATGAAAATTAAAAACAAGATGACATTTCTAGGCAAGATGCAATGAAGCAACATAACCTCTTGTCAAATTGGCTTGAATCCTACACAAGGAAAATATTGTATTATTCTCATACACAATATTTAAGCGTCCTCTCATTGTCTTGGCTTGCTTCTACCATGTGCACAAATGACAATAATGAAAACAGTGCTACATTATAGATGCCGTCTTTGAATTTTATATAACTTTGTACGTGGTATCTACGAGACTTCAACATGCGATAGAAATAACAATTAAAGGACAGTTAGAGTTTCTGATTTCCAGCGTAGTTAAAATGAGTCACAAGTTCAAATGAACGTTGTTAAATTGATAGGAAAAATTAAAACCAGCAAGTATTAGAAATATAATATACATCAGATAAAAGTCCTTCATAATCGCACTGCAGAAAAGTAGTGTTTCAGATAGACAACTTAAATTATGGTCTACACTATTTTTAGTTGAAATAGTTAATAAGCACATCTGTCAGGAGTGAGATTTATTTTATTATTTTTATTTGTTTATTTATTTATTTATTTTTTTATTTCTTTATTTCTTTATCTTTTTATTTATTTATTTATCTTTTTATTTATTTATTTATTTATTTATTTATTTATCTATTTATTTATTTATTTTATACGCAATTGCGACAATTATATATGCTACACCTGGAGGCTGGACACATTAAAAGTAACTATAAGCGCTTGAAAAGGAAATTCATTCTCAACGGCTAATGAATGTTACATTCTCGTAAGTATAGATTAAATTTTCAATTCCATCATTAACCAAAATCTTGGTCGTCAGAGGGAAATATATTCGAGATAGCTTTGTGGCGGCCTTTCAGTTTCGTTTAAAACTGTGGCATATATTAAGTAAACGGACTAAAGTATGTTTCCTTTACACAAACAGAAAAGTCCATGCGCTTACGGGAAAAGTGAATAAATACAGGTTCTTGTATGCTTCTAAACGTAATATTATGGACATATATCCGTCAGGATGCCCCAGTCACATACATAAAGTTTAACACAGAGCTAATTCTGCATCTTTTTAAACCAAGCTGCTTACAATTGGAACGAAGAAGAGATTCGCCAACGTTAATAATTCGTAAGGAAATCAAATATTTGAGCCCGGAAGTTATAGTGGTCAAATGAAGAACGGATCAAGTTGAATTAGAAAGTGAACGCTAATTTACATTTTTTATTTTTTAAAAACATGAACATTTCTTGTAATTCCAATACTTCAGCATTTTCTCATATAAATGAGTGGACTCGATCAGCCAATTTGATTTTAAGCGGCATGTAGTTTTCTTTCATTAGCATTTCCACATGACGCAATAATATATGGTCCCATCTTCACTAGTCAAGGTCACCGATCGCTTTAGCTCATTGTTAAAGTAGAAATAGTTATATCATCGACTCCTTGCTAAATAAGTATACTATACGTAATCATAACATAAGAGTTAATGAAGGTTAAAGTGATTTTTATTGAGCAAATATGCTTAGTATGTTTAGCATTGGTTGTACATACTTGCAACACATTTCGATCTTTCAAAACAAACATCGTGTTCCGTTTTAGTTGAGTTCCATTATTCTTAGGTCGTATCAACATGCCGCTGAATAAAGGATGATCGAAACATATTGTTGTAGCTTAACCATAGGCGCTAGACTGTGTTATTGAAACTGAAGTAACTGTAAGGTTTTATTTCAGAAATCAAATTAATCTGCCAGGCTTAGAAAGCGCCATGACACAGTCAATATAAGAATAATATAGACAATCTATTTAATTTAAAAAGATATAGATAAAAATTAAAAACCAAGACGCCTTCTTCAAGTTTGAAATCTTAGAAACGATACGAACTTCACTCCTTATCAGTTTTATCGTTTTAACTCTAACGGCATTGAAAAAATAAGTATACATTAAATACATCGGACAGGACCCGATGTTGCATGTTATCTTGCATTATGATTGCCTTGTATATTATCGAGGCCATCATTCAGTGCTTGTACAGAAACATCGATACAATTTTCTCTTGGTTATCGTTCTTGTTTAGAATGCTAGCAATTCTTTATTTTCGAGCTTAAGTACTGGGATCCGGAAGTGTATTGTACATGGAACCAGGACTCACTGTGCAATACTTTCTCCTCGGTGGCCTGAGAGATAATCATTCCGTTTTTGTCAAGCCCAGATATACTGAGAAAGCTAAACGCATCGGTCACTTTCCCGGCTGTGGCGGAATCAACATTTTATTCAGGTTTCGGTTAATGTTTTACATTTGCATATATTTCCCAAACCTCTTGATAGATTCTTATCATACTTGGCAATAATCATTATGAAGTTAAGACTATTCATTCTGGGACATATTCGTTTGCCCTTTGATCCTGGGGTAATGTCACACTTATGGACACTTAAAGACGGTGTTTGTTTCAGGATTCTTGATTTGCATGTGTTTTCTAAACCCCTGATTGTTAATAGTGACACGAATTAATATAAAGCTAAATTCATTATGTGACACACTCGCTAGCCCCGTTGACATTAGTGTCAACGTCACAGCTATATAATATTTGCATAAGTTTTTCGTCTAAGTCTTTTTCTTTGATTATAGTTCGTAAATCACTTGATGGATTTTGTTCAGACATGAGATTAATCATGATAATAGCAAAGACTAAGAGAATCTTTGTTGGAGTTTGCAACGAAACAATGGAATCCCAGTGGCTGAGTTACATTATTTGACTCCCTACGAGGCATAACCTCGACG
Source organism: Sinohyriopsis cumingii (assembly GCA_028554795.2). Lineage (NCBI taxonomy): Eukaryota > Metazoa > Mollusca > Bivalvia > Unionida > Unionidae > Sinohyriopsis > Sinohyriopsis cumingii. Next base: position 117,859,705 of record CM068826.1, on the reverse strand, counting down.
GGAGACAAATAATGTAACCCCACGACTGGAATTTCCTCGTTTTGGTACAAATACCGACATATATTAGACGTTTCACCCAATTATTTCAAATGATGTTAAAATTATCATGCAGGTTTGCAATTTAGTTAGCATATTCAGAACACAGAATTCAATAGGTACTGATTGCTTCCCACTCTACTTAAAGGTCATCAGGTTTTGTACTCATTTATGAAAATCTGAATAACTATCTAAGTATTTTCTAGCTATATATGCCGTTCTGAGAAAAGGAAAAAAAATATGAAGAAAATGAGTTGTAATTGTTAGATGTTGGAAGTGTTGCGCAAACAGAGACTCAAGCCTCACTCTTTTTTTATTTAAAAAAATATCGCGCATTTATACGAATACGTTAATGAGGGCAATGGGCGACATGGTGACATAAAATAACAAAGTTCTACGCACGACAAAACAGAGACATAAAACCATTTTATATTATTGCTGTATCATCGCATTTAATAGATGCGTGTCGCATGCAAATGAAAAAAGTAATTATCATATTTAATATGGATAATTTTTATTTTTCTTCGATTCGAATCTGGAATAAGTTATATCGTAGCAATGGTAATATACATTATAATACTTTGTAAAGATTACCGTAGAGTTTTAACTAAATGTGCAGTGACGGAGGAGATTTCTAATTCATGATATTCTTGGAAATTTATATTTTCTGTCCTGGAAATGTGGCAAGTGTTGCTATTACTCCTACAGTGATACGCTACATGGAAATCGTCTTGTGGAATAGCGCGTGGGCTGATGAATGAACCGTTCTGATGAAGAATTGTCATGTCTACACAATGTTTGATTCAACTGAGGCTGTTTGGAGGTGTTTGACAAAGTTTAAAGAACGCAGGTCTGACTCAACACATTTCTAGCTGTTACATTTAGCTCTTGAGAGAGGCTGGACTTTTTTTAAGTCAGTGATGTATATTGTCAGTATTTTCTGTCATTGTTCGTTTCACGCAGTATCGCGAATTGTATCCCCAGTAAATTTTCAGCCCAACATCATTAAATGTAGCTAACAATACATAATTCGTTTCATAGGAAATATTTAAAACTAACCATATACCTTTAGCTACATTTAATGACGCCGACCTGAAAATTTATTGAATTAGGATTACAAATAGGATGAAATTGATTTTGATGTGTGGAAGCAACTATAGTATCAAGCAAATTACCAAAATCTCGACTTCGTGTGTGTGTGTGTGTGTGTGTGTGTGAAAATGTTTTGTTTTGTGTGTTCTCAATGTTGGAGAGACCTTATGTTGCGATATGGTGTTGTTTTTTGTTGTTGTTTTTGTTTATTTATTTATCAACTTTCATGTTTGATATTATAGCAACTCCTTCAGGCATAGCAGAAGAAGAAAAAAGTTTCTTCTTTTTAAAGTAGTTCCTAGCGCGTGGACACCGTGATTGAGACGACCTGACTGAGACAGTCAGACTGGGATAAGAAAAATAAGGTTAGCAAAACAGCTAGATTTCTCTGTCGCATGAGTGAGAAAAATTCCCTCTACGGCATGCTAACTCATCTTATCTTGAGGACTAGGTCACGTGTTTTACAGCCTCATGTTAGTGAAGACAGGTCAGATGCAGAACTTGATGCAATTTAAGTGGGGTTCACTCATATTTGTAGCAATAATATTGTCATCTCAGTTTACGGTACACATATTGAGCATATGCGATAAAGAAGCATCTGCATATTCACATGCAAAGCACTATATACAATAAAAAAAATCAGTTGAATTAAGAACGGCGGCATTTGATTGGGCGATTTTAAAATGGCATCGCTGGGAAACAAATAAAATAAGAAACATGAAAAGCTAGGCTTCCCTCAAATATTTATATACTCCATCAACTGTGCTCTTTGCTTCGCAGACAGATTTTGCAACGATTTGCATCTAACACAACCAACGTGCCAAGTGGTACAGAGATGAACGATTGGTCACATGAACCGTTGTAAGAATGCCGTAACACGTAATGGGGTTGAGGTAGAGAGATTATAAATTGACACTTTTATATCATCACGTTTGTGTCAAGTAGCCCGTATTCAGTATTTACGCGATTTATTTATTGTCAACATCTGATGTAAACTTTTAAGCCAAGAACGTGACCAGAATGTGCAAGCAGTTCTCGCGTGAAGAAATTTTGTCGGTACAATACCATGGGTATAATCATTTTACATAAGCTGAAGTCATACAATATTTGTGTCATCTTTAGCTTTTTCTTTCTTTTAAAAAAACTATGCTCTATATAATTAATTAAAAGATGGAACCAGTAACTGCAACAATATTTGATATGAATCAGTTATTTGTCTTCTGTTTGAGACTGATGTACAAAATTTGTGTCAAGATAACGCGATATCTAAGATTTTCTTTTCTTCGTGCCAGAAGTATTGGTTGTTATTATACCAAGACTTACTGCTTCATGCTCTCGACCTATTTAGCTTGAAACACACGAAAGAACCTTAACATTTGCCGTACAAGAAACCATATCGTTGCAGAAATGCTTTCAGTTCCAGAATCATGCTAGGTTATAGGCCTTTTTCTCTGATGAACATTATCATTGATTATCCATGCTTTAAAGAGGAACATGATTCCAATTTTTCTCTCAACCGAGATGTTGTTTCTATTTGTGAGAGTGTCTACATTTTAAAATAGAAACCGAAGGAATCAAAACATTTGTAACGACATGATGGACGTCCAATTACTGATACATTTTATTATTATGTAACTATAGTATGAGTCATAGTGAAAACTTTGTGATAATGCGGACATCATTACCCATTGTGTACATGCTAGATTTATTTAACAATTATTACGAGTACAGTTTTACCATCTTGTTTGACTGACTTTAGGACGAGCGAGCTGTCAGTAAGGATTTCTTACTTCAGTTCGCGTGAGTGTTGTCAATGTCAATAGTGTTCGACTGACATTAAACCCGCGTGAGCTGTCAATAGTCATTTCAAACACACTTTGCTTGCACTGCTTACACTTTTGATGATTGCTCAGGCACGGCCTGGCCTTACAGTAGTTATACAAGGATTGAACTTGTTGGCATAGACACATCAGTAAACATTTTCCGGATGCTGCTTCCTTGAAGACAGTTTGTTTTTCAGCTCAATCATGTGTGGCAGAGTATTTCAAGTTTGTTATATGTTTCGAGATTTTTGTACATTTTCATTACTTTAGTCAAATTTTACATTGTGTAAAGCTGCTTTGATTAGATTAGATAGCGCGTAATTTGGGTTAGTTATATTATATCTTAATTGAGAAGTTCGTTTAAATTATTAATTATGTGTCAGGTAAACGGCGAGAATTGTCCCACTCTATTATAATCTTACATAATCGTACCTGTCACGGAAACATTGCATGTACTAACTTGGTTATCTTGACATCCTATAAAGTTATTGTTAACGTAGAACACAATTGTAATGTTTAAACTGTGTCTTTTTTGGTGTACGCATACGTAACGCGTATATATATACCTTTGCATCACAATACGATAAAGACTGTAGACCAACCAATGCATGGTTCAGCGATATTTTAACTGACACTGTGTTAGACCGTGGAAAATGATGCGAGCGTACTGGATATATTCCGAATGGCGGCGTGTAAGTGTAACGTCAGAGTCGATGTGCAATATGCCCTAGCATCCGTATGCGTACGAGTTGAGTTCTTTGCTAGACTGCAAATGATGTCGTATCCGGGTTTATTGTTTTCACATCCGTTATAATGAATCATGATTTACTTTACACGTGTTAATTGAACAGGATAATGTCACATTTTTGTGAACAAGATAAACTCACACCCTGGACATAGTAAGGGTCTTGCATCATATTGAAGAAAAGGGAAAGTAGATCAATTGTGTTACATTAAACAATTCTCAGCATTTTGCACGAAATCATATCTTCTCATATTTAGTGATAATATCTTGCACGTGAGTAAGCCTTTCCAAGTAATGTTTCTACCGACTTAAAGGCATGTACTTTATCAAAACGCATATGTTTGAAGTCTCATGATATTGTCGAGGTAAAATAAAAGGTGTCAGGAATTGCTTATGATAAGATCTGTATTGCATTTACTTTTTTTGACTTTATAAATAAATGTGTTAATTTGATAATTGACCTCCATATTCTGCACTTATCCTTTCCCGGCTCTGTATCTGAAACATAAGCTTTTATGGGAGTTATTGGTTCGAAATAAAACGGGTACTGAGGTAAACCATTGTTTTGATTACGTTGTGATCAGTGAAAAGATCAATCAGGTGGTAAATGACAGAATATCTGTACTTGACCATTTGCGACAACTGTTCTTGAAAAATCAAGCTGACATAGGGGAACGAACTTAGGTACAGAACATAATACATTCGCAAATTCAACATGCTGATGTTTAGTACGTCTCTTAATATCAGTATGCATTTTCCATTTATTTTTATTATAGTGTCTGTTAATTGTTGTATTTTAGCGAATATACAGAAACAATTATATTCACGAGAACCTGGGAATCTTTTTCTCATACATAACAAATGTATTAGCAGAAACATCTTCCTATAAAAGCTTGATCTATTATTCGTTCTATTATATATTAATTTCAATAATTGACATGATGCTGGCATGTATATTCAATATACAATAACTTACATGATGCTGGCATACGCATTCAATATACAATAAATGACATGATGCTGGCATGCATATTCTATATACAATAACTGACATGATGCTGGCATGCGCATTCACAATACAATAACTGACCTGAGGCTGGCATGCATACTCTATATACTGTTACGAGGCTATGCTCTTAACATAAGCAACAGAAAAGAGTGAAAAGCAACATGTTTTGTAAAATTCATCAAATAATTTATTTCCCTAGAATACAAAGTGAAAATTTAAAAAAGAACTTACGGCTTTGCGAATTAAATCCCAACATAATCATAGAATTGTAGACACAAGTCCTAATAATAAAAGTTCTGAATAAACTTCAGTGTAAATCTAAATTAAGATTAAGATGGGCCTATGATGGCTTGTAGAGTGTTGATTTGCCAACATTCATTTGTTGAAATACAGTAATATAAATACAGGTTTGAAATAACTATAAATGATATTGAATGTATCTGTCCAAGAATACAAATTGTAATGAATACTCTATATTACCAATGAAAAATCAGTTGAATTGAACAATTGTAAGAAATAAATTCCAGCCCAAATGAACTGTTGGACATAACAGTAATACAAATTGATTCTGCTAGATCTAAAAGCAGGAAGATCAGACTTTCAGAAAAACACCAGTTATGTTGACAAAATAGGACGCAAAACAAAAGCCCAGACAAGTATCAAAAGTACATTGTTCTAGAAAGATCTAAGTTATAATTAAAGTCCCTCACCATCATCTAATATAGCTATAAAATACAATGTCCTTAAGATAATGATCCTCACACTGAAAAAAAAATGTTTGCCAAGGATGTCACTGATTTTTAGAAAGGTCAGTCACTAGATACGTGTGGAAGGGGGCTGGTTGATATTTAATGTAGCTTTAGCAATTAGCACTGATAACAGACCGGACCATTGTGCATATAATGGTTGCTGTGGTAACAAAGACCAACGGTGGCTGTGGCGTTGATTCCGTAAACAGCATCAAGCACCAAAAACACCCGTTTATATTTGAACGACGCGGTTCTCTTGGTGATTTAACTTTGCAGTTGCTGTTCCTCTTCGATTATTCTCTCATATCGGCAACATTGAGGGTCTGTCATAGTTCTTGCAAAGTATAATTGCTTGATACGCTGACCCTGCTTAGGTGCAAGGCACACACACACACACACACACACACACACACACACAATTCTAACATATTACCCTTTGATACTTGTACTACTGATATTTAATGATAAAAAAATAGCACTTGCAGAATATTTGCATCTCGTAATTGTGCATTCTGGGACATCACGTTCACTTAGAATCATATTGATTGATATGGTTCGTTTATATTTCGTTTGTACTCCTCTTCAGTCAAGAATGTTTACACGGACAAGTTCGTTCCTGGTAAATATCACTCGACCACTTGTTTTCCTTTCCTGACCGAATCAATGTTGGTTTAACATAATCAACGGGAATGCATCAGGGTTGGATTTGTCGATGAATATTACAACAATGCCTGAGTGTTTTCATGCGGGGTTGTGCAAATAAATGACCAGGTGTTTTTCACGTCTTAGTGCAATGATTCCAAGTTGGTATTGGCACATAAGGGTGGTAAGAACTGCTGCATTCACGTTGGCCCTTAACAACATTATATCTCAGTGCTCGAGGTTTGGTTAACACCGTTTCCACGCAGATATGCCTCAACAAATGGAGCAAAATCACCATCGATGTTGGCATAACTTGTCTGCATATCTAGCGTCATGTCGGTAAATTCAGCAACCGCATCACCGCGTTCAGAATCCCTCACTTATATGTAATGGTGAATCTGATCTTCAAAATAAAAGTCAAAGACTGTTAAGCACCCATCCAGACAAGCGTTGAGTCCTTCCAACTGAATTTCATATATGTCGAAAACTGGTAATGGTACTGCAAATGTAAAACGTTCTGCAACAGCAGTGTCGAGTGTGTCAAGAAGTGAGATTCTAACAAAAAGCAAGATAATACTGACCTTGATCAGTAATATCATTCTACCCAACCAGCCTTAAATTTTAGTTAATATAAACAAGCATGATCTGGTCTCTCGTATCATTAAGAGTTGAGGTTTAGGTTTAATAAAACCATTTCAATATAATTGAAAGCAAGTCTATACTTTATTGAGGTTGGTAGGCTAATGGTTTCCTTTCCTTCTTTGATTAATATTCCCTAAATTTGGCTTTTTTTAGTTACTTTAGGTGGCGGTGAGGGCACAGCAGCGATCTTTACATCCACGTATGGTTTTGTCGCAGAGGAAACATCGTCGTTGATTGGCTCTTGCATCAGATGATTCGATTTCTGTTCATGTTAAGGTTTCCGTTCATATCATAGCCATCTCGATAAAGTTTGAACTGCTCCTAACGCAACTGTATTTGAAACATTAGTGGGGTAAGATTACGCGGGCAACTCCGCGAGGAATAAAAATATTCCGCCATTGTCCTGCATTTGTGTCACCTCTGATTTAAATAACTTTAATGGCAGTGAGGTGTTCTTTTGTTTGGCATCATTAAGCTGATCAAGATGCGTTGCGTAAAACGCAATTGGATAATTCCAGTTACCATTTTAGGAGAAAGCTTCGATGTGACACCGCAATCGTTTTTTGTACTCCATATTTTCATAGCTGTTTTGGCTTAGGAAAAGATTCAATTTGTCATAGAACATTAAAACTCTCATTCGACTATCCGCACCCACTTCGACAACAACATCATATGAGAGAGAATTACAGAAATACATCTGTAATAGGTAGGGATGGTGTGGGGATCATCAGCGAGAACCCCTCTTACACACGCATGAAAGTGAAGGTCTACCACACACTGTCTGTACAGGTCCAGGTGAAACAACGAAAGTAACGAATCGGGTTCAACGTTCGCAAGTAGAGCTGAGAAATCTGCAGAGCTATGCTAACATTTTGAACCCGGTCCATGAACGACTACCGCTTATGATAAGCAAGTGAGACACGAGGAAGAACCAAGTAAACTTTCTTTCCAGAGTTCTTCATAACCGTTTAATAGCACATAAACTTTAGACACTTCGAACTTGTCAAATATTATTTTAGTTACATACTCTCCACCGCCCGTCCGACCTACGGTTTGGAAAACCTCGAACACTTGTCTTGGTGCGATGACATCTCTTTCTGTAACAATATTCAGTTATAACTGCTTAACGTTGTCTTCATAAAAGTCTGTGGTGAGTGTTTGAAATGTTAAACTCGCAACGACCAACGAACGTACTTCTGTAGCCACTGTAGGGATTATCACCGGCATCCCATAATTCTAATTTCAACGACAAACCTTTGCCACCAGTACCTACATATACGGAATTGTATCGTGCTCGGTTTGTTTTCGATGTAATGCAAATGTTTGTTTGGCTCCAAAAATAGCATTGTGAAATCTGTAAAGAAGCCAAGTAAGTATATGACCGAGAGAAATCGCACACGAAAAGGACATGGCTCCATGAAGTTGTACTCGCCGCTGTACGAATCCAAGATAGTAATTTAGGTCGTTTCCAAATATCATAGAGGTAACGTTGACAACAGTTTTGATATGCATACCAGAGGGTTATGGGTACACACAAGCAGCTTGTTTTCTTTGATGATGATAAGAACCATCATTGTAAAACATCACAGACGGGACAGCGTGTTGTGCATAATCGTTACTCTGTCGGGTGAATTCGGCAATGTTAACGTACCTCGAACATGCTTCGATTTCCTTTCCATCGATGAAATAATATGCTCTGCTGTGCAACGTCATTATACCATTGTTGACCAATCCAATCAGGACGTAAGGGTTAAATGAATATGTTCCAACCGGAGAATGTGGAATGGAAGATACACGGGCGCAGCGGAAGCAATCGCTATCAAATTACCCGGTTCCACAGATGGGGAAAACGCAAACAGCTTATCACCCTGAGCAGCTACACTGACGGCGTCACAGGTTAAACTGAGATTCGTTTTTCCTCCTGCATGTCACTAATGTCTTTAGGTCAATCGATAATTTTATCGACGACCATGCGATTTCAACTGCTTATGTACAGATTCGAAACGGAAGAACTGAATGTGGACGCATGTTCATTTTAAATAGTTGTGAGTATTTGTCAGTGTATAACGAATCTTCCCTTCGAACAGCTTTATTAATCAATTTCATAACTGACGCGATTGCGGGAAGTTCAATATTTTCCAGGCAGTGCCATTGACCGACGAAAGAATACACGAGTTATTATCAGGAAGATCACCGAACTCTCACGATCGAAAATACAGTACAACTCTAATACAGGCATAACTATGACACTTAAATATAGAGGATGTGTGATTCCCCCACGGTGATTGTTGTAGAGACCGTCACATAAAAGTCTGATTTCGGTGATGCGATTGTTATCGTTTAGGTCTATGTTGTATTTACAATGGCACGATCGTTCGCGACACACATCTTGTGCCTTGTTCCTCCGAGTACGTTTCCATGTTCTTCTTGAATTTATCAAGACGAGCATCAAGGATATGGACTTTGAGTGACAACGTCCAGCGTATTGTGCCGTAATTCTTCACTAGAGTCTCAAGCAGCTCCACACAGTTTTCGGCCTTATGTTTACCAAAGAAGCCCCGAACCACTGCGACAAAGCTGTTCCAATCCGCTTTCTCCTTACTAGTGAGCTTCATGGGGAATTCATTGCACTCCAGGAACTTCTTTATCTGTGGTCCGACGAAGACACCGGCTTTGACCTTTGCCTCAGACAGCTTACGGAAGAAGTCTTGAAGGTACTTGAAGGCTGCTGAATTCTTATCTAGAGCTCTGACGAATTGTTTATTAAGGCCAAATTTGATGTGCAGTGCTGGCATCAGCACCTTCCGGATAGTTGCAGCTTCTTGATGCCCTCTCAGAAAAATGCAGATATGTATCCACTTAGGCAGCTGGAACTAAACTGACCTGGCGGGCTTAAAGCCTCTGTATTTATACTACTATTTATATCACTGGAAATTTCTAGAAAGTTCTAAAAGTTACTTCAAGTTTACTCAGCACTGAATCTATCTGGAATGTTCTGGAAAATAGGCAAATTTCAAAATATCACTGTCCTGGTCACAAAAGCAACGTTTATGAGGAATAATGGCCATTTTCTATACTTTGGAGGCATAATCAATCCGGAAATAATACTTACTACCCAGGAACAAACAAAACAATTGTTACACGGTGTAATCAACAGCACAACCATGTCAAATGAATGTTTGTAAGACCAAAAGCGTTAATACCACGAAATATCGTCACCACTATGGATTCTTCTAAGTTTACTCTAACCACGTATGCGTATCGTTGTGTCAGAAAGATTACGCATTTGTTTGTGTGTTAACGCATTAAGACTATCATCACCGAATCAAGGTCTTCAATGGTCTTCAATGGTAGGGCCTTCATCGGCTGTGGAAAAGAAATCAACAGAAGATGATTTCCTTCTTGTCGACGACTGAAGCGCTTTCGTGAAATACTAAAGTAGATCATAATGCTGACGACACATTTATGTACAACGACCCAGCGTTAACTATCTCAAAGTTAATTTCAACTATAGTTGAGTTTTCTGAGATCTTGCAATGTCAATGACTAACACACGAACTGAGTTTAGAAACATGTCCCCATGATTGGGTGTTTTGGTGTTTGCTTGCGCAGAAATGTTAATGATGGTAAAAGCGAAGTTTTTCTTTCTCATCTTGCCATTTTGAATGTAACTTCTTTTATAAATTAATGATGCCTTCATATCGTGTGCGACGAAGCATAAAATCTCGTTCTGCAAATCAAGCAAGTAATGGTAGAGTTTCGATCGATGGAACTTGTGTCCCGTGTGAAGCAAAGAAACTCTTTTATTAAAAAGGATGATCGGCAGTGATGTAGCTGCTGAAACGAGGCCATCCGGACCTCCATGGAGTATATATCCTGGCGAAAAATACTTCCATGATACAATTACTGTGGGCCTGGCACACGGCTGGATGTGCTTGATTCTAACAACAAACCAAAGCCCAGAGAAGTATTCTATAAATCGTGTTGATGATGCATAGTACCAAGCATCAAGTGATATCAGTGCTCGTCAACGTGCTATCTAGATCTTATCCATGACTTGAATATGATCTGTCCTTTACTCAAAAAAAAGCATTGCCAGATGGGTCATCAAAGGCAGTGTAAAGGCAAAGATTGCATATAGAGGCGGATAAAGTTCATTTATTGGAGGTAAATATGTAGTTATGTAATAAAGTAACAAACAAACATGAATAAGGAAAGCGAACTTTTCGAGCTGAATTTTTTCGCAATATATATCATTCCTCACGGTTATCGAAAGGGTGAAGCAGCTGTTGAACTGTTAGCAAGCGTAGCAAATGTCACACATGGAATTGCTTTGCTAAATAAGCTGGAGTCAAATTAACCTGTTTGAGCTAAGGAAGTTTCCCATAGATGATTTGATGCGACAACATCCAATTAAGGATATTGGGCTGATCTTTTGTTTCTTCCATATGATCAAGCACGGGGATGCAAATACAGGTAATAGTTAACAGTTGTATATTTAGCCAGCAGATATAATGAGTCTGAGCCGTTGACGTCCAAAGATTCAGCTATTTTCACGGATGCTCTTACACGTTTTAATGCACGTTCACCGCTAACATGGGCGTGGCTGTTAAAGGTGGATCAGTTCAAAAGATTTCTTGGAGCCGTAGCTACGTAGTTAACAAAACATAAGCGCGGGTTCGTGTTGGACCTGATACCATCCATTGCGAACAGCCTATTGTGGAACGATTTATTCGTACACTTGAGGAACGATTAATCGGACACCATTAAGTGCAGGACTTATGGTAGCACTCTAGAGAGATATCATGAGCGAGTAAAATGAATTTCGTCAGTCATACAAGCACTAAATAATGAAGCCACACGCACAGTTTTATTAAACCTTGCTATTCGACTAGCTATAAGTTTACAAACACCGCTGTTAGACCCGATCGGAAATAATTTCTTTCGGGGCCTGTATGTAGCAGAGGAGCTACAAGACGGGCATAGTCGTGCTATTGACGTGGTATGGTCCGTGGATGTATTTACTCTCTCAGATTGGATTGCTTTTCCACGACAGCCTATACGTTCGCTGGTGAATAAGTAGCAAAATCACCGAGCAGAGCATTTACGTGAGAGAAATTACAAGTTGTTCCCGAGGATAAAGAAATGATGTAAAGGTCTATTTTAATGCGTTGATGCATCAATCGTAAGTTGATTGACACTCTCTGGTGTCCGTATGCGTAAATGGTGATTCCGTGGAGAAACATCCATCGCTTGGTATCAAGCGGGGACAAATTCACTTTGGTGCAACGATGATTAGTTTATTGTATCTGGTTTGTTCTGTGTGTAAATAGATTTTGCTCACGCAAACAGTTCACATGCATATCATGTTAAAAATCTTTCATGACAACAGCCCGGGAACTCCTTTCACACTTTTTATGGTCTTACCGCTCTGCGGTCCGACCTCAATCGAAAACATTTGAGGACGCAGTTTGAAATTACATGGATCGCCTTTTCTGCACTTTAATCTGTGAAATTGTCTACAACCTTTTTCTTGGCGTTATCATAATCTTTTGGATTATCCCTTGTGTCAGTTTCGGTTGCAAGGATGTCCGGTGCCATATTCGCTTAGACATAATAAGTGGTGATACACATAAGACATGAATCAGTGTCCGTGTAATGCATCTTGACACTATCCTGGTAAAACTGTTTCATCTTGTCATCGGAAAATTCAAACATATTTAGTTTCGACAAAGCCAACACTGACGCGCCAACATAGATTGTATATGCCAAATTCACCTCGGCTTTCTTGTTGTGCACGGATACGAGTCCTGTGCCAAATAGCTTGCATGACTGAAATACCGGGGCAGCAACAAGCTTGCGAAGTTGTCTTGTTCACTTGCACGGAGAAGGTCGACACAGATACCTTTGCTGAGGTTCTCCTTCGTCGTACAGACCACGGTATTGTCCATACGTTTGATAAAACCTTTCTGAACTCTTTTGGCCTTTTTGCACAGATTATTACTTATTTGAATTTGAAGCACCATCCACGCGCTCTAGCGAAATTTGGATTCATTATATACACATACTAAATCGCAGATATAAGTGTAAATTATGTACGTAAACTACGTCGTGACATTTTATTCTTAGGTTTTGGACAAAGAATATGTAACAACTGTAGCCTCTGTGTGCCAGGAATTCGCAAATTTAGAAAAATGTGGATGATAATTTAATTGCCAAATCATTCTGAATCTGCAGCAGAATTTTATATTCTATTTGTCACCGCAATAATTTCTTCCTAATACCATATGTTTACGAGTACCGACCTAATTGTTTATAAATAAGCATTTAATAAATCGAAAAGAATATAATTTTGCGAATATAGCTGAGGCTTAGGTGCAATAACCGTATAATACGCTCCAAGTAATAACAATCCCATTTTGCAAAGTAAAATCTTGGCATATGTAATGCGTTGTGGATGCAATATCGCTGCGCAAAATCAAAAGTACCACTTATTATAGTAAGATAGGTTGAGTTAGGTTGCATGTTCCGAGCACACCAATGTTCTCCTTTCACGCTTCGATTTTCTTAGTACCAGCTAAGCAGAATACAATCCATGTTGCTTTTCGTAATATCAAGAACAGAACCGTCGAAACATCTACATGAATAACATTGTTCTTTGTCCCCATCATTGTCCCCATCGTCACACAGATAGATCAATGTTTACTTATCACAAGAATTTAATTTCTTTGTCGACAATTCTAATCTTCCTTGTCAAATGTACATTTAAGATTAACCTACACAGAAAATGATGAGATATGCAATCACTAAATTTGATAAACGAATTCTTAAGAAATGCTTCCTCCTTCAAAATATATTAATAGATCTCAGCTTGAAATGCTTCAACTGTGCAGTTTGTGGCGCATCATAGTCGGTTTTCCTAATGTGATTATAATTTAGATCGGTGTATAATCCCCAATCAGCTGTAGCAGTCACCTCTATATCTAATTTAGTTTAGTTTTCCGCCGATAAAATGTGATATTTTAAACTGTTACGTCTGCTATTATACTGTTTTTTCATATGCTTCTTCAAAGAAACTATCAAATTTCTTTGTCCGCATTACCTTTGGGATTATTCTGTCGACGGTTTTAATGCTTCCATTATACCGCTTTAAATGGACATTTTGAATGGTTTTCGATGCTTCACTAATCTTAGTTCTGCCTTCACTATTTTATCATTGCCACGGTCGTAAGGTTTCCACCATGAAAACAACGTAATTATTACGACAGGAAATCCTTCAAAACTAAATATATTGCACACAAAAATCAGCCTTTCTAGTATCGACCACGCTATTTAACTAAACAGATTTCGAGATACGGATTCTGCGTTTCATACTTTTCAACACTGTACACAATCCTTAGTTATTGATTTTCCTTTATTTTAATGTTTTGGAACAACTCATCTGTGAAACCTTTAAGTGCTTTCACGTAACGTTTTATCTGATGCCTTTCTTTACTCTCAAGTTATGTAGCTACTCTATCAGATAGACGTGTGCATTTGAGAAAGAAAATCTAAATTTTAACACCTCCGCCACGAGCGCGCGTATGTTGAAATAAGCGAACTTATATTCCAATGTATTTGGGGGTCCCGAGTGGCCGAGTGGTCTAAAGCGCTCTCCGTTACGGATCACTGCCATCTCACCTTTGTCTGCTTGGGTTCGAGTCTCGGATTCGGCCAATGTGGGTATGTGAGAAAGCTTGCCAGTAGCTTATCGTGGGTCGGTGGTTCTTTCTGGGGTTTCACAGGGCTCTTCCTCCACCATTAATACTGGCCGCCATGTATAGCCTATCGTGTACTGAAAAATGTCGTTAAACCCTATAACAGGGCTATTTACATTTCTTAAGGGGTTCCTCTTCAGAAACCTGCTGAATACAATTAGCTCATGCGAGCATCAATGATTTTACCGTTTGGTCGCGTAACTGATTTTGCCAAGAAAAATATGCTGCCAGTCAGGCTAATACATTATTATTGATTATGACTATATTATATATGTGGAGATTTCATCTACGTGCAACTAAAAAGACCAGAAGCAGCAATGTTGATGATTATATTACTATATAATATATTCTGCTGATATTAGTTCTTTGTGTATCTATATTTTACTTTCTCTGTAAAGCCATAATCTTATATTGAGTGTCGCAGACACTATGTGAGATTTTTAAGCAATATATATATATATATATATATATATATATATATATATATATATATATATATATATATATATATATATATATATATATATATATATATATATATATATATATATATGATTTAATTTATATTTGATTTAGTTCAATTCGTTAGTTGTTAGTTTTACGTTTATTTTAATTCCCCTACAAGTTATTATAATGTGATTTTATTTATCGGGTTTGACATTGCCTAGAAATTTAATTCAGGAGTAAATAACTAATAATAAAAACTTTATATTTAATGCTGACCTCGTTCCTGACCTGGATTCAGAACCAGTAAGAATTGTGGAAAACAACTTTTTATATTTTTTAAAGTCTTTCTCAGAGTAAGATACATAAAGTGAAATCGAGGCCAAACTTGGAGTACATGACAAATAACATGTATCAATTGTTACAAACTCTAATTTCTCCAGAGGAACAACCCAGGTCTGGGCATTTGTTTTGCGTTGTAGCTAGACGTATTATTGATGATTTGAGAAAAAATAGTTATTCGTGCCATAACACTTGAGAAGTCAAAGTGTTTTATGTTGTGACTAGTTTTCGGGCTAATTATTTTATTTTTCTTCAATTTATTTTGGATTGCTAGAGATTATTGTTACCTGGAAATAATTGTGCTCCAAATTAATTCTTGAACAAGGTCAGTTATCGAAATTAACACAGAATGCCAACACTGGAATATTTTTGTCTGTGATTCAACAAAGAACTGTTGACAAATCAGTACGACGCTGACCACAACATACGTCACCACCTTCTAGTTTGGATTTCATCTGGATTTGAACTCAGTTTCATTAGGACATTTTATTTCTAGAACTTCTATCTTTTAATTCTTGGATTTGTTTTGGAATATTTTCTGATTTGATTCGTAGAACCATAAGTTCTTTTTCTCATTTTTACATTGTTTTTCTAAAGAAATAAATTATTTGTTAAATTTTACAAACCTTATTGTCTTTACTCTGTTATTACTGTTTGAAAGAGCCTAAACACGTAACAAAGAAACATTGGTGCTCGTCTTTGTGATATATGAATTTTGGCTATAATATTTCAGAAAAGTTTATCTTTAAAAATTTGAATTCCAAATTTTTTTTTGCAAATGTTTTTAAATCCCAAGTATTTTTTACGTTCTAGAAATCTATTTTGAAATTAGCATGCTTTTCTACAATGTCATCAAAACGGGAAATCTTTCTTAATAATCCTAACCAAGAACAGTTGGATATTTTGAAAAATGATGAATTGATTTAACTAGCCAGAAAATATGCTCTCTCTTTCCTATCGAAGCAAGAAACAAAACGTATTTTCTTCTAGTATGTGGTGGAAAAGAATTTATGGATAAAAGTGTTTTGGTTTCGTTCAGTAAGTCTGTAGCAGACTCTGACATAAAAGTAAAGGTTTTGCAGTTAAAATACAATATGGAATTGGAGTTAATAAAGCTTGAACTTCCAAAGGAGGAAATACAACTGCAATTGCAGTTACAGGAGAGAGAGAGAGAGAGAGAGAGAGAGAGAGAGAGAGAGAGAGAGAGAGAGAGAAACAAACGCAGTTACAGAAAGAGGAGAAAAAGATTCAAATGCAGCTACAGAAAGAGGAGAAACACATGCAAATGCAGTTACAATCAGAAAAAGAGAAGACAGAGACAGATGCAAAGGCAAATGCAAAGAGAGAAGGAAGAGAGCGAATATCAGTTTAGAATAAAAGAAAAACAACTGGTAAGTGAAATGCACGTTCTGACTTCACACACAAATTTAAATTTTGATGCCACTCAGAATAATAGATTACTGCTCTCTTTTAGAGAAAAAGATGTAGACAATTATTGTCCTTATTTTGCAAACGTTGCTGCAAATTTGAAATGGCCAAGGAAGCATTGGATCCAATTATTACAGTCTGCACGTTTTAGCAAAGTCCGAGATATCCATGCATCCCTGTCAGTACAGCAGACCTCTGACTAAGATTTGATGAAGGAATACATCTTAAAGGGTTATGCGCTAGTCCCTGAGGCTTATCGGCAAACGTTCAGGAGCTATAAAAAAAGAAGCTGGACACACTCATGTCTAATTTGCAAGAGAAAAAGGGCAGTTATTTGATAGTTGGTGCTTAGCCAAGAAAGTTGATCAAGATTATGTAAGTCTCAGAAAACTTGAAGAGTTCAAGAACTGTGTCCGATTCTTGATGAGAATAAGGTCGAAAGTTTGGAAAATGCTGCTCGTACTGCTGACGAGTATTCTTTAATTCATAAAGTTTCCTTTGTAAATAAGACGTCCACTCAGTAGCCTTCTGGCAGAAATATTTGTTTAGCTTAATACAAGTCCCTCTAAATCGCAATCTTGCACAACTTTTAAAAATCAAGCTTCTGATAAGATTTTTAAACAAATATTTGTCTCTTCCTACATGTACCTATTGCAAGAAGAAAAGGCACGTTATTTCTGATTGCTACAAATTGAAAAATAGGCATCAGAATCAAGACAGACTTATTACAAATTCTCTTATTTCTAAGAGGTCAAGGTCACGATCATGTTTTTAAAACAATACATTTATCGGGTCCAATAAACCCCAGTCTGATTTTATTATGGAGAATTATGAACCATTCATGTCTAAGGGTTCTAAATCATTATTGGGTGATTCGACCAATCCTATCCCTATTAAATTTTTTAAGGACAGTGGAGCTTCTCAGAGTCTTTTATTGTCAGGTACTTTGCTTTCTTCTGAGAAGTCTTATTCTAATGAAACTGTTCTTATTCAGGGAGTAGAGTGCAGCTTTGTTAATGTTCCTCTCCATTGTGTAACTTTTTCATCTGATTTGGTCTCAGGATCTGTGACAATCGGAACAGTGTATACTTTACCCGTTGAGGGCATTCGTTTATTACTAGGCAACGACCTAGCTGGGGATAAGGTTGTTGTTAATCCTCTTGTAACTGACAAACTTTGTCTGAATCAGACAGTCGATCCTATTGAATAAGAATTTCCTGATTTATACCCAGCTTGTGTAGTTACTAGAGCTATGATAAAGAAAAATCGTACATACAGGAACTTTTTAGTCTGGCCCATGAAACCCCTTTGGCTGGTCATTTAGGGATTAATAAGACTTATCACACGATCTTGATTCACTTCTATTGGCCACAAATTACAAGGGATGGTTTTGAAAATATTGTAGATCTTGTCGTACCTGTTAAAAGGTTGAAAAACCCAATCAGACCATATATAAGGATCATCTGCTACCTATTCCTGCATTTGACGAACCATTTAGTAGAGTTATAGTCGATTGTGTTGGTCCCTTATCTAAAACCAATTCAGGTAACCAATGCTTGTTGACCATAACGTGTGCGTCAACGAGGTTCCCATAGGCAATTCCTTTGATGAATATTACATCTAAAACAATAGTAAAAGCTTTGATAAAAGATCTTTAGTCAATTTGGCCTTCCCAAATCTGTCCAATCTGATCAGGGCTCAAATTTCATGTCTGGAATTTTCCAGCAAGTTATGTATGAATTAGGCATCCAGGAATTCAAATATTCTGCCTATTACCATGAGAGCCAAGGGGCATTTGAAAGATTTCATCAGACTTTGAAAACTATGATTCAATCATATTGTTTTGATACGGGTAAATATTGTGACAAAGTCATTCATTTACTATTGTTTGCTGTTAGGGAATAAGTTCAAGAATCTTTAGGATTCAGTTCCTTTGAGCTGGGTTGTGGACACACTGTGCGGGACCATTGAAAGTGAAACATCTTTCTAATGAAATACTGAAATTAATCTTCTCGATTATGTTTCCAATTTTAAGTATAAGTTGTTAAAAGCTTGTGAGGTTGCAAGAGCTAATCTGCACTCTACTCAATCAAAAATGAAATTAAGTTATGATAAAAACTCAAAAGGGAAGGAGTTTTCAGCCTAGTGATAGACTTCTGGATCTCTTGCCCGTACCACAAAATCCTTTTCAGGCCAAGTATTATGGTCCTTACACAGTTGAAAAGACAGTAAATGATTTAAATTACATCATAAATACGCATAAAAAATAATTCCCCACATAAACACGTCAAAGGAGTATATTGAAAGAGATAGCCAGGTTAAACATGCAGTCAATTTAGTTGTACCTTCCCCACTCAGTGAATATTTATGTGAAGGAATACATACAGACTCTACTGATTTTGGAGCGACATTTCTTCGGAATTCAGAAATTATGGATAATCTGGACCAGAAACTTTCACATTTGCAACAGCAAGAAAGGAATGAACTTAAACGGTTATTATTTGAAAATGAAGACTTATTACCAGCTGTTCCTACAAGAACAGAAACATTTTTCCATGACGTTGAAATTGTAAATTCCACACCTGTGCAACAACATCCGTACAAGATGAATCCTCTCTAACAGGAATACTTGAAAAAATAATTTTAGTATTTACTGGAAAATTATTTCATATAGCCTAATAAAAGTGATTGGAGTTCACCATGTTTACTTGTTCCGGAACCAGATAAAACTTTCCGTAAGTTCACTGATTATAAGAAGTTGAACAGTGTGACAAAAACAGACTCGTTTTCATTTCCAAGAATCGATGACTGCATGGATAAAATCGTAAATGGCAAGTATGTCACCAAATTTGACCTTATGAAAGGGTTTTGGAAAATTCCACTGATGAAAATTAGAAGAGCCAATTTCAGCATATTGACTTCAGATGGACTTTATCAATATAAAGTGATATCGCCAAGTGCTTTTCAACCTCTACCGAATTTGATTACATCTGGTCTAGTTAATTATAATGATATCATCTTCTACAACGACACATGGAAAGAACATTCAGCAACAATTCGGAAATTCTTTGACAGACGCACGCATGCAAGTTTGACAATTAAGTTATCCGAAAGTGAGTTCTGTCGTGCTAGTGTAACTTTTCTAGGACATATCGTGGGACATGGACATGTTAAACCTATAGATGCTAAGGTCAAGGCTATCTTTTAATTCCCTGTGCCTATTAGTAAAAAACAACTGATGCGAATTTTAGGTATGGCTGGATACTATCGAAAATTCTATTCCAATGTTCCCACATTTGCTGAACCCCTGACAAACTTGTTGAGCAAGAAAAACATGTTTTTTGCACTGACAAATGTTAGTGGGCTTTTGATAAGTTAAAATCCATACTTAAGAGTGCACCAGTTCTTATAGCTCTAAATGTTAGCCAACCATTTTAACTGTCTGTTGATGCAAGTGATGTTGGGGTTGAAGCAGCATTGACTCAAAAAGAGATCATCTAGTGTGCTATTTTTCTAAGAAATTAAATAAGCACCAAAAATGTATTCAATACTCGAGAAGGAATGTTTGGCTTTGATATTGGCATTACAAAATTGTGAAGTTTACATTAGTTCAGCTCCTTCGATTATTGTGCTTTGTGATCATTACCCTCTTACTTTCATTGGCAAGATGAAAACTCAAAATCAAAGATTGCTAAGGTAGAGTTTGTTATTACAGGAATATAATATTGACATCCGACACATCATGGAATAAATATAATTTAATAGCAGGTGCACTTTCCCGTGTATAGAAATGTATTATTGTATGTATACTTATGTTTTTATTTAAATCTCATATACAATAAATTTATGGTAAAACGAAACCTTTATTACATAAATCTTTCTTTTTTTGTATCGGGGGAAGTGTTATGTGTATTTGATTTAGTTTAATTGTTCGCTTGTTAGTTTTACATGTTGTTTACTCCATTACGTGTTATTTTAATATAATTTTATTTACTGGATTTGACATTGTCTAGAAGTTTATTTCAGTAGTAAACATCTGATATTAGAGCTCTGTATATAATGCTGATCTAGTTCCTAACCTTGAGTTAGAACCAGTGAGAGTTGTGGTAAACAACTTTCTTTATATTATTTCCCAGAATAAGATTCATTAAGTGAAATCGAGACCATTCTAGGATTACGTGACAAATAACACGTATCAATTGTTACAAACTCTGTTTATTCCAGAGGACTGACCCACAGCCGGGCATCTGTTTTGCGTTGTAGTTAGATTAATTATTGATGTTTTGAGAAAGAATAGCTATTATTGCCAGAACACTTGAGAAGTCAAAGTATTTTATGTTGTGACCAGTTTTTGAGTTAATTATTTTATTTTTCTGTAATGATTTGGATTCCAAGAGATATATTTCCCCTGGAAATACTTGTGCTTTAAATTAATTACCGGACAAGGACAATGTTCAAAATTTGCACAGTATTTAAACATTGGAATATTATTTTCTTTGATTCAACAAAGAACTGTTGTTGGAATATTATTTTCTTTGATTCAGCAAAGAACTGTTGTAACATCAGAACGACTCTGTCCACAGCATTTATCATCACCTTTCATTTTTGATTTCAAAATGATGGTATAGAGTAATCAGAGATACGTGTGTTTTGCAAGTTTCCGTTTAGTTAATAATGTACGTTTTATTGTAGGGCAGATACTTTGACAGACGTATACAGAATGTGCCGACATATTACGAGGACGTATGCCAGCATTGTAAAGTTGCTGCGAGAAATAACAGCAAGAAAAGGGATAAAATCGATATAAAAGCAGAGGCCACACTATTTAAGGGATTTCATTAGTCTCGTTGAGTTCGCAAATGCAGTTATCGATAGATTACTTTATCCGTAAACGAAGAACATTTGCCTTTTATCAAAATCTTTGGGAACCACCTGACACAGTAATTAACAGGTGAAGCTAAACAACTGATAGAACATTTGTAATTGTAAATGGCTCGACAGGTAATTCAGTATAACAGTACATCGTGAAAGCTTGGTCAATAGGTGCTTCTTTATTCGGAAATTGTTTGACACAGGTAACTTATTTCAAACATTTCTCAAGCAGTAATAGCTCATAAATAACAATTTGCAGCTTAACCCATTTTAGCGATTGATCGGTCTTTGAACTTGGGCCTTTATTAAAGTGAGGATACATTTTTTCAATTTCTTGTTAGAATGATATTATCAAGAATGGAGTTTACATTTTGCTTTTCTGCTTTACGAGTAAAATGTTTTACTTTCCACCGATGGAAAGTCCGGGATGATAGAGTCTTTCATTATGTTTTCTCAATTTTATATTTCTGTTACTAGAAAAAATACCTTGACTTCCTCTGTAGATATGTTTTGTCTGTTCGTGATTGTAGTCAATATTTGCGTCCACGTATTCCCATGTATTGGCTTTATAGCTGTGTTAGACCATACTAGTTTCTTTATTCTACCTATAAGGCTAGTTTTGCAATGCTAAAGGAAGAAGAGAGAGTTTGAGAACATACAACTGTTATTAATTGAGACAGGGATACGAAATTATTTTCTAATGAAGATTTTGAAAACTATGTTGAATTTTGTCTATCTGAAACTGATAATCATGTAAACTTGTTTCCTGAAACTGAAGACATATAACGAATTTTCACCCTAAAACACCCTTTTCACCCTTAAATCAAAACATTCATTGCAGACAGAAGATTTGATATAAATTTTGTGTTTAGTTTTTATCAGATATTTTAACCGATGACCCATTTAGCTGGAAAGGACTTGATCGTATATTCATATATGTATTTTTAGGTACAGATTTTCGGCTCATAAAGCATATCAAGACAGGCGTAAGTTATTAACGTTTTAGCAAAAGCTTGGCAAGACCAATGAGCTGATTAAAAAAGAATTCTTCTCTCATTCTTATTTTAGCGTTGTCCTGAGTAAAGGTAAGAAATGTTGCACATCTCATATGCTTTTTTTTAGTCGAAAAGAAATAAAGCATTGTCTCAAAAACATATATATATATATATATATATATATATATATATATATATATATATATATATATATATATATATATATATATATATATATATATATATATATATATATATATATATATATATATATATATATATATATAGCAACGTAACAACTTAGACTTTCTAGTAGTAACAGGTTTACTTGCCTCTTTTACTGTTGTGCTATGCACAAGTTGACTGTTCTGTTTTCAGGTGGACCTGCTCCGCCGTTTTTGGTTGTTGTATTTTTAATTGTACCCGTAACTTTGTGTCCAGCTTCAGTGGTGTCCCTCAATAACACATCGCCTCCGACGACTAACTGAACAATTTATATTGGATTGGTTTTTAAAACAGAAATTTAACTATCTTTTGTGTCCCGAAGCACATGTTTACAGTGGCTGATATAGACCTAACCAGTGTGTGTGTGTGTGTGTGTGTGTGTGTGTGTGTGTAATAATGATGACTAACAAAAATTCTTACATATGTCCAATCTTAGAACACGTTAAAGTGACGGAGGCGCAATACAAACATCTTTGGCAAGGTCCAGGAGACGGAGACTTATCTTGGCTCAGAATAATTCAAGTTATTGTCATCATTATCATTAGCGGCAGGAATTACACCAACGACCCCGATGAATGACGGCAGTGGAGGTGGTCTAGAGGAAGAGATTTAATACAGCTGCAGTGAATGATCAAAGATTTATGAAATATGTGGATATTATTTAAAACAAGTCACCCCTATCTTTCAGAAATTAGAATTGCGGAATCCTTGACAAATAAAAATGCCCACAAAATGTGTATTGATTGTGTACATATCTTTATAATAATAATAATAATAATAATAATAATAGTGATAATAATAATAAACAAATATTAAGGTTGCATCAAAAGAGTGTATCACGTTTTAACATCCTACACATTTGTTAACCGCAACGACCCTTTTCATGGTGGCCATGAGGTTAATAGAAACATAAATACTACTCACTGACACAGCCACAAAGACATTCGTAACTTTTAACGGCTTAATTTCCTTCACACAAAAAATTATATTTTGAAAACCAAATAAATAAATATAGTTTCTACTTATTTTGAATATGTTTACTTTAAATATGTTTGAAATTTTTTTATATTTTTTTTACAGTTTTAACCTTTTTGACAGTTTATTTAAGAGCTTTTAAATTTTTTTACAATTTATGTTTTCAATTTGCAAAAATATGTTTAATTGTTTTTTCGGCATTTCCATTTCTATATAATCTCGCATTGTTAATTTCAGGCGCCATAATGCTTTAAGAGAATTGTTGAATGGTCTCGTCAGAAAAGTCTCTTGGTAGCACTAAAAGCATTCTTAATGAATATAAACTAATGTAAATTCCTAAATTAATTATCTGAGAACCTTGAGCTGTATAATAAATACCATTAAATTAAGTATGGAGTATATATAATTTTAAAATAAAACACCGGAAACTATGTTAGAGTTTTCTTAGTAAGATTAACCTTCTTCAATCTGTCTCTGGGATTTCATATCCCTTTTTTTTACGCTGTAAAGGTCAAATGCGTGTCTATTATCGGCTTTAAATATAGGCAGATTAGTGCAGTCTAAACACGGAATGTCCGTATTTAGTAAGTTTGCACTTTTTGCTAACTTTACTAGATCTTATCAGTACTCTCGTGACACCTGAGGATAAAACTTTCCGGTCTATTTTTCCTTGGTCGACACGGAGATTCCTACATCTCTTCAAAAACAAACAGAGAAGTCGGAGATGCCAATTTCTTAGATAGCCCAGCTAATGTTATCTGTCTCGGTCCACCATACGCGAGTAGTGAATGGGGGCACTTTACGTACAATGGGAATTAGCATTACAGACCCCCCCCCCCCGGGTCAGATTACGTACAATGGAAATTTAACATGGCGAAAAATCGTGGGTCAGATTACGTACAAGGGGAATTAACATGGCGATAAATTGTGGGTCACTTTACGTACAAGGGGAATTTAACATGGCGATAAATCGTGGGTCACTTTACGTATAAGGGGAATTGAACATGGGATTTTTTTTTTTTAAATTTTTTTTAAAATTTAAATTTAAATTTAAATTTAAAAAAGGGGTAGGCAATTGAAAAGTCATTCTCTTTTCGAGAAATATGGCTGGCCCTGAAAAGGGCCTTTGGGTTTCTTCTTCTAACACTTCCATTTCTTCAACCATCTTCTCACTTTTGTCACTATTCCTGTCTTCTTTTTCTCCTTTTCTGGCATCCAGTCTGGATGGCCCAAGGCTCTAAACTTTTACTGGACTTTCATCCAATTCTGATTTAGCCTTTCAAAATCAGCCTGTTTCTTTTTGTTTTCCTGATCTTTTCTTTCTTTATACCATCTCTCTTTAATCTTCATTACCTCTACCTCCATCACTTTTCTCATCAACTCCTCTCCTTTCCTAAGTCTTTCCTGACCTCTCTCCACATAAGAGCACTCTGTCCCATGTGACATTTTTTCAAGAAAGCACCTGACTTTGCTTGCATTGTCAAGTGCTTCCTTTAGGCTTCCCACTCTGACATAGGTGGGATTTATCATACCTCTCAATCTCTTTTCCTCCTCTTCTATCATTCCTGCTATCACTTCTTTTGCTATGTTTAGACATTTAGCGTAGTCCAGGTATTCTGCTATCTTCCATTCTTTTTCTAGTCTCTCCACTACATAGATACCATCTATTATCCAGTTGTATATATGTACCAAATTGTTGAACAAGTCACTTGCAACCACCATCTTCGTTTTTATTATTCCGTAGAATGGTTGGAACGACGAACGTGGTGGGTTCTTATAGTGAAAGCGCGGAAGTGATGAAAAACATCCCCCTAAAAACATAAAATTGATCTTACCTAGATCATGACCAAACAACGCTCGGACGTGAAGGAAAACATCGCCCACTTTTCTCATTTCATATAATAAAACCCAAACTATACTCTTCACATACGCTAAGAAACAATAAAGAAACCCATAATCTACTATTCACACAAACTTTACTTGAGCAGTTACAAACACAAACACAAACACTCACACTATTAATAAAGAGTTAATGTTTATATTCACACTACTCTACCTAACACACATTGGCAAATTGATAGTTATTTCTTTTCTTGAGTATTGTGTAGCCCTGAAAAGGGCTGTTTTTTTTTAACTTCATGGACACCTGGTTAATGGTGGCACCTTCCAGGCCTGGCGCCACATACACATCTTGTTCCCCAGTTACTTTTTACTTTTTTGGGGGAGAGAACAGAGGCAGGATATGTGGCTTCAGAATCCCAATTTTCGGTTTCTGGGATTCTGAAATTTCTTCTTCTCGCCTTTTCCTCCTCCTCTTCTTTGTTTCTTCTCTCCTCCTCCTCTTCTTTGTTTCTTCTTTCCTCCTCTTCTTTGTTTCTTCTTTCCTCTTCCTCTCTTATCCTTCCCTCTTCCACAATGGCTTCCGCGGCCAGTTCATTTAGTATGCGCCTGGCATATTCCAGATGCACATGAAGTTCCAACAGTTTCGCCAGTCTCGTGTTCATTTTTGGTGTTGATCAATCAACAAGGGTAGCTGGACTGCCGAACGAGTTTCAATTTATACTGAAAGCGCGGAAGTGATGGAAAACATCCCCTAAAAACATAAAATTGATCTTACCTAGATCATGACCAAAAAACAACGCGCGGACCTAAAAGAAACACTCACTCACTTTTTATGCTACCCATTACTATTCTAAAAATTTTTTGTTATTAACCACTTCAATAGACTATCCACATACGCAAAGCAATCCAATCTAACCCCAAATATACGCCTCAAACACCAAAAAAGACATCATTTTAATCTACTATCCATACCAACGTACGTGAGCACTTACAAACACAAACACATACCCTCACATTTTTTAAAAAAGAGTTAGTGTTTATTTTCACACTGCTCTACCTACACACATTGGCAAATTGATGGTTATTTCTTTTCTAGAGTATTGGGTAGCCCTGAAAAGGGCTGTTTTTTTGTTTGCTATGGCAATCTTTTTTTAGTTTCTAAGAATGCGATGTCCTCTGAGGATAGACTTTCTGGCGATAGGTCTGCTTCTTCGGAAAGAGAAGAAGAACTCTTTGGTGTCGATACGGCAATCGACAAAGCCTCTGTCAGCTTCAGGTTGCTGCTGCTGTTGTTGTTGCTGCTGTTGCTGCTGTCTCTGAAGTCTGTACTTCTCTGTCCATTCTTCTTTCTCCCTGTTCACTTCTTCTCTGAAGAGCTCTTCTATCAGGTCTTCAGTGACTTTTAACATTCTCACATTCTCTATTTCTTCTGGCTTCGGTATCAGACTGTCTGACCCTATGCAAATTCACGTAGGCTTCGTTTAGCTTGGCTAGTTTGGAGCACATCTTCGTAGGAGGATGAGTCGACAATGGATGGTTAGACTGGAAACAACCCCCGGTTCTTAAAGTCAAAGCGCGGACGTGAAGGAAAACATCCCCCACACAGTTTACGAGCCGCAACGTTCAGTGAGTGTCATGAGAGGGATAGTAAGAAATTAAAGAGCATGAATCCATCATTCTTATAGCTAAACAAACCACAAAGGAATTTTTTTCAAAACACAACATTTTTTATTCAATAATCACTTAACACTAAACAACAACTCTAACATTTTTTAAACAATAATCCAACAATATAACATCAAACTATTGTTTCAAATTACAAACATTTTTTTCAATTTACAGTCTACTTTAAACAGGGCTGAAAACGTTGTGAATGAAATTGTGATTTCCACTGTTGGAAGTCATTAGGCCATTGATGGACACTACGTTTCCTAGCTTGAGACAAAAGATAAGCATAATGGTCACAAAACCATCGATCTACTTTCACATCGTTTCTAGAAGAAGAACGATGATCAAAATGAGTCACTAAATGTTCTAAGGAATAGCCCAGGCTGCGATGATGCAGAAAATACACACAGTACTGTCCACACACCAAGGAATCTGTGCCTTGTAATTTCACATTATTGAATCGGGTGGTCTGAGCATTTCTTCTCATAAAGTCAATGATATCGTCTTCCAAAGGGGGCAATCCGTACGAATCGAAATATTCCACACATCCTTCTTGAGGAAAGTAGACGGCTACCCAGTGGGTTCCTGGGAGATGACTGTCGTCCGTGTTGATCACGTAAGCTTGATGGTCTTTAGGTTTGCGATGAGGGAGTTCATCTTTAGCACAGACGACAGGATTCCAAGAAGCCGTATACGAACTGTGGTTCAAAAGGTAATAAAGTTCCCAGGTATCCATGTTTTGTGTGGTTTTTTTCTTCTTCACAGGTAATAATATGTCGTCAATTCGATCCTGACTTTTTGCTTGAAAATGTCTGACAAATAATCGTTTCTTCGTTTCGTCTCCTCACTTTGATTCAGAAAAGCTTCAATACGATGGATCTCTTGAGTGGTTAATGGTGGACAAGAATGTTCACGCAAGTCTTTATACCACTAGTGCAACACGTCTTCGTCCGAGATGAGACTCCAAGCTTCGTCCAGATACTCGTCCAATTTTTCTTCTTGACTCAACATCAGGCATTTATCGTGTTGAATTTGACTGGGATGATCGTTTTGACATCCATAGCAATTTTTCTTGATCAACTCCGTCATTTTTTCCACCAAGTGTTTGGCAAAACAGGAGACTAAATGGGCTTCTTGTTCTGGCCATCTCCATTTCATTATGACAACTTCTTCGTCTTTGTCTTGAGATTCTCCTTCCATGGTCTCCTCACATTTCATCTCCAAAGTTTTTCCACTAGGTAAAGAGGGATAACAGTCTTCCATAGCTTCTAATAATCTAGAATGACTTCTCTCAAACTGTTGATTTCTATGGTATTATCGAATTCTGCATACAGGATGACGTTCACTGTATCGTCCAGTGGCTTTTTAAACTGAAGTTCCACACGAATCTGGCCGGATTTTATAGAGTGGAAATGTCCCTCGTCGCTGCCTTGGTCTGGAGTGAAATCGAAAGCCCACAAAGCATAACCTCCTGCATAATCCTCGTACGTAATGCCATGACTGGTATTGGTTCCTAACTGTCCCGTGGCTTCGTACAGGGAGAAGTACGATCTCAAGTAATTCTTCTTCTCAAAGTCAGGTTGGAAAGGTCGGGTACACAAGGTCTTGCCAAGGTGTCGAAAGTGGAAAGGATTTTCAGCGAAGGCTCCATTGAAGGCTGAATTCTTGACCATACCAAGGATTAAACGTTTGGGTAACTGTCCTTGAAACAGATGATCTTCGATCATGGATCGCTGTCCCTTGGGAATGGTGAAGGTTTTCACTTCCACGCGACGGATCGGATACTTGGCGGTCGTTCTGCTCAACGTCTGACTGATGTCGTTTCCCACTTTGGGTAACACTTCCACGCGTCGTACGTAGAGTTTGGCCTCCTCGATTTTGCTTTTAGGAGTGCCAGCAGCAGTATCAGCCAACAAATGGAAAGCGGCACTGCTGCGATTCAGTCTCAAGCGGACATTTATGCCGTTCAGCAAATATTTCTCTTGCAACCACATGTCCAAATGCAAACGATCCATCAGTTCTAAACTCTGTCCATCCGTGATTTTCTTTCGTCTTTCCTCAAAGCAGTCATTGTCAGTTGCGTCAAACTTGCCCGCTTCGTCAGGTTCCCATAGCACACAAGCATTGAGATGAGTGTTCTTGGCATCTATTCCGTACGTCAAGAGATTTTCCAGGTAGGCACGATAAGGGTAAGTATCCATGCTGCTGCTGACCAGTTTGTTATTCAAGTACAAGTCCACTGAGCTGAACAAGGAATGCATGAAATTGTTGATGGGAGCTATATTCTCGGTGTCTTCTACTCCACCATTATCCTTATCTAGAACTTTTACTTTCAAGTACAAGTAACTGCTATTCAGATCGATGTAATCTTCGGGCTGTCCTTTGATTTCGAACTCGATGGGAGCGGAATCCGTCAAAGAGGAGACGGGGTGAAATTCCACCCATTAGGATTCTTGCATCGTCATCATCGTGGGGGGCATGGCAAACAGGTCCAGTTCCGTCTTGGAACAAGCGCAAGATTCTCGGTTCATCATTTTTCTCTGTGTCTCAATAATCGAAAACGTCTAAACGTTGTCGTAAACGATGGGTAATTCGTTTTTCTTCATCATGACCATTCTCATATTTATGTCTCCGCCCAACATGTCATACAATTCATGACAAAATAAAATGGACAGGATTTTACTCCCGTCAAATCTCATCGAGAAGCGACGAGCTGTTTTGTGGTATTCCATGGTGACACTTTTTCTGACACTCTCCAAAGCTTTAAGAAACACGCTATTAAACCTGGTGGCTATGGTGCTGACCAAATGTTGACCACTAAAATAATAGCCTGGGGGAATGAACAAGTGGTAGGTCCACTTTTGATTTTGTGTACGGGTTTTCTTGTCATATTTGACATTCTTATCCAAGTACTCTTGCACTTGCTCGTCATGAACTTCCACATCAAAAAAAGTTTGATTGGGAAGGACATTGAGGACTTGGGTCGGGTGAATGATTTCCACTAAAGCCACTTCCCAATGGGCTTCGTGATCTAAGGGGATGGCCTGAGGTAATTTGGCCGTGTAACAGCACAACGTGTTGTGGGGAAACACCTCCATGGAACTGTCACTGGGTAAGGTTAAGTAAAATTGGTTTTCGTGACTCATAATTCCAGAGTTCTGTGGCTGTCCGAGGGGTTAGTGGACGTCAGAGGCGTGTGTCCGCCCAAAATGGGGTTCTGATTGTGATTGGAGTGGTGACTGACACTGGCACTGGACACAAGGTTCCCGTGGTTCCCGTTGGAAGAGAATTTCAGGGAGGGATTGGGAAGCAGGTAACCGATGCAACTGCTCAATAAAATGGTCCACAATTGTTTGTCTCCTTGTTGCAAACTCAAATTGGCGATGGCTGCCCCGATGACACAATACACCACGAAGATTTGGCAGAAAAAGACGATTTGCGTTTTAGGCACACGTTCTCCACACCACACCCACAAGGGTTGTTTATGTAGATCTTGCACAGAAGAACTGGGTGAAGGAGGAGTGGTCGACGTAGCTGCGTCTGCTGTGTGAAAGGGCATGATGGTCACTTCTTTTTATAGTCGATGACTTGCAAAGCGTCGATCCAAGAATCAAAACTGGGTGGATATCCTTTCCAACGTACTTTGACTTCTTTGACACGTCGTTTGCCCACTTTACGGGTTCTGCGTTCGAGAATGCTTTCGATGTCGTACACGTCGTCTTCTTTTTTGGTGACACGTTGTAACTCGGGCAAATAAAACGTTCCTTTGAGCACTTCTCCGTTCATGTCTTCCAATTTATAGACGGCAGGATGACGGCCATGCACTCGTCCAATGACGCGAAACAATTCGGTTGTCCAGTTAGGTAAGTAACCTTTGTCGAAAGTGCGTTTGGTTTTGCCAATGCGCACCCAATCTCCTACGGCCAAGTCTCCACTTTTCTTCGGAACAGCCCTCGTCGGGGACGTACCAAACAGGTGCTCAAACACTAACACTTCGTTCTCGGGAGTCACGTCTTGCGGGGTACGTCCGATGCTTCGATGGTAAGATTGGTTGTACGCTTGCACTAGGTGCGGTAAGATGTCGATGTACTTCAGAGTGTGGTGATGCGTAAAATATTTCCACATGCGTTCTTTCAAAGTGCGTTGAAAACGTTCCACGATGCTGGCTTTGATTTCGGGATTCTGGGTGGTAAAGAAATGAATGTCACGTTTCTTTAATTCTTTTTGGAAAGCTTGGTTCAGAAATTCGGTGCCTTTGTCCGTTTGCTATCGAAGAGGGTGACGACCGCTTTGTTTCAACACCCGTTGCAGGGCTCGCACTAACTCGCCGCTGGATTTGGAAGTCAAGGGCACGACCCAGGCAAATTTGGAAAAGACGTCGATGACACAAAACAAATATTTGTAGCCACGATTGTAGCTGGCCAAATGAGAGACATCGGCTAAATCGGCTTGCCATTGATGATCGATGCCTTCCACTCGGGTGCGACTTCTGGCAAACTTGCGTCGAATGGGTTTGTGTAAAGTGTAGGTAGCTTGTTCTTGTAACCATCGTTGCACTTGAGGTAAACGGAGACTTTTCGCGTTTTGGCAGCACGATACAATTTTTGAACTCCTGCGTAACCTGCAGGATAGGAGGGATCGTAGTAAATGCTGGCTAACACTTTTTCCATTTTTTTATTTTTTGTGTTAATAAGGCACCCACTCTTGGAGGATGCTACATTTTTTTTCTTGGGGTATTTTCTTGGATTGCAATTCTTTGCGTGTGCGACCGGCAATAGGTGTTGAAGAGGAGGATGTCTGAGCGGGGGATATCGGTTCTTGTTTCACTTCTGTCTTCACTTCTGTCTTCACTTTCTTTTTCTCTTGTGATGAAGAAGGGGTGGCCATCATCTTTTTAATCCATCCAATTCTGGAGGTAGGTGGTGTTGTTAACTTGCGTACTTTTTCTGGTGGAGTTTGAAACCCTTCTTCTTCTTCTCCTTTTTCTGTCTTGGTCACGGGTAGTGATGGTACTGGTACTGGTACTGGTACTGGTGATGGTGCTGGACTTTTCATCAAGCTCTTAAAATCTTTCAGAGTGGGTAGAGCTGTTTCGGCTAAAGCTTTCTGGTGAAAGAGTTGCAGTCGTTGCAAGAGTTGACCGTACTTTTGCGATTTTTCTGTTTCGGACAAATCTTGGCGATCCATCAAGGACTGCAATTCGTGTTGTAACTGGGACATCTCGCTCAAATAGGGATTGCGAGGTAAATGCGGGGTGCGTTGTTCTTGCCACCGATGGTATTCCATCCATCGTTTGTAAGGCACTAAAGCTAGTTTTCGTCCTTCCATGGGGTTGTCAGGGGTCGATTCTGAGATCTTGGGACTTCCGAGGGCCTTTTTATCTTGCTCCCACCAGTCCTCCCAACATGGTTCCCAAGACTCCTTTCAGTATTGGACCTAACAAGAGAGGTAAAATGCCTCCACGTTGGACCAACATCTTCTTCTTTTGACGAATGGGAATTTTCTTTTGAACCATTTGGAGAAGAACATGACGATGTTTGCCTAAGCATTGTTTCTGGTGTTTGGACAAAGGGACCGTGCCTTTCAAGACGTTCAAACAACATTCGCACACGGTATCGATGACCTCTTTGGAGGCCGATTGAATGAGTTTTTTTCGTAGGGGTGGAGAAGCTTTGGACAGGACAGATAACATGTCCCCATGTTTGACTAAACGTGGTGGCAGTCCTTTCCTTTTCTTTCCTTGGGGTTTTCTGGAGGGTGACATCTTTGAGTCTTCAGAAGCACCAAAAACACTGATACCCTACTTGGTCACACGCCTTTTTTATACTGGAACGCGTCGCCACTGATTGTCTTTACGTCGTATCAGTTTGAGGACAGGCATGACACGTCGTGCAGGGGTACGTAACGGACTAAATCGAGCCAGTTCTTGCTTGGACAAATCCAGTAAACTTTGTAACATGCCCGATCTTTCTTGGACTTTGATTTTGGGAGAAGGTACTTTGTGAGCAGCAGCCACTGCCACTAAATTGGAGGGTCCTGCCACTGGGGAAGTTCTTTTTGGGGTCGTCACCTGAGAAGTTCTTGGTGTAATCAACGTCTCCAAGTACTCTTCAGTTCTTGGTGTCATCAACGGAGAAGTGGATGAACGTGAGGATGCCGGAGACGCAGTCACCGCCGTGA
Organism: Sinohyriopsis cumingii; assembly: GCA_028554795.2. Classification (NCBI taxonomy): domain Eukaryota; kingdom Metazoa; phylum Mollusca; class Bivalvia; order Unionida; family Unionidae; genus Sinohyriopsis; species Sinohyriopsis cumingii. Next base: position 117,826,239 of record CM068826.1, on the reverse strand, counting down.
CAGATCGTGCTTTGCGAGTGTAAGGTTGCGTCCTGGCCTAAGTGCCTCTCTTGCGACTAGTTTTCTTCTGTGGGCTTTTCTTTTTCTGGGGACTTTTTCTCTGTTTCTTTTTCTGGGGGCTTCTTTTCTTTTTCTGGGGTAGTATCTGGTCAGAGGAGGGTCCTGCCACTGGAGAAGTTCTCCTTGGGGACCTGGTCTTTTTCTTTTTCTTCTTGGGGCTTCGTTGGACTTTTTTCTTGGGGATAACTTTGGAGGCATTAGGATCCCATCTTAAGAGAGAGCGAATGATGACCCCGCCTAGAGTACCACTCCCTCCAGGTTTCAAAATGATTTGTTTTTTGGTTTGAGTGTCGATGCGGGGATCGGCCAGTTGGACCAAAGCGACTTTGTTTCGATCGAAAAAGCGTTTGGTTTGATGAGGAATCTGAATGATTCCTTGGAATAATTGACGTGCAGTCACCGTGAACCATCGTAAGACTTCTTTGAGACTAGCTTCTAAGACACGAGCTCGTGTTTGTGGATGTTTTTCTCGACTGATGCCATACAAGGCACGAATCAATTTGACGGGAAGATGCGACTGAAGGGACGTCATGTTCAAAATGTGTGAGACAGACGAAAAAGGGTCTGAGGTTTTTATAGATTTTTTTATGTGGAGTGAAATGAAGTCGAGGGCGGAGAAGTGTACAGGACAGGGCCTCCGTCTTGGCACCAGTGGTGAAACAAGTGGGTACGAAATCGCAAATCCTCGGGGGTGGTTGGTTTCAAATCGACGAGTAAATAGGCGTGTGGCGTTTGAGTGGCATCGTCGTACGCCTGAGTCAGCCAAGGCGTTCCTAACTGTTTGGCTAAGACTTGCACTTGCGATTTATCTCGAGGGCTTTTAAACAAGACCACGTAATGCGCATTGAGACTGATGGTGCGATGGGCTTTACTTTGTTGAAACAAATTGTGTGTGATGTAAACGACACTGGCATTACGGTGATGCCCTTTGCGCGTGAACCACAGTTTAATTTCTTCTTCGTCTTCTCCTAACATGTCGTCGAAAATGACCAAATGGGTTTGACGGGAGTCAGAGACGATGCCGTCGTCTTCTTTAGGAATGCCTTCCACAAACACGATAGAATCACCTTGACTTTCTCGCAAGAGGCTGTACGCCGATTGCCACTCTTTGTAACACCACACGATCCGTTGAGGTGGCCGATCGATCAAATGATGTTTATGTTCGATCAAACGTTTGACGAATTCGGTTTTGCCTGAACCGTTAGGTCCAGCAATGAGCATGTTAAAGGGATGGCGAAGATACAAAGCCTCCCAACTGGCACGATCTAAGTGTTCGTCGATGACTTTGACAGTGGAGGAAGAGGGAGCAGAGACAGCAGAGGTAGCCATAGTGTGAGAAATGTCACTTGTGACACGAAAACAAACAAGACAAGAGTTTATATACTTTTTCAGAACACGTTTATTGAATTTTTTTTTTAAACATGAATACGAAAGACAAAAATACATAAAAGCCAAAGGCTTAAGTACAAGGATAAAAGGCACATGATAACCATTAACGTGGAATAAAAACAAGTGTCTGTACAACAACATGTTTTGGGTAATGTTCTAACCAGTTCTATAGTAGGGGGTAGTAAGGTCACACAAGTGTCCTCCCGAAAGGGTCTTTCAGGCCTGTCCACGACAGTCCCGTCCTGGGTGACGGGTTCTTCTGGCACCGTCACTAACACGGGTTGAAAAGTAACTTTTTTCCTTGAACAACTCTCGTGCATACTGGGCCACTTCTTGGGTCCAAGCCTCAAAACTCCATTCTTTCCAGGCACGGACATCTGTCCAATGGGGATGTAAGTCACAAGCTACACACACATCGTCATACACGTCTGGGGTAGCTAAAAGTTGACGAATCTTTTTTTCCTGTTGAGGTCGAGAAGTATCCAGATGAAAACGCAAGGCTTTGAGCAAAAGGAGTTTTTCGTGACCATTTAAGGCCATTGAGGTGGTAAGTACTGATCGTAAAGAGTCCACAAAGAATCGGCTGGTAAACGAAATCCCAGAAAACAAGTCACTAAGACACACACCACTTGTCGACCCAAAATTGAATGGATACAGTTCTTGTAATAATCGATGGTAATGATCCACGGTTTGAATATGGTCATTGAGTTCCTTCCACGGAATCTGTTCAATGACATGTGACATAAGTCGTGGCATGGCAGCCTGTTTTTATATTCTCTTTTTGTCGGATGCAATACACGTACTTTCTAGTCAGAGATCTTCGTTCTCCAGTAGGGAATTTAAATGTTACATACTGTAACCGAAACGTCAGAGTTCGTTTAGAAGTTTCGTCTTCCGCTAAGCAGATTCCACGTAACAAATGTTGGTAATCCTTTAACTCGTCTTCCTCAATACGTTGCAGTAAGTGAATGTCGAAGTAACCAAAATTATGAACATGTACATCATTGGCGACCTCAAAGTTTTGAACAATGTCTGACCACTGAAACAATTTCTGACGAATCAGTTTTCTTATACCATTCATGTACCAGTGGTTAAAGATCTGGTGACGTAACGGATGCAATTGTTCTTTACGTTTGACTTGTATTTTCACCAGCTCTCGGTAAATCCTTTCTCTCAACTCCTCAGGTAAGCCCAAAATGTTCTCTTGTAAAGTATCCATAAGTATATACACTGTTTTTGGAATCGTTTGGTGGTGGCCAATAGCCTCGTTTAACTTTGTGCCTGATGTAATATCCACTCATAATCAGTCTTCTTGTACTTTGGAACAGAGCATAATTTAAAAACGGTTGAATAACTTTGCGTTTGCGTTTCACTTGTATTTTGATCAGTTCTCGGTAAATGCGTTCTCTCAACTCCACAGGCAAAGCACGAATGTTCTCTTGTAAAGTATCCATGAATAGGTCATACTAAATCCTCTTTGGTCTGACACAAGACATGTACTGTTTGCACAGACATGGTTTCAATTCATTGTCGAATCTAAATCGTTTAGTTACTAATTTACACGTTACAATTCGTTCAGAAGTTTCCTCTTTCACCAAGTTGACATTGTGTACAAGATGTTGGTAATTCGTTAACTCTTCCTCTGGAATTCGATGCAGTACGTTTACAATGTAGTAGATAGAATCGTCAATACCAAACCATTCCTTTTTAAAACCAGGGGGTCGTTGATCAATGTCTGTCCAATGGAACACTTTCAACTCAATCAGTCCTTGTATAGCATTCAGGTACCAGTGGTTCAAACACCGGTGACGTAACGGATGCAATTGTTCTTTACGTTTCACTTGTATTTTGACCAGCTCTCGGTAAATGCGTTCTCTCAACTCCACAGGCAAAGCACGAATGTTCTCGTGTAAAGTATCCATGAACAGATTATGGTAAGTTACTTCAGTGTCTCGGTCCCACTAAGGGTAAGTAATGACAATTCGGTGACCATCGAGCGTGTTCTACGTAGGCCGAATCTTGAGGTTCCCAGTGGTGAAGTGACACACCGCAACTGAAGCACTTGACTTTATCTCCTTCGCCCAAGTAGAAAAATCCGGCTCTGGCTAATTCTTCGGGGGTCGGGCCTCCCAGATACTTAGGCTATTTTCCTTTGAACGATTGAAGACGATTTTCAAAGTCGCAGTATTCCGACAAACGCACAGGGAACGAATATTCGTCTTTCACAGGTTCGTTTCGATGAGGGTTGAGTGACATGGGCAGGAGTTTGCTCAGGGCTGGATGACATCGGTAGGAGGGTAGACGTGAAGGTGAACATTCCCCTTTAAAACGAAACCCAGTAAAATGTCCAAGAGGACGAGCGGCATCACTTTCGCATCCCTCAGGTTTGACACGTACAGCATCACTTTCCATGATAGGGGTCGTAAGAACAAAGTTCCCATGATGCTTTACGGCATCGCTCAGGTCACAACGTAGAGCATCATACCCATCGCAAGGCTCACAATCGCATTCCACTTCAGAAGCCTCACACTTGAATTGTGCCTTTCTAAACAACTTGTTTCGTGCTTCTCTGAAAGTATTCATCTTGTTCGCTCGGTCTTGGTAGTCACAATGAACTATCGATCTTGCCTACGGTTCCTTTTTTATATACAGACCAATACCGACGTTTCCATACGGTAAGGTGAAATGATTGGGAAGTCGCACTCGAATCTGGTACAAGATTTGATAGACTTTTTCCAAGGGCCGACTGACGATGTGGTGAGTGGGTAAACGTATAATCTTGTTCGATTGATAGGTGGTCACTTTAAAGTATCCATCCTCACCCGATTGCAAGGCTTCTTTCAATACCCCAAAGTTGACCACTCGACTGGTACGATAATTCAGAGTCAGTCCTTTCACTTTGCACGTCTTGTGCACTTCTCCTTGTTTGTCACGGTATTCGTAGCCGTAATTTTTAGGACCGCCACTGACGAAACTTAGAATCTTGTCGTCGGGATGCTCGTTTGTCCAGGCTCCTAAACGGTCTCCTTCGATGTCAGGGTGCTGTTGACTCGGGTGATGGATGTAAATGCAACTGTCCGTGTCAAAGTACAGGACGCGTTCCCCTAACAGTTCTAAAGCTTCGTACAATTTTAAGCGAGCATGAGCTGTCACGTAAGCCGCAATGATGACATTTCCAAAAGGGTCGTCTTGTACAAAGTCCAGATCTTCTTCGTAATTGACCAAGATCAAATCCTCTCGAACGACGTCCACGTGTTTCATGTATTTGGTTTTGTCGTGAATCATCTGGAAGTAGCGGGAAGGTTCTGTCAAATATTCCGTCTTGGGTAAACACGGTCGTTGTGCCATTTTACCAAACAAGCAATTTAACATCACTTTGGCAAACGATCGCCTGCCTACGTTTTTCTCGATGTGGTCTAAAGAGATGCCTTCTTGTTCATAGTATTTCTCTTTGAATTGTATTTGGTCTTCGGGAGTGTGACACCAAGACGGATAGCCGCTGGCTTCTTGCTTCAGTTTCAAAAAGGCATCCACGTAGTCATCGAAAATGCCTTTCTGACTGGGGTCACCCATGTGGTATTGTTGTGTCTTGGGAAAGTGGCAAATTTCGTACACTTCTAACAGTTGGTATCCCATGTCCAAAGCTTTGAACAATTCTACGCTGACCCAGGTTCCCGTCAAGGCACGTTCTTCCTGGCTGTGCTGACAAGGTTGGTCTTGGTTGCACGTTTCGGCACAAGTACGGCACAAGGGAAACATCAGTTTGCCTTGACGATGGTGAGGTAAGACGGGATGGTATAGGTTCGTGGGAGGCAAAACTTTACACTTGATCAAGCCTTCGTATTGTCGAATGTTTTTCAGGTCGATGTGTAGCGTGAACAATTGCGGGTGTCCTACAGGAAAGTGGCAATATTTGCACACGTAGGGATACAGCGAACACACGTCCAAGTATTTGATTTCTTCTCCTTTCTCTTCGTCGGCTTGGTACAGCAATCAGGTGGCATTGGTCCTTCCTCCGTACAAACTATCCCTCGGGTTCAGCGGGTCCATGAACTGGTAACTTTCCACGAGGCGTTTAAACTCGGGATCGGTTTTCATACGGTGATCGTACTCGTGTTCCCACATTTCCACCACTTGGTATCCTCCCTGTTCCAACTTTAGGCGTCGCTGACAAGTGTCGTGGTACAAGTCTTCCATGGTCCGTTGTAAAAACTGATTTTTAGTGCTACGATCAGGGTAACAGACGGGACATCCGTGAAATAAGCAACCGTTAAACTCGTACACAATCTTCGGGTTTTCTAAGTCCCAGTCATCGACCGAATACGTTCCGATGGTCTTTTCGCCTCCTCCGTTGCGGGCATGCTGAATCCATTTGTCTTCCTTGTCGCACAAGTAATGTAACCAGCGTAGGGCTTTGACCGAGTATTGACGTTTGACAAAGTGGGTCGTTTGAGGGCTGATGACAGCCACGGTGTTTTCAGGCATGAATCGTTGCCGGTACACTAAGGAACACGCTTTGGCAATGGTGCAAGCTTCTTTCAAAGGATCGACCCCTCCGTGTTCCATGAACAGTTCTCGAAATTTTCCACAGCAACGCCGTAAAATGTCCACGTCGGAACGACAATACTTTAGCATTTCTTCCTGAAAGTCGAAAGGGTCTGAGGCGTGAGCCTGGTACCAAGCGTAGAAAGCTTCTCGTTGTTCGGTACGCATGTTGTCGGGGTCGTAATAGTGAGCCTCAGGTAAATGGGGTAGAACGGCGTGTTGATTGGCTTCCGTATTGAAAAAGTGTGGAAAGTACCCTTTAGCCATTTCTGTCATTCCAAACGTTTTAGGCATTCGGCTCAAAGGCATGGCCAAATAGCTCATCGAATCTTTAAACTGTACTTGCCCCACTTGCATGAAAATGATTTTGGCTCAGTTCAAAGTCACTTGAGGACGCTCGGTGCCTTGTTCCGTATAGTATCTCAAAAGAAACTGTCCATCGTATCCGGAGAAATTGTGAGCCATCACCGTGGCATGACGATGACAATCTCCGTAACGTTCGATGTCCTCTTGGCTCCACGTCTTGTCGATGGGGTCTAAGACCCATTGGGCAAAATCGGCTAACGTGTTCGGTCCCCGAAAGATTTTTTCACGCCCTCCGGGAATCTTGCTGCAGTGAGGGCAATGACTGAAGATAGGTTCTTGAATGCACTTCTCGCACGCTCGATGAGCCACGCAGAAATTAGGAATGTGAATGCCAGTCTCTTGCATGCATTCGAAATCGAAAAAGATGAAATTGCCTTTCTTCTTGTGACCGTCCTCTTTCTCTGGTGGGGGTTGGTATTTTTGCACGTAGCATTGGTGTTCCAAGTCCACGATGTGGTGACAAATGTGACATTTTTTCTTTCCTTGACATACGTGTGCCTTGGTACTATTGGTACGTAGGCCTTGTCCACACGTAGGGCACATTCTCAGCAGTTGACAAGCACATTTCTTCTGTGAACCTTGCGTCTTCAAATGTTGATGGTAACAGGTAGGGCTGACAAACGTGCGCAGACAAGTTGAACAAGGCACTGGTTCTTCACTCAGACAGGGTGGAGAGGCCAAACATCCTGGGCATTTCATTTCACAATGCTTGTGTTGCTCTCGATTGTTATAACCATAATCACATTTCTCACAATAATAAGCATATCCCAGGAATCCGGTGATGGTAGTAATGGTATCGAAATGGTCATCGTGATAATAAACATGAATGTATTTTCCGTCCTTAAAATCTTGGCCTCGAAACAACAGAGGTCCGCGCATTTCTTGAGGGTGCACTTTCAAGGTGTAGAGTGGAGGTAGGACATCTTGCAATTTTTGCATCTCAGGAATGCCACAGGGTGTGTCTTTGGACAGGTCAGCTTGTTGCAACAGGAGTTCTGCTTCGTTTCGTTGTTTGGCTCGATAGGAACGTTGAATAGTGTTCCAGGTTCTTTTCCATTCTACCGTGTCGTTCTTGTTGGCATAGGTTCGTCCCACCACGATGGCACGGGCTAAACACATCTGGTCTTGAGTGTTGTTAATTCGGACGAGACTTGTTTTGGTGTTGCGAAGGTCGTCCACCAATAACATATTTTTGCGTCCTGTCCCTTGAGGAGGAGAGACGTGGGTCATGTCCAGTGTGGCTTTACCATCGGTGATGTCAAACTGATCATTAGATTGTTGTACGTGCTGAATCTTGTCCATGACTTTGCAAGCGGTCAATTCTTCAGGGGTGCTAAACTCGATCCAAACAGGGGATTTCAAACCGTCGTGTTGTATGGAAAGTCTCAAGCGATCGTCTTCTTTGGGTTGACATTGTCGCTTGAGTGCAGTGAGCAAAGAATCCCACACCCCAGTGATGAACACTTCTGCTTTCTCTAACGGCACTTCAGCCTTGAAATCTTTAAACTTCACCGTATATTTGTAAGCCGTGGTTCTAAATTTTCTAGAGGAGCGCTTTTCCGTCTCTCGAATGGAATAGTATTTTTCAGGGTTGACTAAGGGTGGTGATCTTGGTTTAGATGGTTTGGATTCTGGTTCACTCATGTCCTCTTCAAAATCACTGGCATGAATTTGTGCCAAGATTTCAGCCCTGGTACGAGGCGATAGATCACGTTTCTGCCTCTTACTTTCTTCTTCTTTCTTCTCAAATGAATAGGATCGTTTCATCTTGAGTGCAAAACGTCAAATGACTCAAGTTTAAACACCATAGACTAATTTATAGTCATGGCAGACCAGCGTATATAAAAGGGTGTGTGTCTTGTCCTTTCACTATTCATTTCACTCTCAAGCTGAGCACAACGATGGAAGAAACTAACCAAATCGAACGTTTCGTCAGAGCTTTGCGAGGGGTCATTAGAAAATTCTCTTCAGACCAGCCTACGGACTACTCTCCTTCCTTTCGAGATAAAAGTCAAGATACTTGCTGTATCTGTCAGAAGAAAGGGCATTGGTCTTCAGAGTGTCCAGACCGTCAAAAAAGTAAAAAAACTGGGACTAAAAAAGACAAAAGTCAAGATACCTGTTATTATTGTAAAGAAAAAGGACATTGGTCTCCAGATTGCCCAAAAAAGAAACAAGAGGAGTCAGAAGAAAAGAAGGATTCTTCAGAAGAAGAGAGGGATTCTTCAGAGGAAGAAGAGGAAGAAAGAAGACAATTCTATTTACAAGAGACAAAGAAACAGGAGAAGAAAAGAAGAAGGGAAGAAAATGAGGAAAAGACGGTGAAGAAATTTAAAAAACAGAGAGACTAAACAAGGAGAAAGAAGAAGTCAATGAACTTTTTTTAAAGTGTTCTGTTGTGAATTGTGAATTGGATTGTAACAATGGATAAAAGAATAAATTAATGATATAAGGTAAGTGTCTTTGAGTTTTGATTTTAAAATAAGAAGCTACACTCACGCACTCATACACAGACACGTACTACAGGGGTAAAATGGGTTGGGTTTTTTTTTTGAGTTATTGGCAAATTGAAAGGCTATCTCTTTTCGAGAAAATGTGGGTGGCCCTGAAAAGGGCCTTTTTTTCTTTATGGTGTAGGGTGAGTTTAAGCAATCAACTTTAACTGCTTTAAGCCTTTGCCACGGCCAAGGCCTATTTCTGGACTGCGTAATGTTGATGATGATGATGATTGGGTTGAAATCACTAAGGGTGGTACGGTAAGCTTAGTCACAGGGTTAACGTGTTTAGCTCGGGAAGGTCGTATTCTCTTCGGTCGTAATAAAGAAGTCTGATACATTTGTTTCAGACTTCTTAACTCCGCTAAAATGTCCAACAGTACCGTGACCGTTTGATTTTCACCCTCTTGTTTCTTTGCTGCTACTTCTTCTTGCTGTTGTTGCTGTTGTCTTTTTCTTACCTCTTCTTCTTGCTGCTGTTGCTGTAGGAGAAAAGCTTGTTCCGCTTCCTTTTGTCGTTGTATAAATTTCTCCAATTCTTCTTTCTGTCTCTGTCTAAAATTCTCCACTTGCGGTAATGAAGAAGGTAACGAAGGTTCCGGAACAAATTCTTGCGAGGTAAGAAAATCCACAAAATCCCAATGTACCTCTTCTGAAAGTAAGTCCGGGTTCCCTTGGGCAGTCTCCCCTGCTGGTGCACCCCAATGGATCGTTTTCTGAGTTTCCGTCATGTTGAATCACTGTCGCATAGATTGACTGTACACAAGCGCTAGCGAACCTATATAGACCACGTGACGTCACAGACTGCTCTCTTCGGATTGGATGCGGGCTGACTGAATTTTGTAACGCGTATTCTGATTGGTGAATGAACTCAATCCGTTTCAATCCTTCCTCTACCTATAAATAAGCACAGTTCACTGCATTGATTCACCTGTTCTCGTCGCTTCAAGATGTGGACCACAGTCGAATCATCCACCCTTGTGTCTTCCATGATGTTCAGGACGGACATGCTCATGTATGTCCGATCCAAGTGGACCGTTGTCCACAGGACAAACACCAGTCTGTGGATACGTAGAATCTACGTAGAAAGACAAGGATGCCTCAAAAGAGTGCTGATTTACGGGCCAACAGTGAGACGCAGCCTAAGGACAAGAAGAAGACCAATGCGGTGCCCGTTATGTTAGTGGATACATTAACATAAACCCAAAGGCCCTTTTCAGGGCCACGCATATTTCTCGAAAAGAGAATGACTTTTCAATTGCCTACCCCTTTTTTAAATTTAAATTTAAATTTAAATTTAAAAAATTTAAAAAAAAAAAAATCCCATGTTCAATTCCCCTTGTACGTAAAGTGACCCACGATTTTTCGCCATGTTAAATTCCCCTTGTACGTAAAGTGACCCACAATTTATCGCCATGTTAATTCCCCTTGTACGCAATCTGACCCACGATTTTTCGCCATGTTAAATTTCCATTGTACGTAGTCTGACCCGGGGGGGGGGGGTCTGTAATGCTCATTCCCATTGTACGTAAAGTGCCCCCATTCACTACTTACGTTTCAGTCTACATTTCTTGCTGACCATACCGTTATTGGATGTTACAAATTTAAACCCATAAGGAAAGAAAATAACAAAAAGTTGCAATATCTGTGGAATATACTAGAGTGGTAGCAATCACTTGAAGAGTGGGCAAATAAGATAGGCTTTCTAGGCGTAACCTAATGGAAACATCACGAATCCGTCATACTATCAAGATTCATGATGAAAATCTTCTCTCCCATGCATATTTTGGTCATTACTAGTTTGCTTGCAGAAAATATTCAGATTATGTTTCTCTTGCTAGATTTGTCCTCTTATTAGGGCGTGGTAACGTCTCACAGAATCTAATAAGAAAAATAATGACTCAAGATTTAACTGTGATTTATCTGTTATTTACTCTGCTATGAACGTGTACTTATAATGCGCATAAATCTTCCCTTAATTAGGAGACTTTTACTTTGTGCCTTTCGTCTTATGCCTTGTATCCATTTCAGAAAATATTCGGTCTGTAGAAAGAATTACTTAACAAAAGTTTATTTAATACAGGGTTGCCCGTGGCTACCTGTTGACTTAAATAAAAGTTTGGAATCCTGCTGGTGGGAATTATACATTGATAAAGTAAAATGTCATTAAGAACTTTTAGTCATTCATCAACCTTATTCGATCCGTGTATTCTTTTTCTTTTCATTCCAGTATGAAAATAATGGAATCATCATCGATGTCGTCATCAAATGTCTAAGACTTTCCGTGTTTAGACTGCACTTATTGCCTATATTTAAAGCCGATAATAGACACGCATTTGACCTTTACAGCGTAAAAAAAGGGATATGAAAACCCAGAGACAGATTGAAGAAGGTTAATCTTACTAAAAAAAACTCTAACCTAGTTTCTGGTGTTTTATTTTAAAATTATAGATACTCCATACTTAATTTAATGGTATTTATCATACAGCTCAAGGTTCTCAAATAATTAATTTAGGAATTTACATTAGCTTATATTCATAAATAATTATGGCATAATCTTCAGTTATAACATATTACAGCAGAATGTTATTTAAGTTGCAATACAAATGTTAAAAAAATTAACCTAACAGTAAAAAATATGATTCTTCTCCATGTCTCATTTCCCATTCCCAAACTGATAGACGCTACAAGATAGACCTTTGCTGACAAAGGTATACAAACAAAGAGCAAGTAACGCGCTTTGCCTAGGACTCTAATGAAAGCACAGTCTTACTCGCTGAAAAATAACATCAATTACTACCGTCATAAAACAAATGAAATATGTTATCTTTCTATTCGTTAGTTTCAGTACAGCGTACTAGCTGTTGTGTGTTTTTTATTTCAACTCCCACGGCCCCAATAAAACGTTGCGCTTTAAATAATTACTCACTGATCGTGAGGGATAAAGTGCGGGTATAAGTCATTAACGCCATTTGTGTCCGTCTTTCAAACTGTAATGAAAAACTGCCACGTGCGCATGTGCAATTGTTGCTGACCCCAATTAGCTGGCATAGAGCTGGAACCTCCGTCACCTTCTTGGAAATAAATCAGCCATGGAGATTTCTAGAAGCAAGTGTCTCGTAAGATATTATTTCCATACAAATGTGCTCCGCTCTTTGCTAATTAGATTTTAGCGACGCGCCATTCTACGAAACTTTTCACGCAACACATATTAAAAGGAAAATCAAACTAGCAAGCATTGTTGGCACAATGCATAATTTTTGTTTAAAGATGCTGTAAAAATTTATATAAAACAAATAACGTAAGAAGCCAGCGAGTTAATTACTTTTCTTCAATAATATAGAATATGCATATGAATTATCGTTTGTTTCTTCAAAGTCTTAACTCTGATGCTTCAAATAGTTGTCAGATGAATTTCGTTTGGTAAAATTCCGTGGACAAGAGCGTAGAAAGAGCTATAATTCTATTCAGCTTAAATCAACCTTTCTTCAATATTTAAAATACCTGACACATGTAAAGCATCAGCTACAGCTAAAGACAATTGAAACAAATTATTGCAATATTGATCACTATTATCGTGTGTGTGTGTATGTGTGTGTTCGATTTTCACGTTAGCTTTAGAAATATTTCAGTCATATCGTTACGATATCTGGATATGTGGTAGTTTATAGTGATGTCTAGTACTGGGACATCATGCTGCAGACATCCAACACCCAGTCACATTATTCTGACACCATTCCGACCAGTCCTAACATTTACTTCTTAACGCTGAGCGCCTACCGAGGCAGCTGTTAGTACCCTTTTTGTAAGTCTTTGATATGGCTCGGCCGGAGATCGAAAACGCGACCTTCCGCATCCGTGGAGGAAGCTCTAACCATTGGGCCACCGGAGCGGTCTGTTATTTTCTAATGAGTAACATTAAATAATCTGATGTCCTAAATCATTTTGCAAAGTTTAGGGATAACGTGTATATTCCATCATGATGATTTTGACATTTTGTATGGTCTCAAAATAATGCTAAAATAAAAAGGAGCTAATGATTCCGTGAAAGAACAAAAGCTTGATACGTTTGATATGAATCACACTATTGTCAAAAGCCTACAGTTCATCGACATTAAGTGTGTGATCAATTTGCTCAGTTAGGCTGGGTGTTGTTAATATATATATATATATATATATATATATATATATATATATATATATATATATATATATATATATATATATATATATATATATATATATATATATATATATATATATATATATATATATATATATATATATATATATATATATATATATATATATATAGATATATAGATATATATATATATATATATATATATATAGATATATAGATATATATATATATATATATATATATATATATATATATATATATATATATAGATAGATATATATAGATAGATATATATATATATATATATATATATATATATATATATATATATAGATAGATAGATATATATATATAGATAGATAGATAGATATATATATATATATATATATATATATATATATATATATATATATATATATATATATATATATAGAGAGAGAGAGAGAGAGAGAGAGAGAGAGAGAGAGAGAGAGAGAGAATTTAAATTTCAGCTCTATCAAGAATTAGGATCATGAAAGTTATAACCAGTGGTAGTTTCAATTCCACAGAAAAGGAAAACTATGAAAAAGACTTAAAAATGAATGAAGCAAAAAGGAACATTTCAGCCATGTCAAGAAAAACTAAACTGCGAGATCTTTGCAAATGCAAAATAAACTATTATGACTAAGCTATTGTTAGATGTCATTCGCATAGCAGCATCTACTATGAGTAAATTTCTATCCATTGACTTGAATCAAGTACAAGCAGGCTTGAAAGCTGACTACAGGTATCAATAACTATTTTACAATCCCTGACGTTTTATTATTTAAAACGAGATAACCTCCTTGAGAAATGAACACTAGTTTGATAAAGCAGAAACACATCAGTTTAAAATTTCAAAAGACTACAAACAAGACAAAGAATATAATGTTAACTGTATGTGTACTGCATGCCTTGTAATGGATATGCTTGCATCTGTGGCAACAGTTTTAAGAACAGTTGTTACTACTGGAGTATCAGTTTGTGCCGAATTAGATCTTACAGGGAAACAAATAAAGAGATTAAACAGGTTAAAATATGTTATCTTCAAACTCTCCTCAATAATAAAAGTTGAAGCCTTAAAGGTACGACTTTTCTTTTGTGTTCTGGATATCTCTTTTCTATGATATTTTAGCACTGTTTTCTATGTTATTACTAGACTTCATGTATTGTGTCTTCATCGAGTGAAATTCTTGGTTTAGGTTAAACTAAGAACAAGGAATCACGTGATATGTACCTAAATTACTGTCACGAACACCTTTAGGTATTGTAAAAATCAGTCATTTAATACAAACTTCAATAGGTGGAACCTCGAATGACTTTTAACGTAGTAGAACCCGCATTACTATTATATTTCATTGATGCAATATCATAACTGTTTTCGTTTATGTTATTGCATTCTACCACACACTATGACCGCTCCGGTGGCCTAGTGGTTAGAACGTCCGCCTCGGATGCGGGAGGTCGTGGGTTCGATCCCCGGCCTAGTCATACCAAAGACTTACAAAAATAGTACTAACAGCGATCGGCGCTCAGCATTAAGAGGTTAGTGTTAGGACTGGTCGGCCTGGTGTTAGGATAATGTGACTGGTGGGACATGATGCTACATGTCTGCGACATGATTCCCCAGTGCTAGACATCACTATAAACTGTCACACTGCAGACATCGTAGCGACATGACTGAATAATTGTTAAAGCTACGTTAAAAATCCAAATCACACACACACACGCACAATAGTTAAAACATGCATAAGGCACAAAATGAGTACAAATTTACATAAGAAAATATTAATTTCAATGCCAAAAATATAGACAAGACAAATTATAGATTTAAGTACACGGTCAGTCAGCTTTGCCCGTCACACCTGTCGGGATATAGGCCGCCCACAAAAGATCGAGCTGACTCCAGGTGTGACCCATCTTAGTGATGTCCACCTCGAGGTCGCGCCAGGTGTTTCTGGATCGGCCCCTTCTCCGCTTGCCTTGAGGATTCCACCTCAGTGCCAGTCTGGTAATGTTGGCTTACGTAGGGTGTGTCCTATCCAAACCCATCTTCTTTTCTTGATCTGGTCTTCTACCAGAAGCTGGGATGTTCTCTGCCACAAGTTGGATTTGCTGATGATGTCTGGCCAGCTAAAAAATCGCCGACAAGACTGTTTCAAAGCCTGGTATAAACTGTATTCTTCCTACAGATAAACAAAAGACCAACTGCGCAATATAAAGTGGTCTTGATTTCAGGTTGGAAAATGAACAAAACACAAAAGAAAAGAACATTTGATCGCTTAAAGCGATTTATACCAGAGTAGTGTCAGAAACAACAATGTATACAAATTTCAATTGTTAGATGGGACGAGGCTACCATGGCTACCTTTTCAGGTGAGATGGGTGTTGGAGCTTCTGGTTTGGAAAGGAAAGCCTCAGAATTAACTTTGTGACAAACTATTTCAAGGAAAAGTTGATAGGCTGTAAATATTTTTAAAAATGATATGATAGCAACGTCTCTGCCATCAGTAAAATGAACAATTTGAAGATCTTTGACTAGCACATTAAATAAAAATGAAATAATTTAAATGATAGTTATTTAGCACCTTTCATTGATTGTTACTGATCATATTTAATTGCTAGTTTCTGAAAACAACAGATTAATAAATCAAGAACACAATCAGGAAGAACATAAACAACAGAGGCACATTATTTACTGAAGAGCTAAAAGTGACTTTTTTATGGAGGGAAACATTTAAAAGAGAAAATATGGAATCCTGTATTTTGTCTTTAACCATTGGTGCATGACAGTAGATTTTAATGAGCTATAAATAGGTATTTACAAGTTTTAAAACTTATCTTAATACTGAAAAAGTTGATATCTTTGTGACAATTTCCCATTGGATGATGAAGTCACGCGATGTTGTATTGTGAAATATGTCACGTATGCATGAATTACGATTTAGAGTCGTATAAAGGTGGAGATATATATAAGGACGGGGTTGAACAACTATTCTGGTTTATCCTTTTGTTTCTTCTGTTAATGTTCCTGTTATAATATCAGTCTGTAGATGCATTTAATGTTAGATTTAATTGAGAGGAATCATTTGTTAGACTATGCATTGGAATTTCATATCTCTCATTGACTTTGGACTAAAATGTTATGCTTAGATCCTTGTGAATTCATTCAAAGTAAGTATGGACAATGTCATTGTGATACATTAAGACTGTTGGCAATTTAACACATTCAATAGTATTAATACATCAGCTCGTTCGAGTCCCAAAATTCATTTGGTAAACTTTATTCTTTTGGACTTGTGATATAACCTTTAGGATTATTTTGGATGTAATTCACAATACTACAAGTTTCTCTTAAAGTTTTATATTTTAACTTAGAGAATTAAATTATTTGTCAAGTTTTAGAAAACTTGTTGGTTGTTCGTCTTGCTATTACTTAGGTTAACACCATGAAGTCGTAACAAAGGCTATAGAAAACAAACTTTAGAACTCTTTCTCTCTCTCTCTCTCTCTCTCTCTCTCTCTCTCTCTCTCTCGCATAAATGTATCCGATACAAATGGAACGTTATATTAGCAAATGAAGGATCTCCAGGTAAAAAATTCTATTTAACCAGTTCTGTTGATAACAGAAATGGTAAACTTTCAGTTTCATTGCAGAGAATAAATTGTGTTGTTGGTTACTACAATATTTTAAATAAAATAGAAAAACAACGTATCCAGTTATATCAACGAGCAAGATAACACAATGACTAAGTTAATGGTCGATGGTTTCCTTAACATTGAAATGTAAATGAACAGAGAGATGGAATGACATTAACTAACGAGAACAAGGGTGAGATAGATATCGAGTGCTTGAAACAAAACTCTAAGGCTACCGTCAATCTGAGAAACAATTACACAGCAAACATAACCAAGTGTAACTCAGATTGTTATGATAACCAGATATCCACACAGACATCAGGTTAATAGAATACAGCTTGTCGATTTTAAAGCCAAAATATTTATCATTTTCTTCGACCAGATCAATAACACTAAACAAGTTAATGACCATTATTCGTGTTTGCCAGATGTTGAACTTGTTACAAATATTTTTGTCTAGGTGACTTTGCTTCATACAGTGTAAATAGTCATAACAAGGGCAATCACGAAGAGTCGTCCTAAAAAACAAACAAGAAAAAGAACCATTTAATATGAAGACGTAAAAATATTAGACCTTTGCAGTATAAGCATCACATATTTTTCACGTTCAGTTAATAGTGAACTTAATTGCAAATCAGAAAACAGAAAAATATATCATACTAAGTTAATCAATAAACAATGACTTTAAAATGACATTAATAATATGATCACAGAGTTACGTGATACATTACAATGCATTTACGTAGTTCCGTAGTAGCCGGTACACAATCCTTGATGCATAAGGCATTGACAGAAACGATTTAAACAATGTAACAACATATCGAGAACACTTAGAACACGAATCATCGTCTATTAAGCATAATGCTATTGAAAGAGCTAACAAATTCGAGAGTTGCAGCACGTCGTATTAATTTTATGACAGGCAACCCTCGACGTTTAGGAGTTCGCAGCGGACTAAATCCGGACATTCCTTGCTGCGATAAGTCCAGTAAACTCTTCAACATGCCCAATCTCTCTTGGACTTTGATTTTGGGAGTATGTACTTTGTTAGCAGCTGCCACTGGAGCTAAAGAGGAGGAGGAGGAGGATGGTGTTACAGCTGGAGTAGACGTTCCTGTAGACACGGGTTTCTAGTTATTTATATCAAATTAGGAAAGACGGGTGACAAATCAGATTTGGCTGCCATCACTAGTAACGGTGAAACGGAAGGACCTGAGGCTACTGGTGACGCTGTCACTATCTTTGTAGATCGTGGCTTGGTAATGTAAGATTGCATAAGGGTCGCAGTGCCCCTCTTGCGGGTAGAAACTGTTTTATTGGGTCTTTTCTTAGGACTTTTCATTTGCTTGGGACTTTTCATTTTCTGAGAATGTTATCTTGTCTTGACACCATTTTGCTCTTTTTTTCTGGGTATGTTTGGGTCGGTGAGTGGCTTTTTTCTTGGTGAACAGTGCTGGGTCATTTGCATTTTAAGAAAGAGCGGATGATGACACCTCCTAGAGAACCGCTACCTCCAGGTTTCAAAATGATTTCTTGTTAGTTTGAGTGTCGTTGAGGAGATCTGCCAGTTGCGTCAAGGTCAGTTTGTTTCTGTCAAAAAAGCGTTTGGTTTGATGAGGAATGTGAATGACGCCTTGAATTAATTTAAGTGCTGTCACTGTAAATCATCGTAAAATATCTTTGAGACTGGGTTCTAAGACACGAACTCGTATTTGTTGATTTTTCCCGCGACTGATGCGGTATAAGGCATGAATCAATTTGATGGGAAGATGAGACTGAAGGGACGCCATGTTGACGATGTGTGTGTGAGACAGGCCAAAAGTGTCGGACTTTTTTAATAGGTTTTTAAGTCGACGGGTACCTGTACACTACAGGTTCTCCGTCTTTGCACCAGTTGTGAAACAGATCGGTATGAAATCGTAAATATCGGGAATAGTGAGTTTTAAATGGACGAGTAATTGGAGTGGCATCGTCGTAGGAATGAGTCAGCCAATGAGTTCTTTTTTGTTTGGATAAAACTTGCACTTGCGATTTATCTGTGGAACCTTTAAGCAAGACCACGTAATGAGCATTGAGACCAATGATGCGATGAACTTTACGTTGTAAACACAAATTTTGCGTGATGTAAATGCCACTGGCATTACGTTGACGCCCTTTGTGCTTAAACCACAGCCTAATTTCTTCTTCGACTTCTCCTAACATGGCGTCGAAGATGACCAAATGCGTTTGCCTGGAAAAATTATCCCATCGTCTCCGCGAGGAATGCCTTCCACACAAACGATCAAATCTCCTTGATTTTCTCGCAGGAGGCTGTACGCTGATTAAGACTCTTTGTAACACCACACGATGCGCTGAGATGGACGATCGATCAAATGACTTTTATTTTCAATCGAACCTTTGACAAATTCGGTTTTGCCTGAACCACTCAGTCCAGAAATTACCATTTAAAAGGGATGGAGAACATTCAAAGCCTCCCAGCTGGAACGTTTATATGTTTCGTGGATGGCTTTGAAAGTCGAGGAACTGGTAGCAGAGACAGTAGACATAGCGCAATTGATCACAATTTTGAAACGAACACAGAAAAGACAATAGTTTTTTTTATACTTTTGTTAGGACAAGTTTATTCTAAACTTACAAATGTTGACACGAAAGACAAAAATACATGAAATCGAAATGGTTAAGTACATCGATAAAATGCACATCAAAACGATCAAGGTGGAATATTCACAAGTTACTGTACAACATTTTTTTTGACGAAGGTGTGGTGTCCTAGGGATACTTAGTAATGTTCTAGGAGTCTCTTCGCTTGGCACAGTCACACAGGTGTCATCCCGACATAGCTTTTCTGGGGTGTCGATGTTGATGACAGTACTCTCTTGAATGGGGTGGTTTTCCTGTTTCGGGTTCTTCTCCTGGCACTCTGGCTAACAAAGGTTTAAAAGTTACTTTTGTCACTGGACGTTTGGATTTATGATCACAAATCTTTGGCATAGTCAGCCACGTCTTTCGTCCAAGCCTCGAAACCAAGACTTTTCTAGTCAAGTACATCTTGCCAGTTAGGGTGTAAGTCACAAGCTATACACACATCTTCGTAAACTTCCTCAGTGACTGAACGTTGACGAATCGTTTATCCGTTAGAGGTAGAGATGTATCGAGATGAAAGCGCAAAGGCTTTAACAGTCTCTGGTGTATATTTAAATGTGCCACCGTAATGTCTTGCTGGAAAGTAATGGTCACACAGAGTTCACAAGAAATCGGCTGGCAAACGAAATCCCAGAAACTACGATCTCCCCACTACGTCCCCAATTCAAAGGACAGAGTTCTTGTAAAAAGTATTGGTAATCCTTCACAGTCTGGATATTGTCATTGACTTTCTTCCACGGAATCTGTTGTATCACAAATTATAAATGTCGTGGCATGGTAACCAGTTTTTAACCATCTTTTGTCGGAGGTAATATATATATTTTCTGCACAGAACTGATCATACCCCAGTGGCTAATCTAAATTATTTATTCACTAACTTGCACACCACACCGGGGCAGTAGCAGATGCTTTATCTGCTCGAGAAATGGATGCACCCGCCCATCCACGACTCTCTTGAATCTCTTGCAGGTCGACTTTGGTTAGCCAAAGGCTAAGGGCGTAAACCCTATAAGAAAATCCGGAGTGGAGACCTTAAGGCAGCTGGACGATGTACTACATCACCTTCTGGCAACTCCTTGGAGAGGGATGGGCTCAGGCAGACAACCTTTCCCAAGACACACTTATAATTCTGGACAAATCTGAACTTACCATACAGGATCGGTCGTCGCCTGGGTCAACAAGGACCGCGCCTGTATTTGTCCATCATGACGGAGGTGACAAGTGTGATACTGGTACTTTGCATAAAATCAGAGCGAGAGACATCATCGCCATCGCCACCTGGAACATTAGAACTTTGGCGCAAATTGGAAATCTCCAAGAGTTGACACATGAGCGGGAACACTACAAATGGCACATTCTGGGACTCTGTGAAGTCAGATGGAAAGCAGTAGGAGAACACCGAATTGAAGATGGGCATATATTCTCCTATAGTGAAGACTTTGACAAGTCGATAAATGGAGTAGACTTCCTTGTAAACAAAGCCATCAAGGGATCTGTGCTTGAATTCCGTCCCATATATTGCAAAATCATTTCCATTCGGCTGAAAGCATCTCCCTTTAAAATCACAATTATCTAAGTATATCCTCCAACTACCGATCATGATGATGAAGAAATAGAGGAGTTTTACAACAAACTCCATGGCATTCTAAACATGGTCAGTTAAAAAGACATCCTCATCATCCGGGGAGACTGGAATGCCAAAGTTGGCAAAGATGCTCTAAAAGACTGGGAGGATCATTGTGTACCTTCTTGCGATGACCTTGCCAATGAAAGAGGGAGATGGCATTTCGAGTCCGCAAGCTACAACAACTTGGTACTAGCCAACAACCTGGGCCAACATAAAGCTTCACGATGCTGGACATGGCATGCTCCAAATGGAATCCATCACAACCAGATTGACTGCATACTGGTTCCAAACCGTTACCAATCTGGCATCAATAAAGAAAAAAGAAGGACGTTCCAAGGTGCTGAGTGGTCACGACCTCGTGATTATGAACTTCCGAGTGAGGCTGAGGGAAATGAACAAGCCAAAGAACATCAGACTTAAATTAAACCTTGAACAACTGAAGGACCTTTACATCGGCAAGTCATTCCATGCCACAATTGGAGGAAAATTTGACCCACTCCTTGTGATGGATGGTGATGTTAAAAGGATGACAGACATTTTCAACACAGTCATGACAGCAGCTGCCAAGGACATCATTGGCCTAAATTGTCCAAAGAAAAAGCCCTGGGTTACAGAAGAGATTCTGAAGCTGTGTGATGCCCGAAGAGACCTCAAAAACACCAGACACACAACAGGGGCAATGGAGTACCGAGAAATAAACAAGATTATTAGCAAAAACGTGAAGAAAGCAAAAGAAGATTGGATTGGACAAAGTGCACAGAAATAGAGAACAGTCTGATAAAAGGTAACAGCAAAAAGGCATTCCAAATCGCGAAAGACCTCACCAGACAGAAGTAACCAAGAGTCAGTACCATTCAAGACGACAATGGAAAATGCCTCACAGAAGCGAGTGACATTGCAGAAAGACGGAGTGAGTATTGCAATGAACTCTACAACCATCAGTCCACAGGAGACCCTGAGGTACTTGAAGTTTCAAACTCCTCAAATGATGATGATTTCCCCATTCTCAAAGAAGAGGTAAGTCAGCAATAAGATCACTGAAGAATGGGAAGGCAGCTGGAGTAGACAACATCCCAGCTGAACTTACCAAGAATTGGGGGGGGGGGGGAATCAGTGATCAGTGATAGAGCTACTAACAAAAATCTGCAATAAGAACTTGCAGACAGGTGAATAGCCACCACAGTTGACCCAGTCACTGATTATAACACTTACCAAAAAGGCAATCTCCAGCTCTGCCAAAATTACAGAACTATCAGTTTGATCAGCCATGCTAGTAAGGTGATTCTGAAGATCATCTTGAACATATTGAAACCACAAGTAGAAGAAATAATCGCTGCAGAACAGACCGGGTTCCGGAGTGGAAGAAGCAAAACAGAACAAATATTCAATCTCAGAGTTCTGTGTGAAAAGTACTAGCAACACCAACAAGACATCTACAATGTGTTTATAGATTTCAAAAAGGCCACAATGAAGAAGTATAACATGGGCCAAAATTTGACCAATACCATCATGCAGCTGTACACCAAGGTACCAGTGCAGTAATTGCCCACGGTTCTGTGGGGGACTGGTTCTTGACAACAGTCGAAGTACGTAAAAGGCTGTCTCCTGTCACCCACGCTTTTCAACATCTACTTAGAGCGTATCATGAGCGAAGCTTGGGAAAACCACCGTGGGACAGTCAGCATTGGCGGGTATATCATCACCAACCTCCGCTTTGCAGACGACATTGATGGGCTGGCAGATAGCGAAGACGAGCTTGCCACATTAGTGAAGAACCTGGATGAAACATCTTCAAGATTTGACACTGAGATAAGCGCTGAGAAGACAATGCTAATGACAAATTGTGGCAAACAAATCTCAGCCAAGATTAAAGTCAGAGGACAGGAACTGGAAACAGTGAGCCAGTTCGAATATATTGGTTCCATAATCACCGAAGATGGATTAAGAGCAGAAATTGTGTCAAGAGCAGCACAAACAACAACAGCTATGTCAAAGCTAAGACCCATCTGGCGAGACAAGAATATATGTCTGAAAACTAAAATCAGACTATTGCGAGCACTAGTCATCTGAATCCTTTTGTATTCATGTGAGGCCTGGACCCTGACAAAATTACAACGAAGAATCCAGGCACTTGAAATGAGATGCTACAGATCCATCCTTGGCATCTCTTACATGGACCACATCACAAATGAAGAAGTGAGTAACATCATCAGGCGCAAAGTAGGCCAATATGAAGACCTCCTCACCACCGTCAAAAAGAGAGAGCTGAAATGGAAACGGCATTACCACTAGAACCAACAGTCTATCCACAACAGTCCTGCAGGGCAGCGTCCATGGTGGCAGAAGGAGAGGTTGACAAATAAAAATGTGGACTCACAGAACGGACTAGGAAAAGTTTTGCGAATTGGCACATGATCGAGAAAAGTGGAGGGAACTGGTCAGATATCCAGCAGCACAGCGCATCGACGACCACACTAGGTCAAGAGTCTGATGATGATGATGATGATGATGATGATGATGATGATGATGATGCACCAGAAGATTTCACGACAACGAGTGGCATCGCTTTTGAATCCGTCATTTTTGACACATACAGCATCACTTTCGATGTTATGTGTAGTAGTAGTCATAGCCAATTTCCCATGATGTGGTGCTGAATCGCTGAGGTCGTAGCGTACATCATCCCTGCATCCGCACAGTACAGCATCACACACGACTTGAGAATTACTGAACTTGATTTGTGTCTGTCTGAAAGGATTCATCGTTCTCGTTTGGCTTTGGTAGTAGCAATGAATTATCGGTCTTGGACGTTTACCCTTTTTATACGCTGACCAATATCAGCGTGTCCGTACGGTAAAGTGACGTGTTTAGGAAGCCGCACTCGTTTCTGGCACCTAATCGGATTCACCTTTTCCAAAAGTCGACTGACAATTCGGTGTGTGGGTAAACGTACAATCTTGTGAGGTTCGTCGGTGGTCACTTTAAAGTCTTGATCCTCTCCAGATTGCAAGGCTTCTTACAACACGTAAAAGTGCACCATTTGACTGGTACGATGATTTAGAGTCAATCCGTTCACCCTACCTATACTCGGTGTGCACTTCTTGTGTGTCCCGGTATTCGTAGCCGTAATATTTAGTACCGCAACTAGCAAAACTTAGAATATTGTCGTCGGGGTGCTCGTCCGTCCAGGCTCCTAAACGGTCTCCTTCCACAAAGGCGATCGATGTAATTGCAACTGTCCGTATGAAAATATAGCACACGATCTCCTAACAGATGTAAGGCTTCGTACAATTTTAAGCGAGCATAGGCTGTCAAGTTGGCTGCAATAATGACATTTCCGAATTCGTCGGCCAGTACAAACTCCAGATCTTCTTCATAATTGGCTATCATTAAGTCTTCACAATGACATCCACGTGTTTCATGTATTTGGTTTGGTCGTGAATCATCTGGAAGTAGAGGGAAGGTTTTGACAAATACTCCGTCTTGGGTAAACACGGTCTTTGTGCCAGTTCACCACACAAACAATTCAACATCACTTTAGCAAATGATCGCTGTCCTTCATTTTTCTCCACATGGTCTAAAGAGATGCTTTCCTGCTCAAAGTATTTCTCCTCGAATTTCTTTTGGTCTTCAGGAACGTGGCACCAGGAAGGATAGCCGTAAGCTTCTTGCTTCACTTTCAAAACGGCATCCTTGTAGTCCGCGAAAATGCCTTTCTGAGTCTCGTCGCCCTTGTGGTACTGTTCAAGTCTTGGAAAAAATTATAAATTTCGTAAACTTCTAACTGCTGGTATCCAGGAGCAGCGCTTAACCAATTCTGCGCTGACCCACTTCCTCTTCATTGCTCGTTCTTCCTGAGTGAGATGACAAGGTTGACATTGTTTACATCTTTAGACACAAGTGTGACACAACGGAAACCTCAGTTTTCCTTGGCAATGGTACGGTAGAATGGGATGATACCAGCTGGTGGGAGGCAAGACTTTGCACGTGTATTCATATTGTCGAATGTTGTCCACGTCGATAAGTTTCATCAGCAATTGTGGGTGTCCTGCGGAGAATTGATGATATGTGCACACGTAAAGATACAGCGAACACACGTCCAGGTATTTGATTTCATTTCTTCTACTTTATCCTCATTGGCGTGTTAGAGCAAACAGGTGGCATTCGTACCTCCTCCATAGAAACTATTCCGTGGGTTTAGAGGATCCATCAGCTTGTAAGTTTCAACGATTTATTTAAATTCGAGATCAGTTTTTAAACGCTGTTCTAACTATAAGCGGCGCTGACAAGTGGCTTTGTACAAGCATTCCATGGTATGATGTAAAGAATGATTTTGGGTGTCACGTTAAGTGTAGCAGGTCGGACATCCGTGAAATAAGCAACCGTTAAAGTCGTACATGACCTTGGGTTTGCTAAGTCCCAGCTATCCACTGCGTAGTTTCCAATAGTCTTTTCGCCTCTCCGTTTCTTGCATGTTGGATCGATTTGTCTTCCTTGCCGCAAAAGTAATGCAGCCAGCGTAGGGCTTTGGCCGAGTATCGACGTTTGACAAAATTGGTTGTTTGAGGGTGAATGACAGCCAGTGTTTTCTCAGGCGTGAATCGTTGGCGGTACACTAAGGAACACGCTTAGGCAATGGTGCAGGCTTTTTCCAATAATAGATCTCTCCGTGCTCCAAGAATAATTCTCGAAATGTTCCACAGCAACGCCGTAAAATGTCCACGTCGGAATGACAATACTTTAACATTTCTTCATGAAAGTCGAAGAGGTCAGTGGCATTAGTTTGGTATCAATCGTAGAATCATTCTCGTTGTTCGGTGCGCATGTTGTGATCATCAGGCAAATGTGGCAGAACGGCGTGTTGACTGGCTTCGGTATGGAAAAATGCCAGAAAATAGCCTTTGGCTATTTCTTCCATTCCAAAGGCTTTAGGTATTCAGATCAAATGCATGCCTAAGTAACTCATCGAATCTTTAAACTTCACTTTTCCCACTTGCATGTAAATGATTTTGGCTTCGTTCAAAGTGACTTTAGGACGTTCGGTGCTTTGTTTCTTATAGTGTTTGAGAAGAAATTATCCACCATATCCCGAGAAATTGTGAGTCATCACCGTGGCATAGCGATGGGAATCCGTAACGTTCGATGTCCTCTTGACTTCACGTCTCGTTGATAGTGTCTAAGATCCATTGGGCAAAATCGGTCAGCGTGTTCGGTCCTCGAAATATTTGTTTCATGTCCTCCAGGGATCTTGTTATAGTGAGGGCAGTGACAATGGATAGGTTCTTGGATGCACTTCTTGCATACTCGATGAGCCATGCAGAAATTATGAATGTGAATGCCAGTCTCTTGCATGCATTCAAAATCATACTCATCCTCCTCCTTCTGTTGGGCTTGGTATTTCTTAATGTAGGATTCGTGTTCCATGTCCACGAGTTGGTGAGAAATGTGACGTCTTTACTTTCCTGGACAAATGTGTGTCCTGGTACTATTGGTAAGTATGATTTGTCCACAAGCAGAACAACATTTAAGGAGTTGACTTGCTTTTTTCCGCTGTGAACCTTGCCTCTTGAAATGATGTTGGTAACACGTAGGGCTGACCAAATTTCGCTGGCAAGCAGGGCAATGCACTCGTTTTGTCCTTCGTCAAGACAGGGTTTAGAGACCAACCATCCTGAAGATTTGGACCCGCAATGCTTCTGTTGCTCTCGATTGCTATAGCCACTGTTACATTTCTTATAATAATAACAGTATCCCAGGAATATGGATATACTGGTATTGGCATCAGAATGTTTATCTTGATGATAGACGTGAATGTATTTTCCGTCTTTGAAATCTTTCCTTCGAAGCTTCAGTTTTACACGCACTTCTTGTGGGTGCACTTTCAAAGCTTAGCGTGGAATTTCAAAGTGCGTGTCGTTAGATAGGCCGGCTTGCTGTAATAGGAGTTTGTCTTCACTTCGTTGGTTGGCTCGGTCCAATTGTCGAACGCTCTTCCAAGCTTTTTTTCCATTCTGCGGTATAGTTCTTGTCAGCATACGTTCGTCCCCCCACGATTGCCCGGGCTAAACCCATCTTGGTGTTGTTTATTTGAACGATGCTACGCTTGATGTTGCGAAGTTCGTTTACCAATAACACCTTTTGCGTTCGGTCCTTTTGGGAAGAGAAACATGGGCCATGTACAGTGTCGCTTTTCCATTGGTGATGTTAAACTTGACGCTGGACTGTTCATCGTAATGAATCTTGTCGGTGACCTTAGAAGGTGTCATTTCCGCTGGCCTGCAAACTCGATCCAAACTGGTGGATTCAGACTATACTAATAAAAGGAAGATGTCAAACAATCGTCTTCATTGGCTCCACAATGCCGTTTAAATGTGGTAAACAACGAATTCCACAAATTAGTGTGGAACCCCGCTGTTTTCCCCAGCGCTATGTCTGGCTTGAAATCTTTAAATTTCACTTTGCACGTGTAGGCCGTGGTTCTAAATTTGCTGGAGAAGCGTTTATGTCTCGAATGTGATAATACTTTTACGGTGATACTGGTTGAGTTTGGCTTGGCGTAGACACTCTTGGTCTGGTCTCAGTTGTAGCAGATGTGGATTCAGTCTCACTCATGTCGTCTTCAAAATCGTTGTCGTGGATGTTAACCAAAACTTCAGCTCGTGTACGAGGCGATATATCAGATCTCTGCCTCTTTCTTTCTTCATCTTCTTTCTTAATGAAATCGTGCGCTCGTTTCATCTTGATTGCAAACGTGCAAATGACTAAAGTTTAGAAGCAACGTAGTCCTTATATATAAGATTTTTGCTTTGAGGCTATAAATCTACTTGTGATTTTCCATAGGAATTTCCACAAGTTGCTGCCATAAATAGATACTAGGTTATCTATATGACTTTCATACACTATGAGACTATATATATATTGTGGATTTTTTCCATAGGAATTTCCTACAGACTATCCTTAAAGTTGTGAGTATCAATAAATACTAGCGTTTTTCCATACAGTACATTTGGGTATGTAAGAGATTTTATGCGAGAGTTCATATCATTCTCTTACATTTTAAGCTAGCACAAGGCGCTTGGTGTGTGTGTGTGTGTGTGTAGTTCTTTGTTTGTCCCTATAGAACTCTCTTTGCCCTATCAAATTCATTTCCCATACCTACCTACCTACAGTGGCTCGTATTCAGGTCAGCCACTTGCAACACTGTTACTCAGTAACCAACCGATTTAGGTCAGCCACTTGCAACACTGTTGCCAATTGTTCATCAGTGTCTAGAACCGCGACGTCATTGAGCCTATACATTTTGAGGCTATACATATTAACTTGGATTTTCCAAAAGGATTACCACAAGTTGCAGCTATAAATAATTATTAGGATTTTTCGTAAGATTTACCACAAATTGTGGTTAAAATGGATATTATGTTTTCCCCATACGATTTTTATACAAGATGAGACTATAAATAGATAGTAGCGTTTTACCATTTCTCAACTGACTATAAAAGATCTACTCTTTACCCTGTTTTGTTTGTTTGTTTATGTCTATGTATGTTTATGTCTATGGTATGTTGTGTTTCTTCCTATAACTCTCGACCCTAGACAGACCCACCTTGTTCCAATTCCCATTAACCCTAGACAAACCCACCCTGTTCAATTTGCCCTTGAGGCTTGACAGTCCCACCTTTGCTCCATTTCCCATTGAGGCTAGACAGTACTTTATATAAACTTTTCAATGCTAGACAGTCTTAACCTCTTCCATTTTCCGTTTGAAGCCAATGTACAACCTACCATATTTTAACACCGAAATCGACGAGAGGCTATCAATCTTGAGGCTACGGTACAACCTCCTAAATTTAACACAGAGGTCTACGTGAGTCTATAGTATCAGTCATCACTAATACTGTGGAATCATTAAAAATTAAATTAAGCACGGAATATACATAATGAATATTGTTTGAATTGGTACGTTACAAAGGAAATTGATAACCACGGAAGACGCTTAAAGAGAAGAAAAAAAATTGGTTCGTTTTTGAACGGTTCTTTTGGAATATATTATACCAAGACATGAGTATCCGAATGATGTCATTATGCCAGTTTCTATAGTCTGCCTCTACATCCTCTTTTGTTTGTACCCCCCTCCCAACCGATTTAACGTTTAATGTGATAAAAAGTGCACATAACTAAGTCAATTGAATCATTGATTTATAATTTCTAACCTGACTTTGACAAGAATGGCACTTATACTGGCATGCACTTCACGTTTCATGCTTAACGTACTTTCCATACTAATACGGCGCCATATTGCGTACACTATGGGCTAGTTTATTTCCATCAGACACCATAATGACGTATTTCATACTGTTCGGTAACAGCCGGATAATTCCGTAAATTATATAACTTTGCAGACATGAATATTGAAATTAAACCGCATGTTAAATATGGAAGATGCAAATTTGTTGTCATTCTTTTCTTTTGCTTGATTCGATATTGTAAATATCGGAAGCAGACGACATATGTATGTCCATGTGTAGTCGTGCGCACACTCCTTTGCTGAAAATGGACTTGTCTAGGAACTGGAAATGGATCTCGAGCATATACGTCTATTGTATTGAAAATGTCCGATGTTATTGACGCCCTGGTGGCAATCAGGTTAGAAATTATAAACCAAGGAATGAACTGAGTATGTTCTGTGGATTTCATGCTTTTCGTTATTGCAATCGGCATCTGACTTTAGATAGACATTATTTTTCTAAGTAGTTGTCTTTACCATCAAGTACTGGATATTTTCAAGTCTAACATTTCACCTGACAGATTGTTTGAAATATATGGATTTAATTAGCTCCGACAACATTACCGGAATGCATATTATACCGACTAGGTCACTGGTACCCAGGCATTCATATAAAAAATAAAATCAGGTTTATATAAAATGTCTGTCAGCTGATGCATTGAAGCCGAATAAAACATTGAATATTAATTAGGTTACAAGTATATAAAAAACAACTTTGTGCCTACACAATGGACTTTAGAAAAGAACGTTATGACTGAAAAATATTATTTTGTAGAGAATAATATCTTAGATATTAATTTACAAGGCCCATAATTATATTCTGAACTGTTTATTAAATGCAGTAATCAGTATTGGTGCAATAGCTACTGGACTAGAATTCCCAAGAAGTCATTCCAATGTTCTGTTCATAATGGAGTTGATGATGAAAGAATCAGGCATGATGAGGCCTTTGAGAACACGGTTTGGTTATCCAGGACTTGAATCAGTTAAAGAAGAGCAATTTTTGCATGATTCAGGTCGTAATGATGCTACTCTAGCGCGACATAAACAACCTAAATTTCTCCATATTTTCCAACTTTCTGATCAGAAGATAAAGTACGAGAGTATATACTAATCGCCATTGAAGCAGGTGTTAGTTTTTATTGTAGATAAAAAAATTCTTTAAAGCTTTGATAGTTTTGTTTGTAGTAATTAAATTGCCATGTATCGTAAATACGTAACACTGCATAAATAAAATAAAACTCTACAAGATGTTAAAAATCTTAAACAAACACATCAGTGTATTACGCATATTCTTTTTGTGCTTATATCTGAAGAAAAAAATACTGGAGGCAGTACCTAAATTAGAGCCTAATCGGTTGATTATACTTTATCTGATTTCATATCGATTGATGAAAAATTGGTTGGAGCAGATAACATCTCAGTAGTAACATTTTATTCGAGGCGAATGTTTGTTAAAGACATAACCATTGGTTATTGTAGTGAAGATCTTTCAAGCTGAATGACTATAATAGTGTCATGGCATACAAAGATATCTGGCTAACGGCATTTTCGAAAAAGAACAGGACAGATCAAATTATAATTAATCGATAACTGAGAAAATTGAGATCAGTAGTTGGTACTACCGAAAACAAGGTACTGGAGCTTTGCAAGATTAAAGTGGCCGAAAGATATTTAGAATACTACTTGATTTCTAGATATTAACAGATCATTGCTCGTTGCATCACTGCCATCTCACCGCTGAATAGACTCCATGTTACAAACAGCATTACCATGAAATCATTAAACACCCTTGACCGTTCCGGTGACTCAGTGGTTAGAGCGTCAGCATCGGATGCTTGAGGTCGTGGGTTCGAACCACGGCCATGTCATACCGAGCACTTATGAAAATGGTACTAACAGCTGCATCGCTAGGAATTCAGCATTAAGAGGTTAGTGTTAGAACTGGCCGGCCTGGTGTCAGGATAATGTGACTGAGTGGAACATCATGCTACATGTCTATAGCATGATGCCCTAGTGCTAGACATCGTTAAAAAATGCCCCGCTGCAGACATCGTAGCGATATGACTGAAAAATTGTTAAAGCTACAATGCATATCCAGATCTAACACACACACACACACACACACACACACACACACACACACATTAAACAGTCTAAATAGTTTGAAAAATGCTGCAGCTATGAAATGCTGAAATTTCAGTTGCAAGAGATTACCTTCTTAGTCTGGGAGCTTTAGAACTAATTTAGGCATCAGTTATAGGGAATATAGTCATCAGATGACTAAAGTGTGCTATTAGTTTCGCATAACTTGCAATCGGAAGACGTTTCCACTCAAGTCCCATTGCACTGATCTGATGATATAACAGTGAACAGCTCACACCAGTCGACCCATTTACATTATCATCCTGATGATGAATAGGATATCGAAAACAATGCTCAAATTAAATAAAGAAAACACTGCACGCACACGACGGGAGTCAAACCTATATTGTTAGAGTAGTTCAGTTCTGTAGTAGGAGTATTCATTAATTTATCTATTATATTAGATATATAATAATGTCATAAAATTATTTACTCTGCGAATTGCCGTGCAAAATATTAAGCATCCCAGTCGAGAACCTGCAGGTAAACATGACATATTTTCATTATTGATTCATTAATCGCGTGTAATCGTACGAGATTTGTTTATATCAAAATCAGTCATTGCATGCATCGTTGATTTCCTTATATTTTGGAAAAACAAATTTAACCACAGACTAATAATCATTTTTAAAATTGAAATCAAATTGCTCTTCATGTTGTTGGACAAACAACTGCAGTATCGTTAGTTAAAGTTTGTATATTCTTTATCACGTTTGCATGCTGCAAGTCTTCATTCTTCTTTTCGTATTTACTAAACGTATCTGGATAATGCTTAGAATATTCATCTCCTTATTAGCGTAAGAAATATGCGCCACAATAATGAAGATCTTCCCAAAATATATTAAGAAAATGATCACAAATCACATCAGTTGGATCCTCATTCACGCAATATTGAAAGAGGAAATATAATGACCCTCTCCTATTAAATAATATCTATTATTATGATTCCCAGTACCGTATCTTTAATCCGTTTCTGCATTCAGAATATTCCAATCATAACATACCTTTATCAACAGTCTTAAAGCAAAGTATATTAATACTAACCGAGCATTCAGATGGCCGGAAATTTATTCCATTATGAGTATCCATTTATTTAATAGCCTAACTAGTAAGTAGTAAGATTGGTGATTAAAACACAGTTAATTTTGTACTTCAGAGTCACTGTTTTCTTAATATGAATTAATGAAAATAAATAGTATTCTCACAGCTGAAAGGGTTTACTGCGGTCGTCTTTTTTGTTTTACTAATGGTTGTTTTATTCAGGCAAATATCTATTTTACTGTCTCCGTTGATCCGCCGCCGGCGCAATGCAGTTTTTATTTGGCAGTTAAAGAGCCATTAATACCTCTGATTTCTCAGATACAAGATTGTTTTTCTAAGGTAAGACACAGTATTTTAAAAATGAGTAAAGTTCAATATTTCATTCTTGAAACTAAAATGCGACACGTTTTTATTCGAAGGATGATGTTACTGCAAACTTAATTTGAAATATAATATGTTACATTTGACTGTGTCTAAATTTGTCTAGTACAATAATATGGAATATCGTTGATTGTACAACCGCAAGAGGAGTACGGTTTTTACGTTATTTTCCAAGATACAGTCTTGTATACAATTCATAGGTAAACACTGACTTCATGACTTAATTGGTAATAACTGAGCAGAAAATGTACCATATCATTGACACTGGATACGATTTTCATTTTACACTATGACTAAAACATATATCAAATACGTATGTGTGCATAGAAAAACATCTAGAGGGTATATTTAAAATTATGTAGTTTGACACAATTTGATCCAATTTAAGGTTGTAGAGCAATCTGCGCAAAGGAGACATATCTCGGTTATCAGAAATATTTTTTGACACTGAATAATATAGCTTATTATGACGATAGTTTAATGTTGTGTGCAAAATAGTTTAAACTTCTTAAAGAAAAAACCCACAGAGAATCACAAATGCAAATCGTACATTGTGATTCCTAATAAAGGTCATGACGCAAAGATGTAATTTATATGACAGTCTTGTAGTCAAACCTTTCATTAAGCTTTCTACTAAAGATTGAAACTGCAGGATTTAGGTTTGGTCAGTCTATGCATGTATTATCAGTAACAACTACACACTAGATATGAACAACTTAGTATCACAGAGCAAAGCGATCTCTAATTGTTACACGAATATATCATGAGAAAACTAGTAATGAATCATGGGAAACAAAATATCTGTAATACACTTGGTATTAAAAATGCCTCTTTATTTAAAGCATGTACAGAGTTCAACTTCTGTACCCACATAAATGATAAACGTGTTTTGGTCTTAAAGTTCTTTGCTTTGAAGGTTTGTGACACTTTCTGTACTCTCCCGTTACGATTTACGTCGAAAAGTTGAATTAAATTAACCTATGATTCAAAATCGATTCAACGCATGTCATTCCGAGTACAACAGACTGAGCGCCAATCAATTGCATTGACTTGGGGGGTATCAAGATCGAAACCATTGTTTTAAAGAAATTTCTCTTTCCTTGATTTAATAAGGTTTATTACATTCGATCAGCATCAAGGACGTAAATACCAATCCCTCTCTACTCAGCTCAAATCTCATTTGTCTCGATGTCAATATTGTACTGATGTTAAGGACAAACTCGATGGCAAATATTCAAATTTGATCATGTCACCAACAATGATTTAAATAATCGTATCATGGGGCATATTTTAATTTGACATTGTGCGACTTGAATGGCTCCACTCGAAATAATGGTTTTGCTTCCCCGGAGAAATCGACCGAGATACGCTGTGCATACTTGATAATACATGACTTGAATGTCATATCTTATTGAGATATTAGATTTGTTTGCCCAGACACAGCTATGGTGATACGCTGAATATACTTTATATTGTATGACTTTAATAGTGCATACTGAGATAATGGCTAAACTTGATCGATACATCCTCGTGATCACCCTTCAGCGAGTGTATTTCTTTCATTGGAAATGTGAAGTGAAATCTAACACAGTTTTAGATATAAAGGTTACTTACAAAGATCATATCAGACCGTGAGTTCTGCATTACGACAGATAGTATGTACTTGATGGATGACCGGGCCCTAGACTTGATTGTTAACATGAAGATAGTTCATCACATGTCTGGTTGTGTAATGGCCTGTTGAAGTTCGAATGATGAGTTTACGTACGCTGCGGCTTATGTTTATAATTCACTATTTTATTGTCAGTGTGGAGTGACTATAATATATGTCATGTTTAGTGACTGTCTTCGTTTCATAACGCACATTTAACATTTTTCAAGTATCTGTAAAATAATATAAGACGTAAATTCATTCACGTCGACGACGAATATGTACTGGTCTGAAACGCTGGGCTTATAGGTAAACCTATGGCCAAAATGACAAGACAATTTGCGCCTCCGATTTTCACCGAACTGTGCGAGACTATGCGTGATTGACACTGACAAGGCATTTTCCAGAAGATTTGTGTTACTTTACTTTCTTCGCAAATAGTTTCTGTATGCTTATCTTTACAACACACACACACACACACACACACACATATATATATATATATATATATATATATATATATATATATATATATATATATATATATATATATATATATATATATATATATATATATATATATATATTGCTCTTAAGAGCTGATTATTTACAAGCATACGTCGGCATCGCTTACTCAAACATACACTTGGAACATAAAAAGAATTTGGTTAGATGCAAACCGCAAATGTATTTGATCAGGTGAAAGCGTTAAAAAGCACCAATGGACAGTGGATTTTCAATATCTTCCACAAAAGGTGCTCAGTCTAAAACAAAGGAGAGTACATCCTCTAAATAACTAGTCTTTACCAATGTTTTCTTTATTTTCCTGTTACCATCGAGCGAGACCCGTTGCTGCCACGATAGTAGATAACCATCTCCTCACATCTGATTAAAGGTCTAAATGCGAGCGTCATTTGGTAAAACGTCGCCCAGTAAAACCAGCGTTCTTTATGATTTGAGCAATTCTGTTTGTTAGGATTTGAAACTCAAATATGCACTTGCGTCGATTGTTTGAAAAGACAAAGCTAAAACCTTAATTGAGGTAGGAGATAGTGCACGGATTCCCATGTTCCCTTTTTCAAATATTTGTGATGAACAACTTTCATGAGTGTGGCATGGGTTTTTTGCCGAACATTAAAATGTTATTGTGTATGTTTCGTGCTCAATCTATGCACGTTATATCAAGATGGTACAACTTTATCATCCATCTTTGCTATAATAGAAGAAAAAATAATTGCCCTTTTCAAATAATGAAACTTGGAAAGACAGATTTATGCGCTAAAAAACGTTCATGACAATGATAATGTTAAAGGTACTGTATTTAACGAAAAAATATAATTCAGATTTTGCACCTTTAACTGTCAAACTTATTTTTCTTTTTAAATATAGTTTCTTATTTTCAATACAAAGAACAGTTCACGCATTTTTCATTGTATAAGCCATGTCGAAGAGTTTCATTGCTTCAATGATTACAAAGACCGTTCGATAATTGTAATTTGACAGACAGAAGTTCAGTTAATCTATTTGACTGCGGATGCTTGATAAACCAGAGCAATAGTTTAAACAGCTTTTTTACGTCCTTGAGGAAGTCTATTCCCTTTGAAAGCGTTAGATACGAAAGGAGCAAGATCAATAAGGTCGATAGTATACTCAGGTGCAATAGCAAATCATTTTAAGAAATTGGTGAAAATATTCAAAGCTGGTCAAGCACCGGATAATACACCAATGGTCTCTCTACATCAGTGATTCCCAACCTTTATGGCCTTTTCTCTAAAAAATATTTGTCTGAACCACAGGGCCCTTTTATCACGTTTTGATAACTTTTGCCACTCTCAAAAAAGAAAAGTCCTTGCAAACCCCCGCGACTCAATAAAAAGTCATCGTGACCCTGATATGTGTGGCGACCTGGTGATGGAAACCATTGCCCTTCATACTTCACCTCTACATTTTGGCCTTGATTAACTATTGAAGATTGTGTCCTGTGTATTGTTTTGAGGTGAAGATTTCTTTCATATTTTTCAAGACAAATAGATTGATTATGTAATAAAGAAAACAACATTTTCAACATGTCTTTCTAGCTTGCTAGCATACCCTGGGGTGTCAAAATAAATAAAAACATAAGGTGAATATAGAATTGTTTCACGAGTCTTTTGCAAGCCCCCTCCCCCAAAAAACAAATAAAAAGCAACAAAACAACAAAAATCAAAAACAAAACAAACCCCAAAACATTATGATCCATGGCCGAAGTGGAGACTTTAATATCCAACAACGAACAGGAAATATATTGTCTAAACAAACCTGATGGTCGAAAGGCGCAATAAGTTTACGCGTCGCAGCCTTTCGTTGGGGTAGATTGATATTGATATTCATTTGGTGTTGGGAGATGCAAATGTCAAATAAATTATGCACAATCCAAACAGCATATGAGACAGAGTAGGCAGATTACTGTTAATAGGAAATGCCCTCCAGCGGCTGTCTTAACTTTTAATGTGCATTGAAAGTTGAAAAAAAAATTAAAAGGAAATATAAGGAAATACAAATTTTTACCGAGACCAGATTAAAAAACATCCGTTATTTCGCAACTACTGTCATATTTTTATATGTAAACATGAGTTACAAAATTATGCGAAATTCAATTAGCCGTTCTGTTACACTGACATAACAAATATCATTATATGATTGAGTGGTAGACTGAAATCAAATTGCCGGCATGATTGCATCACCTGGTGCTTCTGGTCCATTCCAAATCTCTGATGGCGATAGGTCGGCATTTCCCTCCACCACCCCCTCTCTCTTTCTCTCTCTCCTCTTAGGGTCATCGATCTCTTGGTTTCAGACTGTGCTATTTTCCCCACTGTACAATACAAATATAATTAGAGCTCTTTGTTTCCTTCAAAATAAAATATAGTACCCAACCTAAATACATGTCAGGTTTGTACTTCTTATTGGATCAACAAATATTCACATTCCGTTGTGTCAGATATCGTTTATCGAAATTCAGTGTCATTAGCAACCTAATACTGATACAAAATCCTATTATCATATATCGATGTCTTGTTAGCGGCAACCGTATTCCAACTGACCATGACATATTTAGACCTCTTTATATATACAATCACCGTTGTTATACATTTACCAGGTGAGCTAAGTCAGTCGGTACATGATACGCGATTTCCAGTTGAAGAGAATTCACAACTTATTATGCATGAATAAATGGGCTTTGCTCCTTATCCTAGCTACGTTACTTTCATAATTAGCGATTCATTTACATAGATTTTCAGACATACGAAAATCAATTATCAGTATACTTTATACAGATATTGGACTCTTTTTATGATAAAAATCATTTTAGACACATAATTTATTCCCCAAGATTTGAAGAAATACAGAAAATCTTACACTACACGATTTGTATTACATACAGAATATCTTAATCCGAACTGATTCACGTAATGAAATATTGTATGATATTCTAACAAGATATCAACCATATAACATGCACGATTATGTTTGGACTCAAGGAAAAATTTAAGTACGAACTTAAAACGAATAAATTCAACAATAATTGCAGACTTGCATGAATTAATATACACTGCATGTAATCAAAATTAACTTTGTGCTTTATTCGAGATTAACTCCTATCTATGAAGCTGAATATATCTCATTCCGTGTCATCAACTTTCCGACTATTTATTTCCTCGGAGTCAACTTCCTGGCGTTTCACAGAAACATAGACTGATTAATTTGCGAGGGATCTATTTTGAAACCCTGAATTACATCTGAGAACACACACATCCTCGTTTAACTTAGCCGGTAAGGATTACTACTTTTCCCGCCGAAAATCTTTTTCACTCCCATCGGAACCTAAAATCCTCTCCAATTCGCCAGTAATAATAACTGTTCTGGAAAAAATATTATTTTATGGCACCTATTTGAAATGGACTACAATTTCTTAAAATTTTCCCTGGTTGGTTCGTATCGACTCTGGGCATTTAAACTGCAATGACCTTGCGTTGCCATTTTACTCTTGTCTATTGCTAAGTGTTAAGCAACCAGTGTCCTAATTAAAGTCAATTTATGACCTAAGCGGGAAATGTTATTTGGCGCTAGCTACCGAGGTTTAGTAGCAGACTAACCTTTACCTCAATCTGAATGTTTACGACTGTAATGGAAAAATAAAATTAGATCAGTGACCTAAAGTTTGCGAGAATAGATAGAAGAGTATGCCTTTACAATAAACGTTTGACGTTGAATATCAAGCAACAAGCTATATCTTTATACAGAGCAAAGCAAACAGGTTTGATTTCATTAACTAATTAACATGTTATACGTAAAAAGAAAATGGGGACCGTTTTGTATAAACGTCCAATGCCTATACTCGTCAGCAACACTATCAGACAAGCGTAGTAAACAAAATATTTTGCACAAACGGCGCCTTAGGGTACTGAGTAAACCCATATGCATTCGCAGTTATAAGGCAGCAAGGTTGCTAACATTTGCAAAGTAGATTAAAAACCACGGACCTATAAATTATCTGCATTTACATTACTGTCGTTTATTAAATACAATGTCAATAACAAAATTAGCACACTTAAAAATGTTATTTGCTGTCCAGTCTTGCCAGCAAGGCAAGCAAGTTTGGAAGATGATGAAACTCCAGGACAGGTATACAGTCAATAACTTTGAAGAAACAGGATACATTTAGAATAATAATAACAGCATACCGTTTGTCATTATATGTATAATTGTCAATCACTGGCAATTATGATGTACAATCAGTAAAAACAAGCAAAATCATATCTAAGTCGTTAAGTAGGTTAAATTATCTCCAATCTAACCAACAAAATGACGGAATTGAAGCGATTTCAAAGAAAGCAGTGGCTGAATATTTAGAGGCTATACATTACTGCCCCGAAATGTCCATGATAATGGCATTTAAACTCCTTCAGCTTCGAGCTCTGATATGTGAATCAGAGAAACCTAACATTTATCTACAGTAACTAAAATTATTTGGAACCATTTACGGTGAATGCTGACGTGCTGAGCCAGTGATCTTTCTATACATGACATATTGCAAAAAGATACGGAACTGCATGAAAGTAATCATGAATGGAAGATGGCCTTAATTAAGACTAATCAATTATCAGGTTTTATCTTTATCGTGAAATTAGATGTGAAATGTTCATATATAACGCCAGAAGTCTTCACCGTCCGATTTGGACTGTTGATTTGTAATTGAGGCTCATTCACATCAGATAAAGGATGGTATATTTGTTGCTCTAGTGTTGTGCAACAAAAAAATGTCATGGAACTTTAATTTGGTGAATAATTGAATGTTACAGGCAGATAATAAAAAGATTTGCAATGATTCTCTCCTGTATATATTTTTAATTAACTGAATTTATTAGATTCATACTGTTTCTTACATCGGTTAGGAAACCGATGTAAATTGCGGGTTTACAAGTCAAAACATTGAATAAAGAATTAAGAGTTTTGTAAATATACATGAGAAACCCTATACATTACATTTAGTACATGAAACGGCGAAAATAATTGACGTGTATGATGCAATTGAATGAAGTCCAAGTGATATAACTGAAGACATCCCTGAACCTGAAGGTCAAACATGCAACGGCAAACTGGCTGAAAAGAAGAACTATGATTGCATTCTGCCACTAATCGGACAGTATTCCACTCTTGCATCAGCTGTAGACATATCTTTGTTGACCTCTTTTTAATGTGAGGTCGAGTGGCTGACCATTGACCGTCCGCTTAAATTTACGAGATGTCACTTTGACAGAGCTAATTGACCTGGCTAGTATTTTCACTGAAGGACAGGATCTCGGCAATATGCGCAAAGGTATGAAAATCAAAAAGGAGTATTGCTTGTATCAAGCAATAC
This sequence comes from Sinohyriopsis cumingii, assembly GCA_028554795.2. Lineage (NCBI taxonomy): Eukaryota > Metazoa > Mollusca > Bivalvia > Unionida > Unionidae > Sinohyriopsis > Sinohyriopsis cumingii. Next base: position 117,785,909 of record CM068826.1, on the reverse strand, counting down.
TCACACTGTTTGCAGTTGGTGTATTTCAGTGAATTTTCTTCCGGACTGGAATCGTGATTTGCAAGCATAGGTCAAAAGATGGACATAAGCGATAATCACCAGTGGTAAGCTTTTATTTGAAACGATGACTTGTGATCTGTCCGGTCGAGTATCTTGTGCGCCTTCGTACGGTGGTGATATGGATAAACTGTAAAGCAACAAACATACGAAACGGACAGAGGTTGATAAATACAGCGGAGTTGAAATTCCCCATGGAAATCTTGCACCATTCTGTGTAAGTTCGCCCGAGGAAAGAAACTGATTTAAAATGAGCACAATCGCATTTTGCTGGAAGTAACGGACCACAATCCACGCCAAAGATTTGCTTAGTACCTCTAGAATCGGACTGCTAGAACTACAGCCCACAAATAAACAATGGTCATATTAAAAATTCCAAGACCAAATAGTCCATGTTCATCAGAATGAATCTGTAGAATACGGAAACCGGATTATGTGTCCTTTTTATATTGTGACAGCCCTTTCTTAATTTCTTACTGGAATGTATATATTTTTAAGCGTTTTCACACGTTGGTAACCAATTAATTATTTGTTGCTGTGAATTCATCTCTTTCATGGATGCTCTTTAGTGGTACAACTTTAATATCAAGCCTACACTAAGTGTAATGAAAACTGTATCATAAGACCTATACAAATGCGCCCAGCCATTAAAGCATAAATATACTACCATGTAAACCGAATATACATGTACAATTTATTGCTGAATCCCCCCAGAAGTAGAGAGATCTTTGATTCTTCTCTTGATTTTTAAAATAATCGGTTTGTTCATGTCTCTTTATTTCGAGAATGATCAATTACTGTGTCTTTTATTAAAGTATCCCAGACAAGAACGACAGTCTAGTAATAGACAGATCCCGTGCGTTGGAAGACAAAAAAATAAAAGTAACGATTTGTTACGTGTTTTGATAATGTGCAAACTTGTTTGAAAGGTTTATCTTCAGTTCTTTGAGATCACCATGATTGACAGCGAAATACATTTGTTCTGATCTAGGTTCTCCTTTTACCGCTAACATTCGCAATGTAATAATTCCATATAACTCCTTAAAATATGTCCTACAGTCTAAATCATCAACTGTTATATCCATCGCTTGCTACATAAATGGCTTTGGTCGACCTGATCCCATTTTTTAGAAGCCGAAAGTACTGTAACCTTTGTCGGCTATTTTGTCAATATCTAGATCAACCTGATAACGATGTTGCAGCGATCAAGTGCATAATCTGAGGCTAGGTGAGGAGCATCCGGTGGTACTTCTTGGTTGGTGTATTACTCAGCGCAAAGCTAAGGCAATAAAAGTCAAGCTGCGGTGAGAATAATATTAAAATATGTACAATGAACCAAGGATGGACACTAAAGATTGTCACTCCTTTCAAAATTGATGGCAAGTAGATAAAATATATCGAGATAAAACGTATCAGTAATTAGCGTTGTTTACTGTCTGAAATATATTCGCGACCAATGTCTTTTGCCCAGTCGTGGTCGTGAATGTGTGATCTCCCAACTTCTCGTGGTTTTTTTTTTTTTTTTTTTTCTTTCTTCTTTTTTCGGTTATTGTTAGGAGATGATCGACCACCACGGTGTTATTGCACGGATCGGGTAATCAATAAATTCAAATATGAAATTAATGGATGGAATAACATAGATCTGAGCAGAGATATAGAATATAATTACACGAGCCCGATTATGTAAAAATCCAACAATTTAATCAGTTACATACACAAAATGAAATCGGAAAATGACATGAGAATCATTCACTTTATTTCAGAAATAGAGTTACAAAAGTATCAAAATTCAAATAGCCGTTCTTTTGTACTGGTTAAACAAATTTCATCATATGATTGAGCGATTCATCGAACTCAGATTAACCGATTGACAGCATCAGCTGGTGCTTCCCGTCTTTCCAACTCACTGTTTACGTCTTTCTCTGTGTCTCACTGTCTGTCTGTCTGTCTGTCTCTCTTTGGCTTCTTCGAGTCATCAACCTCTTTTACCAATGAGCATGTATGTAGCTACTTTGCTTCAATACTAAAAATAATAATCAGCCTAAATACTTGTCAAGTTTCTTCTCCTGGAATCAAGCAATAATATTCCCACTCTCGTTTGAGTCAGATATGGTCTGTCGAAATTCAAGAGACCTAATGCAACCTAATGCATACTCACTCCCTATGAACGTGAATGTCTCTATTTCTAGCTGCGCTCGCATTGTTTGTGAAGCCATGACATGAATATCAGTCTAATATGATATTACCGTCCCGCTGTGATTATCAATTTCCAGCTGAACCATGCCAGTCGGCACACGTTCCTCGACTCTCGCTTGCAGAGAATTCAAAAGTTAATTACACATAAATAATGGATTTCACTCCTTGCTATAACTATGTTACTTTGCTAATTAGCAATTCATTGACATATATTTTCAGACATAGAAATAAATCAATTATCAATATAAATAGTATAAATCATTTAAGACGGATAACTTACTCACGCAATTTGTACCAGATGGAATGCATGAAATATTACACTACATGATTTATATTACATAGTTGGCATCCGTTAGTCCCGAGAGACGATAGAACTGCGCCCATGAGAGATGTCCTGGTTGGTGGTTGTGCAGCATCTGCTGTGGCTAAGTAGGTAGTCCAATGCGGGAGTGGCAGTCCCTGCTGCGCTTGCTGCACTTGAAGGTTGTGTCAGGTGTTGGTTGAAGCTGCTTCTTCTTTTTCTGCGATCGTCTTTCATCAGCTAGCAAGCGTTGCTTGTCCTCTCCGGCTTTCAGACCAGTGATCAGAGCATGTCGCCAGCCTGATCTGTCTAGAGCGAGCTCTTCCCAGGTGTTGACATCAATATCAAGGGCTTTCATGTCATGCTTACAGACATCCTTGAAGCGGAGATGTGGCCGTCCGATCGACCTTTTGCCAGAGGCGAGTTCCGAATAAATAAAGAATGTATTTGGGGATCCGTCCCTCAACCATCCGACGTACATGGCCCAGCCATCTGATGCGGCGTTGGCGGAGGAATGTGATCATGCTGGGAATCTTGGCACGCTCGAGCACCTCGTTGTTTGTTACTCGATCGCTCCAGGTGATCCCGAGTATGCGTCGGAGGCATCGCATGTGAAAGGCGCTCAGTCTTTTCTCTTGTGAGGCGTACAGAGTCCAGGTTTCACTGGCATACATGAGAGTGCTTAGCACGCATGCACGGTACACGGTGATCTTAGTGTTCATGGTCAGCATGCTGTTGTTCCACACTCTCTGCGACAACCTGGAGAGAGTTGTTGATGCCTTTCCGATCCGCTTGTTGAGCTCAGCATCGAGCGAGAGGTTGCTGGTGATGGTAGAACCGAGATACATGAACTGACTCACCACCTCAAGTTCGTAGTTGTTGATGATGATGCTTGGGGGTCTGCGTCCTGAACCATCACGTTTGTTTCTTTTAGGCTTATGGTTAACCCAAACTCATCACATGCTTTAGCAAAGCGGGCCACCAGGCGCTGAAGCTCAGCTTCTGTGTGGGTGGCTAGAGCAGCATCGTCTGCGAAGAGCATGTCCCTGATGGTTACTTCACACACTTTGCTCTTTGCCTTCAGTCGTGCCAGGTTGAACAGTCTGCCGTCTGATCGTGTGTGCAGGTAAATCCCTTCTGTGGACGTCCCAAAGGCGTGCTTGAGCAGGACTGCGAAGAAGATGCCGAAGAGCTTGGGGGCAAGGACACAGCCCTGTTTAACTCCACTGCGGATGTCAAAGGGGTCGGATGTTGAGCCATCGTACTGCACTGTGCCTTTCATGTGATCGTGGAAGGACTGGATCATGCTTAGCAGCTTTGGAGGGCAACCAATTTTCGCCAGGATTGCAAAGAGTCCGTCTCTGCTGACCAGATCGAATGCCTTGGTGAGGTCTATAAAGGCCAGGAAGAGGGGTCTGTGTTGTTCTCTGGATTTTTCCTGCAGTTGCCTGACAGAGAAGATCATGTCGATTGTGGACCTCTCTGCGCGGAACCCGCACTGCGACTCTGGGTAAACTCTGTCAGCAAGCGTCTGCAGTCTGTTCAGGATGACGAGTGCTTACATGATTTATATTACATACAAAACAACTAAATCCGAACTCATTCATATCAATATTATATGAGAATCTTACAATACATGAATCAGATAACATACACGACCATTTTCTGAACTCAAGGAAAAAATGAAGCATGAATTTAAAATGAAACAATGTCAACTATAATTACAAACTTACATTAATGAAAGCTTTGTATATTCCGGCGGCTAACCTTGCCTTCCCGAGCACTCGTTCGCTTATCATCAGATAACTCCATCTGTCTCTTCTCTGGTTTGGGTCACTCATATTTTCAGACCCCCTTGTCCATTGGACGATTTGTTTAACAAGAACAATATTATTAATTTTCCTCGGAGTACCTCAGATTTCCACGCTTTGTAGAAAAACATGGAGTGACTAATAACGCGGTAGAGAATATTTTAAAACCCAGAATTCCGACTGCGAAAACACTTCCCTTGTTTATCTTAACCAATCAGGATTACTTCTTTAATCGCCAAAAATTGTATCGTTCCCATCGAAGTTAGAATAATCCTCCCTAGTCCACCTTTATTAATAACTATTCTGAAGAATATCATTGTATGACACCTGTTTCAAATGAGCCACAAGTTCCTGAAGTTCGACCTTGCGTTAACATTGCGCACTATCTAGCTATAACCGTTAAAATAGCAAGGACAGTCCATCCCTCGCAGACAATAATGTAGTTTGAGTCTTATCCATACATCAAATTTAGTATATACTGTTATGCTGACCACAACAGAATGCACTGTGAAATTATATCTTCAAAATCTTCCACCCTTACATTTTTCGTTGTCTTTAACTCGCAAAGATATCAATAACATGCTGAAGTAAAAGGACGAAGAAAAATCGGATCAGAGAAGATAATCCTCAAGTATTACTACACGTTAATAGTATTATACGTTCTTCCTAGAGTTAATTCCTTGGCAAACAGGCAGCCCATACGAATGGTCCTTGGACAGGTTTTTGATTGATGGAGATACGTATATCTTTACTTCATCCACGTGTAGATCCCTCATAACATCTACACAGGCGTCAAGAATCCATGACTCAGTAATGCTTACATTATTTCCATGTCTCCACTAAAATATACTACGAACGAAATTGTCGTCCAAATGCTTTCAATGTTAGGTTTGTCAAACTTGTTTAAAGACGTGAAAATGTCAACATGTTGATGATTGCGGTGTTAGGTCTGACAATGGCTGAGTTCACGTGTGACACATACTGGTACGTTCAGAACACCAAATAGTTGAAAAATGATACAAGCAATATGAAGTGTTACTTAATTAATGAGGCTTTCAGAAGATTTGTTTGTGCAAACAATTTACACCAAACGTTTTGGTAAAATGTAAGCTCTTAGCGTCCTGGAGAGCCCTAGTCCAATAGATTTTCCTTTTCCTTGAGATGTACTGTGAAAACCCGTACACGTATGGCCAAAGGAGTCATCAGGTGCAACCCAAAAAGTTGGTGCTATATGAAGTTCGAAGACATCAATCACCAGACTGCTTACGCTAGACAAGGATATTGATTTGATAATAATGCATTTATTCCTATTTAACGTTATGTTGGACTTGCTAATGACGTAAGTGATATTAGACCGCATGTCATATTTCTGTGCAAAATATTCATTCAGAAACCAGTCATTTACAGTTCAATTGCTACGTTAAAATTTCAGCTCTCAAAATACCTTTTGAAAATTATTTCTTCTAAACTTAAGTTTAATTTAGAAATTTGGCTTTTTTTCTACTTTAGGCCCTACAAATTCACAATGGTATATTGCTTTGAACTAACCGGTAAAGACGTGTAGTTTTAACCGGTAAAGACGTGTAGTTAAAGCTTTTTCAAAAAATACATCTGATGTAAATTGATTTTTTTATGTATTAAAAACATCAATAAAAACAAAACTATTTTCAGGCATCTTTGACTGATTTCCATGAAGGTGATACCATGTAATAAAACTAAAACTCTTGCGCTGATTGCCAGGAGTAAAGACTTGCTATCGTTATCATTCATGTGACAATTGCAGAGTCATTCAAGTTGATTAATGTTGTAGTATTCTACTATTGATATGTGGATATAATTCCTGACAGTTCCTTTCTTAAGTAATTATTAATGAATCCTAGAAACGTTACTAGGTGGATATCAAGATGCTTATTGATAACGCACTTAGTTTGACCAGGACTTAACAAAGCCATTGAGAATTACTGTAAATGTTAATTCATTTGTCATCAAAATCGTACAAATTAGCAACGCCATAAGGTCTGATTTATCTGTAATCAAAATTGTACAAATTAGCATGGCTATTAGGGAAAATTCATTTGTAATCATACTCGTACAAATGAGCATTGCGATTAGGTCTGATTCATTTGTAATCAGATTCGTACAAATTAGCATGGCGATTGGGACTGATACAGTTGGAATCAAATTCGTACAAATTAGCATGGCCATTAGAGCTGATTCATTTGAAATCAAAATCGTACAAATTAGCATGGCGATTGGGGCTGATACAGTTAGAATCAAAATCGTACAAATTAGCATGGCGATAAGGGATGAGTCATTTGTACAATAATCAAGATAGTATAAATGTAAACGATGAATAGTGCTAATTCACTATACATCAATGAAACTTAAAATCAAAAAAATTACGGTTTACACATATAATGAAACGTCATCACTACTACTACTACTTCTACTACTACTACTACTAATAATAATAATAACCACAGTATTATTATTATTAATATTAATATTATTATTACAATTATCATTATCATCAGTAGTAGTAGTAGTAGTAGTAGTAGTAGTGGTAGTAGAAGTAGTCGTAGTATTATCAGGCAGTTATCCCAATCGAATACGAGCTAGGTACAGATGTTGTGAAGCTTCTCGAAAACATGCGTCTGTTAATCGTATCAAAATTACAGCACGCAGATACCTCTGTTCAAAGTGAACATTGTTCTTGGTGTGGACTTTATTATGCTGCTTAACTCGACAGAAAGCCCCGATTCACCAACCAACAAATTGCTAAAAGTCTCAAACCCATGGTTTGCAGTGATGCCTTTATAATGTTTAACAGTTAAGACACTGACGCTATTAATAATGCAATCAACAAAGCTTTAGCAAAGTTTCATGCGAAATTTGAAAAATAAAACAACACGAGTGTGTATTCCACCGCGTGCATTAATAAATGTGATCAGTAACGACAAAGTGTGTTTCCAATTCTGCAGTCGATCATACACGCCCAGCTAGAAAATACAAACAGCACCAGGATCAATAGTTTGATAAGATAGAAATCCATGTAGACGCTTCCCATGTTGTACTCGATAAGTTTGAACGACTAAACCGTTCAGTCGATTCAACTATCCCCACTACTCGCCAGCAGACATGGCCATGAATGTGCGATAGTTGATGATTACGCGTAAGTTCATGGAATGCATAATGCGAATTCAGAATCTGCGCTCAAAGCTCGAACTATGACTTTACGTAGGAAACCTACTATTGTACTGTTGTATCTACTGATCGTAATGTATGTGTAAAATCCAACGGGCGGGCTTGGTTTTGTCAGCGCGCGCGGATGGTCCTTTCATTGCGATCAATACAACCTGCGATGAACAATGCCATTTTCGAAACATCAATGAAAATCTGCGTAAACGAATTCGCGTCGACCATGTCCAGGAACGTGGTCAACAAAACCTTTGCAGTTTTATTGCTGACCAGCCATTTGAGTCATGTTAGATATTCAGTGGTGGTCTCATTGCTTACACAGCGAATGCAATTGGTGAACACAGCAAGAAAACAAAGCTCAAGTGGACGAAAAGTATTTACGCTGGTACGTCCCAGGTGATGCCGTCAAATCTGATCACGTACTCATTTTTCTAGTACGGCTCGATCAAGCCGAGGTATGGTAACAAAATCAAGATGCTGTACACTGATTCTGACTCGTTACTAATGCACATCACTAACAATGACGTCTACTCAACGCAAACATGGGAAATACCTAGCTTGTGCGCATCAGTGAAGAATTGAAGAACCGTTCGCTGTTCAGTAACACCAATAATTATATTGTGGCAACCTAAAATGTATTCGATTGAGGATTAGCCGCAGAGCAGTCTCTATGGCAAATATATTAAAATTGCACCGGGTCATGGTCGTAAAAGATCGGAAGCACAAAATGTATGTGGAGCGTCTTCGGCAACGATATGCATGTGCAAACTGGACAAATCATAATCTGTCAAAGAAACATCGGATGGGTGTGTATCGTTGCGCCAAGGTAAGTTGGTCCCCGCTGGACACAAGCATTGTATTTTTTCTGATGGAATCATTACTTACGCGTATGAGCAAGCACATACTCCAAAATAAATATTGGCGATAATAGTGTACTCGTTGGAATGACTTGAAATTTCTCTCACACAAATGTCCTAGATAGTGGTGACACTGACTTTATCCATGCTGATGTTAAATGGTAGTGCTTTGGTTTGCAACGGAATGTCGATTTGGTCTGAGATCGTAGAAATGTTGATGGACTATGCCCGGTCAATAGCACGACGTAACGTCATCCTTTTAACTCTCTTTGAGCATCCAGATAATGAATTTGCCTGTTAAACTTCGTTTGGTGTCTTCACATCAAACTATATGGGGATATATTCCTTTGCGCGGGTAGCTAAGTCTACCACAAAGCTTGTTTGGCAACCCACTCTCTGGCAGCATTCGAGGTAACATTTGTCGCGCTTGCTAACTTTGTATTGGCTGCTACACCCTTCCAATAACCGCAAGGACTGTAGAATATGAAGGTCAGTTTAACATTCATATTTATGATGTTCATTTACTTTGCTTAAACTGAGTGGACATTGTCCATAAGAAGCTTCGGTTCCAAGTGCAACCTTAGCCTTCACGCTTCCTTACTGGCGATTATTTCCCCCATTATAGGAATAATTACATTTAGCATTTAAGTCATGGATGAGATCCGCATCAGCATGTTGAGGCGTAGTATTATGGCTTGAAGTTTTACAAGCGGAATGCTCGCCAAGGTTTGGTTTGTTAATAGAATCCATTCGTATATTAAGCCGTTTCACATGACCTTAGTGATTGTATCTGATCCCCGGATGGAGCCAAACATGCTTTCACCATGGAGTTTACGTTTGCGGGGTTCGTTTATGCAGCAGCGATATGACCTCCGCCATTGTTTTAGTTTATAAAGTCCGCCCACAAATATAAATAAACACCGGCTACATTCTTCGTTGGTTATGTGAAACCAGCATTAACTAGACCAGGAACCGACAATCCTCGACTGATAATCAACAAAGACGCACATGTCCATCTACCAGCCCTTGGGAAAAAACGATTTTAGAATCACAAAGCAAAGGCGTTATCATTGTAATTTTAGGTGAACCGGGTGCCATCTCCCCGGAATGTACAATCGCCAAAGTCATAAATATTCCCCCAAAATATATTTCTATAAATGCGTAACCGTTGTGACGGTGAAAAATGCTGTGTGTGTGTGTGTGTGTGTGTGTGTATATATATATATATATATATATATATATATATATATATATATATATATATATATATATATATATATATATATATATATGTGTGTGTGTGTGTGTGCGTGTGTGTGTGTGTGTGTGTGTGTTGAACATGCCATTCATCCGGCAATTAATGTCCACAGTGATAATATTGACTGAAGAACTGAGAAATTATCTAAGCTACCTACGCGAACAATAATGGAAGCGGAACAGCTACTGCCATATAAAATAACCAAGAAAATCATTTTACGCACCAAATACAAACGTGTGTTATCATGAATGTTATTTGTGGACTCGCCACGGCAACAACTACTGACCTTTGTGTGGTGGGAATTACGTTCAACAATTATCAAAGGCACGCAAAATGGAATTGGTGTCGGAGCCACATCGATAGTAACTAGTTTGACCGGTGGCACCGAAAAATAATTTAATTTACAGTTAAGTTCGCATTTGTATTAGGAGATCCTCGCTGGTGCCCTAACAAGTCTCAGTGCAATCGCTAAGCTGTACTCGGTGGTCATCGAATATAAAACGATCGCAATGGCATAGTTCGAGACGGTGATAAAAGCAGAGATTTCTTTGAAGAAGAAAAAAGTTAATTTTCTTGTTAATATATAGATTTCTTGGTCTTTTCTCTATCAAATAGATGAAGAAATGAATTCATAGTATATTTCGTTCGGTGTTTTGTCTGGTAATTAAAGTTGTTTTCTTCCAGCGATTAAGTTTGCTTTGTCCTGCGAATAAGGTTCTTAGAAAACAAATGAGACTTCCAATTTAATTTTGATACAATCTCGAGTTGACTGTATTTATCAGCTTGATATATAAGATGAACAGAGTATCATTCTCTTCTTTAGTAGACAATATTATTTTATGTTGTTACCACTGATAACTGTCCTTTATTCTCGCCTTCTTATTGTCTTATTTGCTCTTTGAGATATTACCCGAGCGGATAGTTTCTCATGTCGATCGATAACGTTAAATTTGTTTTGGTGGCATTCTGTTTAGAAAACTGCAAGAAAAGTCAATATCAGTTATATTTGTAAAACAAATCCCCGTCACATCTATGTGACATATTTGTTATAAATAACCACGTGTTACATCTATGTGAATTATATTTGTAATAAGTAACCACGTGTAACATCTATCTGAATTATGAGTAACAAATAACCACGTGTTACATCTATGTGAATTATATGTGTAATAAATAACAACATATTACGTCCACGACCATCCAGTGCAAGCACAGTGATCGTGAAACTACGTTATCCAAATTTGTTGTCAAATTGCATGACGAAATGTTGGAAGCTTTCACATATGTTTACCTTCAAGGCTTTGACCTACCATGATAATGAAAAACAAGTAAGTCCTACTTCTGTTTATCGAGGCAGGTGCGGGAGTGGCTACACGTTTTCAGATTTTATCAAGCAACTGCCGATCTAAGAGTTTTATATTTTCCTTCTGCAATTTTCATGAATTACTCATGATATATGATGTAGATTCTACGAAAGATATTCTATTGAGTTTACAAGCGGGAAGTCAGAGTAACTGTACTGAATTAGAAATTATAGGAACAGAACATTCTTTGAATTGTTTGTTGCCTTGCTTAATGGTATTTAGCCAATCTTAGAGGTAAGAGTAAACAAAATCATTTCTATGTACAGTGCAACTCAAACTTAATCATGTCCATTTTTTATGTAGGTCTATATTGCGGATTCACTTTTTTATCCATGACTATACATTATAATGACCATTTATAAACACGATATTACATAGCTACTTGTTGTCCATATGTTTATTATATTTTTAAGATTTGAGCTACAATTAAGTTGTTTTTTGGGGTTTGAGTTCTAGAAAATGAACATGTGTACAGTTTGGAGCAGTTATCCGACTGGGCAATGAAAGTATTGTGACATATGTCAGGTGGTGATGGAATGTGACACATGTCACACAAGTCACATGATGATGAATTGCGACATAGAATCGTAGAGATGAATATAAGGAGAGTAGATAACAATTACTCCATTCCTATTTATATTACTGCTCTTAATATTATTTTCAGTCGTCATAAGTATATAATGTTGTGACAATATTTAATTTCAGAGAAATCATTTATTTAAATATTTATCAGAGTTATAAGGTGTCCATATGACTGTTCGGATTTTGTACTAATTTGAGATTATTGTGAATTCGTTCAAAGGGGTTCAGGATAAGGCCCTTGTGAAACGTCAAGACTGTTGGCACTTTATCACATTCAAGGCTCTTGTTACATCAATGCATTTCAGACCTGGAAGTCATTCGGGACACTTTATTCTTTGGAAATTCATTGATTTTCTTTTTGATGGTATAAAGTCTGACCATTATTGCAACACTCTTTATATCAATTTCAGTATTCAAATGAAATTTTTACCATGCTTCTTAATTCACGACGATTTGTCTACTGTAGTTTTAATGTATATGTATTTGTTGTAAACTACTGTCCCAAATCAAGACATTTTTATCTATAGTTACATCCTTTGTCTGTTTCTTCAATACTGCTTTTTACCTCGCCAGTGTTTTTGTCTACTTCTTAATCAACATATTATTTTGTGCCTGTTTTAGCTTGTTCAGCGTTAGTGTCTAGTTTGTCATAAAAAATTAAGTTAATGTTAAATTAAGTAATTAATTAAGTTGCCAATTAATTAATTTGATTATTTCTGTCGTTTTATCTTCTTATACAGATATCTGATACGTAAATACCTTTGTGTTATTTCTAGTAATTAAGATTTTAATGCAGCTGGACAATGTGTTAATGTAAGCAATAATCTTGTTGTTACGCTCAGTAACTTTTGTGCTAAAATCACCTATTATATTTGTAATTCCTTAATCATGTTGTTGAATCTTATTATTAAATTCTCTAGGCAAGAAACCACTAGCGATAGCCACTCGAGTAGGTCCTAGGTCTTTATTATATTTTTATCAAGCAAATTGTTTAATTTTGTTGGTTTCAAAGACGTCCAAAATATATTTAACGTAGTGCGCACCTGTAAGCATGCCAGTCGTGTGCTAGGGAATACTTAAAATGTGTTGTAAGGTTTCTTGATATACACTATGTGATGTATCTCTAAGTTAATTTAATGTTTGAATTGTGTTTCAAAAATTCAACAGCTGTACTGTATTAGTGTTATCATTTGCAATCATTTGCTGTTTGACTTTATTCGTGTGCATTTAAGGGATGTAAAACTCATCAGATATTTCAAATCTATGTTTCGTTCTTATCAATGACATAAGTCAATATGTTGTTTACAATTTCATCGAAAACACTAGAACACCCAATAACGAAATATGTTCTCTGTAATAAAATTGATAGTTGTTCATTAGATCATTCTGGTTTTGTATACGATATTTTCAATTGATAATGGTCGGCGTTGTGGTTCAAGGTAAAATATTTATAGAGCAGCAATTTCGTCTGATAAAAGTGCATTTCTATCAGGTAGTAAGTTATAAGCTGTGTAAGCAAGACTGGACTGGTTATATTTACATCTCTGTAATATACCTGCTTGATTATGGACAAATCGTATAGCTCTAAAGCCTTTTTAACAAAATGGTTAACGTACCATAATCTAAGTATTATGACATAACTAATTGAATTAGTAATGTAGTTGATTGTTTCCGTCGACATTTTATCTGCTATTTATATTTAACTATTTATAGTTATGGACCAAAATTATGAAAGGGTTTAGCAATATATATGTTATATTACTTTTGTAGCTACACTTTTATCAGGTACAAAATGATGTGCTATCAGGTACACGACATTGAACAAGGTGAAAATGTTATAATTAGTTTCACGCTTGTTTTCAATGTGGCTTTTAGAGGGAGGACGTATTGACACTATAAACAACTGTTGTTTTTTTTATAAGTATGCAGAAAGCAAATGTGAGCACAGATGTTGGTATAGCGTGGTAAACAAAGTAATATTTTTTTTTCACTCTACAGGATTTTGAGTTAAAATGATTCCTATTTTCTTTTATTTTTAGTGGAGGGTTTCAATAAACGGTTTTTATAATACCTTATCATGTCTGGGAATCTTTATATGTACCCGTTGTTAAAGATAATTTATTCTTAAAAGTTATATACGTAAGATGACATTCTCTGCACAATAGCACATTACACTTGTAGTGCTTAGAATAGAGTCTGAAGTTTGAAAACAGCGACCTTTAAAGCGTATGTACTTTATATAAAGATGTTTTACAAAGCATTAATTGTAAATTTTCAATTGTAGCATTATTTACCTAACCCCCAAAATCTCTGATCAGCAGCAAGGAATGGAGAATATTGTCAGATCAAGAAGGCACATCTTCTGTTGAAAAGAAACAGTAAAAGTTTCGATGACCCTTGTCCCAGTATATTATGCTTTTGTTGGGATAATGTTTACTTTGTTTTATCCAAAGACCATCAACAAGCATATACTTTCCCAAATGCTTACAAAAAGATTATTCGCCTTACACACTACACACACTATGCACGCACGGCCACATACATTCACAAAAACTTGTATATAAAGACACACTTGCATACAAATCACAAGGTGTTAGAACAGTTACTGTTCGTGTTGTTTTATTTAAAAGAAATGTTGCTTTCTTTGCACAAAAATGTGTCGTGAACCCGTAAAACCGCTAATAAATAATACGTACCAAACGTTGACAAACGTTTTACTTTCTTCCTAAACTCATGAATTCGGTTTCAATTTAGCTACAGTTTCCCAGAGTTGTCTATGATAAAATACAATGTATATAATAGGTGAGAATTGGCATGTTTAATGTACAACGTGATCTGCAGTTAAGATAGTTTCCAAGCAATATAAGAAAGCTAATAAGATTATAGAAGTTTTATTTCCTTAAAATACATCGTTTCGTGTAATTCTTAAATTTTGATATGAAGTTTCGATAGATTCCACAAAATAATTTCCAAAAATGTTATGTAACTGAACAGTCATAACAAAATGTGTCCACTCTGTTCCATTTCTTTCTTACAAAAGGTGAATTGCTCAATATCGCTTTAAAAAATATTTCTCTACAACTGATTTGTATTAGTATTTATATTAAGAAATCTAAAATTAAAGCTCAAATATACATTTTCTATTAGGGGCGCTGGATCTTTAAGCGGTGTAAAACAATGAATGAATTTAGGAAAAATCACAAAATTATTGATTTTATGATTTTTTTCTTCTTTTTCAAATAAGGCAATCAGATAATTTCCTTCCTTTCACTTCGTTGAAGAATTAGGTTCTACCATATCCTCCAATATCCTCCAAGTTCAAAGAGATATATACTCCCAGTAATCTAAAATTGGATTTTGACAATTTCGTATGAATTTATTGACTTTTTCATTCGAATTTTTATATTTCCAATTTAAATAGCTTTTGATTAAAAATATATTATTGTACAGAACTGATGCCAAGACAAAGTCAGTCAAAATCGGCATAGTTGTATACAAGAACAAAGAAGAACCACGCATGAATAGAAAAGCATCATCTACATTCTCCATAATTTGAATTATAGAAAACACCTGTAATGTTTGTGTTCTATTTTAATTCTGTTGCAAGAAGTTCAATTCCTATTATAAATAAAATGGGTTCAATCGAGTCTCCCTGGTGACATCCTAACGCCCAATTACAAACTAATGATAAATATCCATTATTAATGGCACAACGTTTTGATTTATTGCAATATGCTCTGAATCGTTCAAAACTGGACTCTCCAAAGTCTAAGAGTATGTTGCAAACGGTCCAGTTCTACTCAGTTGAAAGCTTTTTTAAAGTATGTTAACAGTGAGAGACCAGATTCATTTTTCCTCAAGAATGTTGTTTCTTCTCTTTTGCCTTAGTTTGTGGAAGCCCAATCAATACTTATCTTATAATAATTGTAGGAATTTTAGAATACAGTTGATAATTACAGGTCACTTTCAAAATGCTTCAAGTTGACGACACAATTTTCAAGAACTTATATTTGTTTTCTAATAATATTATATTTTGTCAAACAGAGATAAGTAAGCCATCGTAAGCACAATGAAAAGCTTTTGAAGGTCTGTTTAATAGTGCAATAGGAAAATCTGTATGCTTGTATTATCTTTTTCTCTTTGCACTGGCAATATCTTACATGTACTAACTGTGATTTTTGCACTCACGAATTCTGTATGATTTTGCCAATTATTTTATAGTCTAATTTCATTTACTACTAGATGTTAAATGAAGGATCTGAAATAACATGCATCTTAAAAAGCTATATTTAAACAGTGCTCTTTAATTCACCCAATAAACGTCTTACCATATCAACTGATTTGTAATTGTTTTGTAATTCTTGTTGATTTAATGATGTATGGAAGAACTGTATTTGTATATGCTTCCTCCAATATTTTTAAAAATATCTTCAGCTTTGTTTGTTATCTTTTTCAACCATTGTTCGTAAACCATTTTCTATATATTCTCCCTTCAGGTCTTTCGATTTCTAAAGTACATGATCACTTTAAATTACTTGCCTGATTTTAAAATATCCATATTAAATTTGTGAACTCTAAGCGATGCAAATACTGTTTTGTATTTTGAAATTATAACTATTTCACGAATTTTACATTTTGGCATTCCAAATGTATCAATTGTCATGAATATGTCGGGAAACAGCTATCACTGTTAAAATGTATTTCTATCCATCGCTGTTCCTTTCGTATATTATTGCACGTCAACGATGGGTGTCTGACGCTGCTGTCCACGTTACTAAGGAAATCTTTTGCATGGAAATCTTTTTGTAGTTAGCAAGTGTAATATGTAGACAGATCGTTTTTCCTGTTAGCCGTTCTGTCAATGCAGAGAATTTTATTTCTGTTCTGTCTCATTTTTGCCCACAATGTATCCATATTTGTTAGAGTAATTGGACTGTCAGGGTTGTGATACAGATGTCCTTTTTCAGTCGTCTCCAATGGAGAGTCGTATTTTGGTACATCGTTGAAAACGTTGGGTGCTAAAACAAAGCTACCAGGACGTCTGCCACCAACCGAAACTGTTATTTTCAGCAATTTGTAGCGTTTCTTAAATCCTTTCAACCGTATGGGTGATTTCAGTGTAAATCAAACGTTGTTCTCATTTGATTATCGTTGTTGTTGTTGAATTGTTCGATGGTGACCCTGTATAATTTACTAGATGTTTAAATTGTACTGTAAATTTAGCCGTATACAGGTTTGTATATTTACACATCAAATAGGTAGTTCATTAGTTCGTGATAAGGCACTATTTTTGGACATTATGCGATTAGGACCGTTTTTTAAATATTTATTCATCGTCACTTAATGCTATAGGCAAACCTGTATCTTTTCCGAAAGACTTAATTATATCTTTGCATATTTGAAATCTACTGATCATCATTTGTAGTTTGTTCAGTGTCAATTTGTAACACATCTATCGTTGTCCACAACTATATCCCATCCAAACATATAAACAAATACACATTATCTCCTAAAACATTATATATCGATTGTATAGTTAAACGCATTAAAGATTCTTATGACAATTTTAATTTCTGTGGAAAGTTACTTTGTGACATTATTTATGATATGAAAACAACATATTTTGTGTTTGCTGTCCTAGCTCACTAGTAAATGTAAAATAGTCAAGTGTATTACTTAAAACTAATAATTCCTTTGCTCAACTCTACTAATTCAATAACTTAATTTGCATGCTGCTTAACAATATTAATTCAATAGTTCCATTGGTGAACTATTAGCACTTAATTCTTAAGTTCATCTAGTGTACTAATTAACACTATTAATTCAAAAGTAATTCCATTATTTTGCTGAGAGCACTAATAACTCAATAATCTACTAGTGTGCTACCGCACCACCGCTATATTAGGTTAGTTGACATAATGAGGAAGATGGAATTTGAATTTATTAGTAGATCGTCATGTTTTTAATTGTGTGATCGAAGACTATGAAAAGAAAAACCATGTAAACTGATCTTTCAAAATTTGCTTGGACTTGCTGCACTCAGGTCCCAAATATTTTCGATGGCGGTGTTCTATAGCGACCAAGTAGCTTCGAGCTAATGTACAAAATATCATAGATCAACCTATTTTCCTTAAACTCGCCGATTTTCGTTGCATTAAAATTCATCTCCCGAAGCACATTTCAGTATATTAGACGTTAAGATCATATCAGATTCCGCATCTTGCACGTTGACATTTTTACAGCCATGGTAAAGACTCTAATACCCTTTACTTCGCTTTCAAAGATAAACAAATTATCTTCGTTCACCTTATTTACACGTCTGAGTCACGTTCAAGTTAGATATATGACTAATTAATGTTATATTAGTAGCATACAAATGTATTCTTTCGCATAAAGAAACACACACAACTTTATGTATCACTTTTAGGAGATTGGATGCATGCCTGGTTGCATAAAATTCAAATCAGCTGTTGTTTTCACATACATTTTGTCTTCAATTATCGGCGAAAAGAGATTAAACATCTAAACAAAACTTAACTAAATATCTGAACTCAGTAATTTTATTATATCTGGGGGATTTTTGTGTGACTTTTTTTAAAATAAATCCAACAGAGTCTGCTATATAGATCTGAAACACAGACGTTTATCATGCAGCTTTTGTCAGAACTGTGCTATGACTTGAAAACTATTTATGTAATAGGATGCTAAGTGCAATGGTTAACACATGCAAGTGTCCTCTGGGAAAAATAAAAGCCTGGTTGGTTCTATGGCCTATACTTTTCTTGCTCAACGTGAATTAGCAGTGCAACCAAACTTTAGGTTGATAACAGTTCTATAGTAACATTGACACAATTAAGAAGGATATAAACGTTGATTTGAAGAAATGATATTATTCAACAAAAAAAGTAGTTAGCTACCTTCAATTCTGATCAAACTAATATTGTGTTATTTTCATACTAATTCTCTGAAACTTATTGAAACACATCGACGTAACCAACATACGCACATTCGTGTTACCTTTAGTTAGGGCATAAAATAGACTCGCCATATTGATAACTTTATAATCAGATGTACTAGGATGTTAAGAAAACTGAGTAAAGATGAGACTCTTTTCTCTCGGCGTTTTGAATTATATATATATATATATATATATATATATATATATATATATATATATATATATATATATATATATATATATATAGAGAGAGAGAGAGAGAGAGAGAGAGAGAGAGAGAGAGGGACAGACAGACAGACAGATGCATATCAATTCTGGAATATGCTAGAGGTTGCAGTGATATACTTATAACTCGATTAGAAGTATTCAAAAACTAAAGCTAAAATAATTGTTACTGCATAACCGTGAATTGTGAAATTGGAACAATTATATTAATAGATTCAAAGGATTACACTGTTCCAGAGGTGCAATGGACACCCATTGCATGTTCAATATGAGTCATATTTTTCATAGAACCTTTTGACGAAACTCTGCCTTCAAGAGCTGGCCTAAATTCCCAGCAAAGCATGCGAAAAAAATCAGAGTTTGTTCAATGCTAACAATATTATAACTATTAAAATTCCCATATCCCGTAAGCCATACACATTTGGAATAATTTATCAGTCAGTATGAAATTTGTTGATCATTTAGATTCTTTCCAAATATCAAATTATTGCAAGGAACCACATCTAAAATACTTCCTAAATCGTCATGAAAATGTTGTAGCACTCAGACGAGATTTATTTACCAACCATACGTTCTAACAACTTGTGGCCTACTCATTTTGTCAATAAGATGTTTAAAGCCATTATCTGAACTGTGTCCTGTCTAAATTAGGTCTTTGTTAATTTAATTAATCATTTTCTTGTATCATTAAAATATGGAGATATTCACGTGTTTCTGGAATTGTTCAAACTTCTTAAGTAATCATAAATCTACTAACATAGTGCTCTCAATTGGAGAAAACGAATTGTTCAGGACAAGTTCAAATTTGGTCGTTTTGCTGTTATTTAAGTCACATTTATGTGTATTTACGCGGAATATATCAATAAAAGTAAAGTTTATACACTCACGTTATCGATAAGGAAACCATATTAAACATGCATGTAAACAACAACAACTAAGCTGTGATTCTTATATTTTCTATTAAAATATTTGCACAGTAACTGAAAATCGGAACTAGTATCAGTTACTTTGTTGATTGATTGATTGAGTGATCGACCGATCGATCGATTGATTGATTGATTGATTGATTGTTTGTTTGATTGGAATTCGGAACGAATATGTTATGAACACATTTACTGATTTATTTATTGATTAATTTGGATGTGAGTTCGTGTCATGTATGTTCGTTCTATAAGCAAGCATGCAAGATGCATCAGTTATACCTACATTTCACCAAAGTCTTTGTATATGCACATAAATCCACGGATTCCTCAGACAATATCTTTACCAGATGGTATGTGAAAACTAGGACTTGCTTCTTGGTTGGTAAGAAATGAATATATATGAACATGTCGCCTTTTTCAAGACATGTCCTATTTTATGTTATTTGTTCGCTTTTATACAGAAACGAACCTTAATTTGAAACTGGCATCTCACAGATGAGTGTCGTTTAAATGACAATTTCCACGTATATATGATAACATATATTAACATATAATTGTCATTATATTACACTTATATGTGTCCTATGTTAACTGTCAATTCTTCATTGTCAATGTATCAACATTCGACTCTCATTAAATTGTATTTATATGCATGCTGTATTAATTAAAGATTCGTCCTTGTCATGGCGGATAACAAGAAAAATGTTAACACTTTTGAGTGTCTTCCGATGCTATGAAATGGCTGTTTGTAGCACGCGGAATATAAACAAATAATACTACCGACTTCTGGAGTAGCTAGAAAGTGTGTCCAAGTGATTCGTTAATAATTTGGAAAAGCCGTCAATCAGCGAACAATTGGATCAGATTTGCATTTATGTTTGAAATCAAGTAAAGATTTCGATGGAAAATAAAGAATGATCAAACAAATTAAAAACGAATTGAAAGTCAAAAGTGGTGTTGCGGATTTAAGGCGATTTCAGCTGCAGAAGATTCTACCTTTAAAAAATACTAACATCAGTCCAAGCAATTATTCCTGGACTAGTACGTAACGCTGAAAAATAGGTTGACACACAGATATACGCGGAATTCAAATTGAAGAAAGAAAAAAGGAATTAAAGCAGATGAAAACAGCGACAAGCCTAAAGCTGACCAAGATAAAAGCTTCACAGAATACGTTTATTACAATATCTTTATCTTAATGTGTCCGTAACGAGATTACATGAAATACCAGTTTGAAATGGTTTAATTGTGACGCAACTAAAAAATGGATAGTTTAATACGTAAATTAGAAAACACATAGATTAAGTGTAAAATGACACCTATATAAATATATTAGTGAAATATATACACTTATTTTACCATTTGATGTACATTTTTCATTTGTTTATCTTCTCTAAAATGTATAGTTGGTTCGCGTAATGTGTTCACGTAAAATCATGTAAACAGGAACTTGAGTTTCAAGTTATCCTAATTTACCGTTCAAGGTTATACTGATATAAACAAAAACAAACCGTATAACGCTGTTAAAATCTAACTTTTAATTTTTACCTCATTGTTCCAAAATCGATGATAGCTTTAAAATGTATTTCGACCTTTACCTTTGCCTGTATCTTTTATTTGACAAACCTTTACGACTGTTCAAATATTGGCTTTGTATATATTTTCAACGGTACTGAACATTCATCCACATTTGGAAGGATTGTCTCCCGGATGTGTTTTTACTGATATTCGTTATATTTACTTGTTTAGAACTCAACTTGTATTCGGTGATAAACAGCTATTATTTTTCGGGCATGCTCCAAGTCTCTATATTCATACACATATGTATTATTGTAAAAGCTTTATGATTTTCACTCTTCAAGGCAAAAAAATGTGATGATAACATAGAAACTGTTAAGCAACAAATTAATATTGATACAATAATTTCAACTTTCAAAATGATGATTTTCAATATGGATCGGCTACTGTAGACCGAGAATGTCAGCCATGTAAAATAATAATACTTCTATCGATCTGTCTTCTCTTATTGGCAGTGGATACATGAGCCTTCAGTTATTCTTAAACACTCAAATTGCAAAGAGTTGCACACAGTGTGATGACTAGAAGACAGAGGCATCTGCGAGATTAGAATATATCTGGTTTCTCATGATATTTAAATTTTTAACAGTAAATCATGTGCCAATAAGTTCTTTCCATTCAGTCATCGCGTGCCACGTGAACGCTGAACACGTGTCACATGAACACTGAGCACGTGTCATGGGGACTTGCACGGATGTTGAATAATGAATTAACACGTAACATAATATTGTTTATCGTCGGGCATGCTTTTCTCTTTTAAAATCGCTCGGATAAATTTTATAAATAAGATGAACGTTGATTTCTCACGTAATTTAATATTCAGATTCTTTCATTTAATGTTACATTTTTCGTACATATTATAAATGAATAACCCGAGTTTACACTGTATGTTTTATGTTGAGTTAATAACAACAATTCCAATGTTAACTTAATGATTGACGAATAAATTGTCTTAAATTACCGTATATTCTAAAACGTATGTTCCTTTATTTGTTTAGATATTATATTGTCACATTAGGATACAATGAGATTGGGCACAAGTTCTAATAAAAACTGTAATAATTAATATTTATTTAGCAAATAAAAACATTATTTTCAACATACATCGATGCGCTGATATTTCTTTTAATTATGATATCAAACTGATTTTCTTTTTTTAGCCACCGTTGACAAAACAATACATCTTACAATTTTAAAATTTCTATACCTTCCCATTGAAGAAACACAGTATTCTGAAACCTAGAATTGATTTCAAACACATCCAAATAGTTACAAAAACGCGTGACGTCCGTTATTATAGTTTTGTAAAGAGGGACTGGAGTAATGACAATGTATGTGACGTCACATGGTCGTTCCTGTGGGTACACCAAAGTGATATGATGATAGAATTTGTTTAGAGAGTTCCTCGTTATTGCAATTGCTTGATCTACATAAAGACTTACATAACAGGAATAATTAGCCATGTTACACCTACAAAGAAAACAAGAATACAAAAATTCAGTAATAGTAGACAAAACCTTTCATCTTAATGTGGTTCTATAAGCGTTTTTTAAATCAAATTTCTCAAAGGAACGATAAACGTCTTGCACAATGTAATTTTTCAATGACGTGGATACTTTGTTGTAGTAGGCAACACTTTAAGTCTGTCAGAACATGGTGATCAGTAATGCTTTGGTTCAGGGTTTGACGAACACTTGTCTTAGTTAAATTCTTGCCTTTGCGTAAGTCAGTCAACTTTGTCGTTATCGTTGTTAGTTTATTTAGCTTGTTAACACCAATGATTTATCTGCAAGCAAAAATGCGTCATTTGAACTGCTGCAAACAAATAGGTGATAGAATAAACCTTGTTGAAGGTGAATGTCACGTGTGAGGTAGGCTAAGGAGTTTCTGCATTGGTGTTTCGCCAGGAAAATATTTAAATAGACACATTCGGAAAATAAGAAAAGTTATCTACCAAAATAAAATTGCGTGTCATTATTTAATTCAAACAAATCAGATGTACAAAAGGCATTGTTTGAGACAATAACCATACAGTAGCATTGCATTTCTTCCGATTATACAATAATACAATACAATAACTTATCTTGTTTTCGACAATTTTCCGTCAAGTGTGAATAAAAGACTAGATTATTCTCAGTTTTTTGTATAATTGATACATGCTAATTGCTCCGTGGCCATGGCATCATTTTCAAACGAAACAATTTCTACAAATTGCTCAAAACAATTATGGATATGTGAAACATGCAAACATTTTCAACCAATGACACAGAACTATTATGGATATGTGAAAAATGCAAACAATTTCAACCAATGGCACAAACCTATTTTGGATTTGTTAAACATGCAACCTTTTTCAACCAGTGGCAAACAATATTATGGATACCTGAAACATGTAAAACTAAAAAATGACAGAGTGGAATGAACCAGGTGTAAATGTAATGTACTGAACAGGAACGTCCAGTTAGTTAACATATAACATGGTAATGACTACAGTAAAGGAAACAGTAAATAAACATTTAAAACACTTCCATCTTGTCCACAGCGGCACTGATAATAAACTACGATAAGTTAATGTAAATCATCTTCATGTTTTTACGCATGTTTCACTTAGGTGAGACTGCCTGTTTTTTTGTGGGTTTGTTTTCTTCCTCCGCAATCAGGCAAAAACATTTCAAAATGAAACATGGCAACCCTGACATAAAGTATGTCAGCTCATTACAGAAAAATATAGACGTATTACAGCAATATTCTTGACCTTGGGATAATGCAATCAATCACTTAATCTTGCCCGTAAAGACTGGATATTCGTATGATGATAAACAAAAGACAAATGTGATGCAACTATGTGATAATGGTATAAATTTAACAAGTTTAGAGTTGCTTCCCTTGACATCCTTGTTTGCTTCTTTCAGTTTTTGTGACATGCCAGCCAAATGTTTGTTTTGAACTACGCCCGGACATGGCAAATGCGGTCACCACTGTGTAATTATAATAAAAGCGATTCTCCTGGTACGAGAAAAGCAAGATTTGACTCACGAAGAGAGATTTAGTAAAGAAAAAATAAAGACGCAAGTGAAACAGTTGCTGATGTTGTTGGTATGAATAGTAGTAGTATTAGTATTAGTAGCAGTAGCAGTAGTAGCAGCAGCAGTGCTTATATGAGTAGTAGTAGTAGAAGCAGCTGTAGCAATATGAAGAAAAATAAACCTTAAACGCAGCAACTATCTAATATTTGATATTAGCGACTCCTCTAATGACGCTGAAAATAATAGTTGAATCCAGACGCAATTGACGTAGAGTATAGTAGTTAAAATGAAATATTTCATATTTTTATTCAGGGTGATGTTTAAAGTTAAAAACATGTTTTATATTAAAATTGCGATGCTAATTTAGTTCTATTAAGGAACATTGAACACTTCAGTCAAATTAATTGGATGTAAATGTTGGCAAGTCATTCCACTAAATTTCTCAGATCTTTTTTATTTTTTATGTTGCACAGCATAAGGAAGAAATACTTCATTTTAGTCACGTGTTTGTCTATTACCATTATCCCAGCGCCATGGTATTTAACCAGCAACTGAATTTAAGGATATTTCTAATTTCCCGTTCATCGATTGGTTTGGGAAGGATATAAAACGCAGCTTAATTTCCGGTCACGTGCTGGTGATTTTAGCAGTTGAAAGCTAATGTCTTTTGCGTTAGCAAAAACAGAAATATCTTTGCGATTGATCAATATTCACTTCTTTCAGCAGCATATTGTATATACTCACTTATAGGACGAGTCCAACAGCAAACTTCACAGACCCAAATCTGTAGTCGCTTAATGCGCCAGCTGATCTGGGTCTGTGGAGTTTATTAGGAGTAATTAGTAGAACAAGTCACATAGTTCCTGATCTGCAGGCGCATTATGCTTCGGCATATCTGGGTCTTTGTAGTTTGCAATTTGACCCGACATAAACTAATATATACGGGTAAATGATATCCTAATCTTATAAACATAGATAAGTTTAAATGTGCATTTATAAAAAGAATCGTTGAATTTGCTTTCTGCACATGTAAACCTGTCTATATGTGTACTGCTTATCTACTTGCAAACATGTACCTTCGAATTGTGAAAATGCTGCATGCACACTAAGACTCCTATGCTTACGGTGTTATACTTAATTAGTGAGCCGATTTGCGAAAATCCATATCCATTTAGTAATTTAACCGTGCAATTGTTGTTATATTACCGTTTTCAGCTTAGTCACATGTCGACAAAGCTAATGACTCGGCCATGTTTGAAAACTTCAACAGTGGATTATCAGATGTGTCAAGACATTGAAGTAATGGGGACTAGCGTATGGCATTCTGAATTTCTGCTAATCGGAAATAATTATAAGCAACGATCATTGTCCTTATATTATGTGCTTTAAGGTTGATATAGTTTTTTATTTTGAACGAAGTAAATACTTAAACTTTGATTTAGGTTTGAATTTTCAAAGATAACATTTGAAGAATCATTATAAATGTTGCTAAACGTGATATAAAGCGCTATTAGTCGGCCAGAGACTTTAAAACAGTATGGGAAACCCCGACAGAGGGCTTATCCATTGTGATGGTAACACTAATAGAAGTAACACGAGATCGAAGAAAGAAGCTGGGGACAACACTCAAGCTAGCCATATCAAGGAAAACGTCACCCTTTGGAATAACAATGGTATTTGGGAGAGACCTTGAGATCCAGGATGTGGCTGAAAAAACAAAATAATAATAATAATAATAATAATAATAATAATAATAATAATAAAATAATTGATAAGAATAGATCGTTAAACGATAATTATTTCGCATATGATAAGGAATCTTTCTTGAAATGCGTACGTAGGTGAATATCTGTCTGTGATACACATGAAATCTAAGAGTCATCATCAAAATCTTCACGCACGCACGCACGCACGCACACACACACACACACACATACATACATACATACATAAATACACACACACACACACACACACACACACATATATATATATATATATATATATATATATATATATATATATATATATATATATATATATATATATATATATATATATATATATATATATATATATATATATATATATATATATATATATAAAAGGCGGAAAGTGCTATTCCAGGATCCTATGTGGAGAAAACTATTATTTATAATGCGTTCCTTACTGAGATTCGAACCAAGGTCCGTGGGTTACGGCAACAATCGCCTTGCCTGCTCGCACCAACTCCTCTTTCTGTAAATATATCTCAGTACGATTTAAGTCCATTGGATGCTCAACTCATGAAGGAGGTATAACTTTCTGATTTTAATTTTAAAAAATAGATTCCGGTTAACATCATTGTTTTATTGTTGTTACAATTTTTGTTAAACAAATTGAACTTTAAATATAGTAATTGAAATTAATCCTTTAAAATCGTGTTCCTATTCATCACCGTTTTTATTGTTGTTACACGGTTGCTACACATCTACCTATGTATTGATCTATGTATGGCGCATTACGTTAAAAATTAAAGGTGTTTTCGCATGATTCCAGTAGGAGCAACGGCAACATAGACACATAACGGATGTATCGGGTCTGCACAGTGCCCGGATATAGACTAGACGATTAACTGATCTGAAATGTATTTATGTCAATTACGCGTCTTTATAGGGTTAATAATCTACACTTCCTTTCTAACGTTTGTCCACGAAACCGTTTTTTTTTTTTTTTTGGTAGTATACATGTCCACATCGTTTCCGTTTTTAAACCTTGGATAGGGAATGGTTTAATTTATAAATCAGATATTTCGTTATAGTAGCAGCGCAAATTCAAGCCTGTGAAAAAGTGCAAGACGGAATATCCAAACTGAACGGAACACAGTATTCTCTGTTGATATTTCAAACAAGTACTAATTTCGATCTATATTGCGCAAATCATCGTGAATAAATATATTGAGGAACCGTATCATAAAGTATTTATCTATTCAACACTTCCTATAATGGAGATTCTTTATATAATCGTCAAATTGAGATGAAAAGACATGGAAAGACTCGATTGCCATAATTTACACACTCGCAAGACATGAGATGTCTGAGCAGAATTGCAGACCTTCATTTTTCTCATGGATTATAACTTATTCTGCAGAAGTTGTTATGTGTGTGTGTGTGTGTGTGTGTGTGTGTGTGTGTGTGTGTTTGTGTGTGTGATTTGGATTTTTAACATAGCTTTAACAATTTTTCAGTCATATCGCTATGATATCAGCAGTGTGACAGTTTATAGTGATGTCTAGTGATGTAGTGTAGCATGATGTCCCACCCAGTCACATTATCCTGACACCAGACCGACAAGTCCTAACACTAACATCTTAATGCTGAGCGCCAAGCGAGGTAGCTGTTAGTACCATTTTTTTAAGTCTTTGGATCGAACCCGCGATCTCCTGCATCCGAGGCGGACGCTGTAACCACTAAGCCACCGGAGCGGTGTATATATATATATATATATATATATATATATATATATATATATATATATATATATATATATATATATATATATATAGTAATATCTTGCAATAACGGTGTTAAGCCCAACAGCGTTCGAAGAAGAATTTCAATGCACTTGCTAACTGTAAAAGCGTGCAAGAACGCGTGTTAAGGGCATAAAATATCACGCAACCAATGCTGAGGGGTGAACATTATTTTCCTTTGAAGGAGAACGTTTTGGTATATTCCGATAAATGGAAAACTATCATTAATGGCTAAACACTGAAAAGATTTTTTTGTGGTCTTTAAATAAATCTCTATTCAATTTGTTTCTCAATTATTCGTTGAACATTGTATTGTCAGCTGTTCATAGACGGTTCGTCTCTTAATTGCCAATGATAGAGCTTTCTTCTATTCTTTTTTCCCCAAACGTGTTAATGTTTATATTTGTATTATTATTTGATGATATATCCTTTCCAATTATTGTATTCATATTTATTGTTCCATCCCAAATTATACTATATTTATTTTCAGTGAGGTTTATGAAATCTATGAATAAAATTAAGATAACATTTGTAATCAAATGCAATATGCTTCTCAAGCTTCAAACAATAGATTTCATAGCTTTTTTCCCGTAATACTCTCTTTTATAAACATGGTGAGATCTTTTACTTTTGTTTACTTTCTCAATGGCAATCACTATTTTCTACGCTTGCATAATGTATGTCTTTCCTTTTCTATATTCCAAGGTCAATCACTCTTTTCTGACATTGCAGTCTACGTAGATTCGGTACCATTCTTGTTTAGGGTCTTTGTATATTCTCTACATTTGTTCTTGCTTTCTTCAAAAATGTCACCATATAAGGATTTATATAATGGAAAACAATTTCTTTGTCCAGATATACGAATGTTTTAAACATAAGATCACTATTTCATTTGCCTTGTTGTTAGTTATTGTCCCAGAACAAGCTGTTGTTTATTGTCCCAGTCATGTTTTAAATATATCTTGCTGCACTGAGACTCGATTTGTGGTCTTGCCAATATATTACAAACATTTTTTTGTCATCATTGCATTTATTGATTCAGTCAAATAGATCATATGTGACTTGCTACATTAAGGTTTGATTTTTTTTTTGTCAATACATGAAAAACGCTTTGTGTCATGATGCCAGTTTTTCACTCAGACGTATACCTTATATATATCATGCTACATCAATGCTTGATTTGTGGTGTTGTCGATACATGACGAAATGTTGCCATGTTATGGCTCAGTTATATACGTTATCCATTTCTTGCTGCGTTGAGGCTTGACTTGTGGTGTTGCCAATACATGACATGCGCTTTGTGTCATCTGTAAACAAAACTTAGTAGTACGTGTTTAACGTCAGTTTTCAGTCCGTGGTAAACTATACATAACGGTTAGTGTAACTGGTGGAGGAAGAATCCGAGAACCGCCGACACACGGGAAGCTACTGACAAGCTTTATCACATGACCACATTGTCCAAGACCGAGATTCAAACCCAGGCGGACAGCGGTGAAGTGGCAGTGATCTGTAAAGGCAAGTGCTTTCGACCACTCGGCTACTCGGGGGTCCCAAAATAAGATATCCTTTCCATGTAGTTTAAAGGGAAACATTGAAGGAATTTGGAATTTTACAAATTGTACCTTGGCAATTTTCAATTACTGTTTTATTAGGCATGATGCCCCAGTGCTAGACATCACTATAAATTGTCACACTGCAGACATCGTAGCGATATGACTACAAAACTGCTAAAGCTACGTTACAAATCCAAATCACACACACACACACCCTTCTTTTTTATCTCGATAGGAGAGTGGGAAATGTGAAAATTAATAACATAAGGTCATTGCTCCATTCAAAACAAAACATATACATTTTGTTTTTTATTTCTATCGGATGCAATTATAGCACTCACGGCTTGGTGGGGATGCTTTTATTTAACCTGGATATGTTCATAATTTTTCATTAAATATATATTTGATGAAATAACGCAATTTTTTTTTTGGGGGGGATCACAGCGCGGCTATTCACATTGCTCTTTTTGATGGCATTTTTCCCTTTGTTGTTCATTATAAGCTGCATAGCAACCATCTGTCATAATCCACTTTTAGTGGTGCGTATGTTTCTTATTTCTCTCGACAACGTTATTGCTACGGCAAATTATCCTTCACGGCCGATACAAAAAATATCGTATGTTTTCCCTGCCTATGATACGTCTTAACATTATTCATATATTTTGCACATGCCTGTGGTCATACAATATAGTTCACAGTAAAAAAATAAACTTGTCTTTTCATTTACATTAAAAAATTTCCATTTAAGCTTAGATTACTTAGAAACGGGATTTCTGTTTTCGCCCTTTACTTTGCAGGACAAACAACAATAGCGGTGAACTACTTAGTATGTGTAGTCGGAGCTCAAACGTGGCTCCGCTATTGCCTTTTTAATGGTGTTATCGACTTCTCAACAACGATACCAGCTATCTTACGACTCAGACGATTATTTTATTAAGCTCTTCGTGTGTGTACTACTAAGGCGAACCTTTCAAGCTTAGCAATGAGAAATACGTTTCAGAACGATCGCCGTTTTTCAACACACACAATACAATTTTTTATTTGTTTTCATTTGATACTATCTGCTTGCGTGCGGGAGACGACCGACCGAGATATTAGCCTTTTGTTCCGCTTTTGTCCCGCTCAGCGTAAATGGATTAGTTTAAACTGGATAGCATGGCATAAATAAACCCACGGTTCCGAAATAAAACCCATCTAGCACGCCTTGCGAACACTTAGATTAGCGTATTGACTAGAGGCTTGTTTTACAGTGTCACCTTGTTTTACATATACATTGTCAAATTTGTAATTGAACTTCAAGTCAGCCAGGGAATATAAAAGATATGATGTCAAAACGAAACAGAATGTTACGTTGGCGTATTGCCGAGCTAATATTTCCAGCATGTTTTCGAAATAACAAAAACAAATTTAATAAAGAACACGGAAAAGACGCATATGTTAACTTCATTTTTTAATTTGCATAACTCGTTTTGTTATTTAAATAAAAATAGTTTGTTGCAACGAAAATATTTTCGTCAATGTCGACACATTTACTTTTATTAGATCCATAATCATGCAAAGTTTTGTAAATTTATTTTTGCCTTTTTTGTCTTGTTTATCTGTGTTTTATGTTGCCTTCGACAAAGACTCATTGTAAGTCGAAAGCGTTTTAAGTAGCTACAAAGATTATTTTTTACAATGTTCGTTGTCAAGTTTTAGTTTAGTTTGTTTCAGGTATCCTAATTAAGCGAACCTTAGCTGGACCCATTGAACTAGAAAGGACTGTTATTTGCCATACGATTTGTATTTCACATACATACATAACATAACATACATACATACATACATACATACATACATACATACATACATACATACATACATACATACATACATACATATACATTCTCAGCAATCAAATTGAAAATATACTTGTGTATATTAGATTCCATCCCTAGGCACGACGAGGAAAGAGACGATGTTACTTGGAAAATATCACAATTCCCAACATAGAACCACACATAAATACTTAATGAACATGAAAGATAAATGCAAATATGCAGCTAATGATTGCCTCTTGCATAGTCCTTAGGTTGGACGATTTAGCAGTGTTGTAGATGATGGTTGAAATACAGAATACTAACATATAAATATAGGTATTAGTCATGGCAATTATAAAAAATCAAACACGCATATTGTATTCCCTCGTACACATTTTCACTGTAGCGGATGGGGGTCCTAACTGGTAGAAAACTGATTCCTACAAGGAACTCCGCCACGGTGAAAGGAGATAGAATTTATATAATACAATTTTTACTTTACGTAAGAACCACACAAAAGAAAACAAATCTATATCTAGTATATCCTAATGTGCATTCATTCTGAATGGGGATATATGATACAAGGAAAACGTATTGCGTGGTAACAGTACACGCAATTCAATCAAGGCAACAACTTAATTATTCAAATCTCATTTATCCTTGCCAGACTGGTTCTAATACAATAATAAGTTGGGTCTTAGTAATATATGCCCAATAAATTGAAATAAAAAAGAACGGGAATGCGGAAACTGGTTTCTTTACTGTCATAAATTTTTTCCTTTTAAATAACTACTGCATTATGCAGATCGTATGATTTTAATATATGATTTATAATTTAAAGGCACATTGTTATTAACAAAGAAATTGATAATGTTCCTGATTTGAATTATTAGAACATTATAAATTTATATGGATAGTTTTGCGAGTCCTGTTATCAATAAGTGTTTTTATTGTCACCAATAAGTAAATGGTTATATTGTTACCTATACATAATTGTTAATACTGTTACCTATAATTATTTGTACATATTGTTACCGATACAAAGTATCTATATTGTTTCCTACAAAAATTGTCTCAACTGATACACGTAAATACGTGTCTATATTGTAACCTATAAATAAATGTGTATATTGTTACCTATAAAAAGTGTATATACTGTGCTGTAAATATCTATATTGTTACACGTAAATACGTGTCTATATTGTAACCTATAAGTAAATGTATTTATTGTTACCAAGGAAAAGTGTCTATATTGTTACCTGTAAATAATTGTAAATATAGTTACCTATGAATAAGTGTTTGTATCGTTACATATAAATAAATGTTCTTACATATAAATAAGTGTATAAATTGTTACATATAAATAAACATCTTTATTAATAGATAAGTTTTACTTTTTCATTCACTGGCGACATTTTTTTATTTACCTTGGATAAAAACATGGCACCAATGTCTGCTGGTGAAGGGCAATAACAAATAATTTTAAGGTCAGAATTTGAATTAGACATCAAAGCTGTGTACATATTTTTATGATAATTGATTGACAAACATGTGTGTACAAATAACTGAAATATGCCTTATATAACATATACATACGTTTCCATAAATATACAATATTTCATACATTTACAATAATCATATATGTCATGATTACAATTATTCAAGGTCAACTGAACATTGAAACACACGATCCTATCCAGTAAAGTTTCCATTTTATACTGGCATCAGACAGTCCACGTACCTTGAATACACTCGTATTCAGTACATGAATTTAGCAGAAACACTTGATCAATGATATAACAGTTTGTAAGCCAATGATATTCCTCAGGTTATTCACCTGACTGTGCCCCCCACCCCACCCCACCCCAACATGCAGTCTGCCACGTTTTTAACCTGTTGTCTGCAACATTTAATATACGGAGAAAGCATGATCTGTGTGTCTGATAACCATAGTTTATTGTCGATTAAATTACATGCACCATGCATATACAATTTCAGCGTTCCCGACTGTTCATATTAAAATGATAAATGATTCAGGCAGATTTATAGTCACGCGAACGGTATCAGTTAAAAGGAAAGAGAATATCAATAAAAGACGATGACAGTGCGTCTTTTACAGACAAAACTCTTTTTCAAATTTAAAAAGATAAATCTTAATGCAAATTACTAAGCTATGTGCAAAACTTGTTTTAACTGGAGACATAAATGTTTCAAAAGAAAGAATAATTACTACCTCGAACGGTCAATACTTATCGTGTGTTTTGCCATTAGTATAAAGGTACTTTTCTGCAAAGAGTTTGGGATTGCTAAACTTTTGGCTTGTGCATTCTACCTTCTTACAGAAGTGGTCAAGACATTATGTAAGAAAATGAAATATTACACGCAATTTACTCCGAAAATAAAGCATTACAAAGAATACAAAATATCGAATTGTTAGTAGAGGATTAATGACCATATTTTTAACATACCAAAAATTTCATGCATTATTTCATTGTAAATTTGGGGCTTTATTCAACAACACACACTCAAAAAAATTGTGATTAAATGTTTTCCGTTTTTGACTACATGTTATGTATATCTATACTTTTTGTAACTCTTACAGTATGAGTATGAAAGGCTATTTTAAGACATTCTGAGTATAGACCGCGTAGGCTGTATAAATAGTTGCTGAGGTATCATTAATAATAATAATAATAATAATAATAATAAAAACATGTTGACAAGTTTGGGCAATTTTTCATTAACTAGTGGATTATTAGAAGACTTTAGTTATTTCCC
The DNA here is from genome assembly GCA_028554795.2 of Sinohyriopsis cumingii. Lineage (NCBI taxonomy): Eukaryota > Metazoa > Mollusca > Bivalvia > Unionida > Unionidae > Sinohyriopsis > Sinohyriopsis cumingii. Next base: position 117,751,934 of record CM068826.1, on the reverse strand, counting down.
CTTGGACGGGTTAGGTCTTGGTGGGTTTATTTTATAATGTGGCATATTTGCAAAACGTCGTGTAGCTAGTAGAGGCGAAATGCATTTTGTATCGTTATGCATGCGTATAAAGTACGTGGACTGGCCAATTTTGTCAGTCTTATTTCTTATGTTCTTCTTGTATCATCAGTATGTAGGACTGTTGGCAGACCTGTACTTTCGAGGATTCCCGTAACTTAAATGACAATAGTCTAACATATTTATATACTTAGGTTATTATTCTTATCAAGGAGTCATTGAACCACAGCCATCCTTTGCACCATTATGCTAAACTTTCATGAACTTTTATTTAATAATTTGGCAATTTTTATTCGTATATACATTCATGTATATTCTTCATATACAAGACAGATACGGTTTTAAAGCGTTCAGTCATGTTCGATGATGATTTATCTATAAAGTAGTCGAAAGGATCACTCGTGACCTGCACAAAATCTCGACACGTATTACAATTAAACAGGTGAAAAAGTACAAGAGAAATTTTGAGTATGAAGAATTTTCCTAACAAAGAACCCTATTGTTTGACAATAACAGAAGTTCTCATTTGCATCGGTTGCATGGAATTCTTAGAAAATACAAACATATATGCAAATATATTTTTCCTCTAAGATCTTGTTTGATATATCGACAGACATATATAGATGATTCAGAATCACGAAATCGTTCATATTGTATGAAAATGGAACCGAATCTAAATATGAATCATGTGCATCGTGTGCAGATAATTTCACTACAAGAAGTATCTTCTACTAGGAAAACATCCATCCTGGTGATTCGGCAATTCCATGAGAGCATGCTCGTCATGTCGTGAACGATGCCATTCATCCCGACCATTTCCAGACACTAACAGAGTCAAGCAGGGCAGTACTTTGGCCCCTAACCTCATCAGTATGATGTTCTCGTAGAATGCTTACTGATGCCTTCCGTGACCATGATACAAACCACAAACGAACACAAAGTTACAGGAAGCGGCTGTTCTTGATCTCGTGTCTGCTGACGATTCTTCCCTGAATGTAATGTCTGAGTCTCACATGCAAAACATTATGTACCATTTCTCTTCAGCTTATGACAATTTTGGTCTAACAATCAGTATCATATAGACAAAGATGAATGTACCAGTCTGCACAAGGAAAGCCTTACGTTGATCCTACCATCACAGCGAATGACCAAACATTCGTCGCAGTGGACAAATTCACCAACCTCGGCAGCACACTGACACGCGCAGTCCACATCGACTATACAGCCAATCGCAGTGTTGCTAAAGCAAGTATGGTCTTGATAGACTACGTGCAAATGTATAGGAGCGAAGAGGAACCCGTATACGAACAAAACGTAACATATACAACGCCAATATGTTGCCGATCATGATGTATGCTGTTGAATCTGGAGAGTATACAGGCGCATGACCAAGAAGCTGAATAATTTTCACAGGGGCAGCGTGAGGAAATTGACTAGAATAAGGCAGCAAGACATGGTCCCAGACATTGACGTTCACAGGGCAAGATATGGGTCACAGGGGCAGACAGACCAAGCATCCATACTGTACTGATGAAATCAGTTGAGATGGGCAGGCCACGTCAACAGGATGTCTGAAGAAGAAATACCAAAGATCTTCTACGGCGAGCTTAACGAGAGAATGCGATCTCAGGGTGATAAGAAGATACGTTTCGAAGCTTCCTTCAAGTCATCCCTGAAACACTTCAACTTTAACTCTGAGTCTTGGGAAGATCTCACACAGGATCGCTCCCACCTGGCAGAGATCTATCGATCCTGGAACGACATACTTTTAACAGAAGAGGCAGATGATAATTATATATATATATATATATATATATATATATATATATATATATATATATATATATATATATATATATATATATATATATATATGTATATAAAAAGATGAGAGTAGCACTAAAAAGCTACCATAATTGACACGACAACTTCGGAACAATGGGAAAATGTCGTTCAGTGACGACACTGTTACTAAAACGTCTGCTGTGATTGCCAGGAAGCAAAAATTGGCTGATGACTGGAGCAAGGTAAACAAATGTCTTTCTTTGGTGTCTTGCTGTGTGGGCAACATCTTTGTTTCGACTCGAGTTTTGTTATTCAGATGTCTATGTTGAAATAAAACGCATAAACGACATCCTTGCCTCAAACGACTCGCTGGTTAAACAGACGGTGAAAGAAGAGGTTGCAGAGTTACCAGAACAATGTGGCTTGCGTATGTATGCTAGTATCTTATGAAAGCCACGTGGAAACGTATGTAAGAACATATACAGTTACTGTTAAAGTCAGTGGAATGGACATATACGGTAGTATGAAAGTAATTATACGGTTTTATCTACACAATTGATATGGGAAGCCCATTTACAAATTTGGCAGAATTTGGTCATTACAGCGTAATAAAGGAAAACACAATGCCATCTAAACATAAGTTAACCCCAAAGGAAATAACGCAAATCCAAAATCTACATGGTATTATTTCTGCAGAGGAGGTAAAAAAAGAAGTGTAGCATTGCAACCCATCAGACTGTATAAGGTATGGCGTCTGGAACACGAGCAGTTGCTATAAACTAACGAGCTTGCTAATGTTCCGGCACGTTTTTCCGACGCCCCTGTGAGGTACCCATCTGTCATTCAGACCGTAGTCGACTTTTACAAGAGGCTTGATGCCCTAGAACAAACAATGCAAAAACAAACATTAGTGCTCGACTATGCAATAAATCAAACAACCATGCTCGACCGTATGATAGACAAACTTAGATCCTCTAGTATAGCTGATATCCCAGAGGATAGTAACACTACATCGCAGAAACAGTAATAATACGACACAAAACATACCCTACTACAATGTAGGAATGACTGAAAGCGGGAACATACCCAACTAGAAAATAAAATTGAGACTACTGAACAGACTTTGCAATGGACATACCTGTTTCTAACAGCTACATTTATATTGGTTACATCGTGGCCCTTTTATAGGCTGAACGCAGGAACTATAAGAACACAAGCTGAAGAAATACATGATAAACTTCGTTGGTAATAGGCAAGACCAACTTTTTTCCACTCAAATTGACAAATATAGAAAAAGAAAAAAAAAATCATACTTTAGAACAGCAATACACCTAAAACGTAATTTACTGGCTGACCAAATACAGGAAATGAAAAGTCTGTCTGCAGAGGATCTAAGTAAAACATTTCGTATTGGGTTAAGCAGACGTTGTACAGACGTTGTACCCACTCGTATTTGGCTAAGCAGACGTTGTACCCATTTGTATTGGGTTAAGCAGACGTTGTACAACATATGACATTAGACCCAAAAACCAGGTTATAACAACAGTACATGCAATCAAATGTGTGAGTTGCTTGAAGCAACTTGTGTAAAGCCAGTTGAAACTGGAAAAAAAACTGTTAAGTGTTAAAGATATTTATGATAAACTTCACACTCTAAACCGTTACATAGAACATAATCTAAACTCCAACTTCCGTGAGATGAAGCTAACAAACGTATCTTAATACAAAAACTTCTGACCATAAAATGCCGATTGTAACCAAGAAAAGTTTTTTAAAAAAATATTCGTTGCTTTTTTACGTTTAAGACGGATTCAAACGGCTCCCTTATTTTTTATAGTATATAATCAAGATATTTAGCCAAAAGAAAGCTATGCAAATATTAACAAAAGTTACATTGGTCCATAATTTGCTGCTCAAAACAATGGTATGATAAAACTAGCTACCAAAAACTGTGATGGATTTCTTATGCTGTGTCTATTATTAATCCGAAGGCACTAACTTCGATCCTTAAAACAATGGTGTGCCACCTTTAATTCCAAAATGAATTATAGGATTTGTATTGCACTTTCAATCAGTCCTTTCGCTCATGACCTTAACTTAAAACAACAATCACTATTAGCTGTATTTTGTTCTTCCAACCTTTAGTTGTAATTACCCACATATATGATTTATATACCACATTGTATATGTGCGTGTCGGAAGAACGAACCAAGATAAGACAGCTGGCGAAACACACATAAGTGTCAGTGCAATTTCGCTCGTATAACTTACATGCTGCATTAGTCCACTGTTCGGAATGACAACATAAAGTTTACGCTACAAGATCTGTTTCATACAGTCTAGCATTTGTCCTGGATGTGTGCACAATCTTTATCAATGCTTCATGTTTTTGTTCGTCTTTATGACAGGAGGCACATTCGTTGCCTTGCTCAGCAACCTTATGGCACTCCCATTCAACGACGACGTATTCCATTTTTCTGTCCTTACGCTTTGCACCTGCAAGGTTGCATACTGCTGACTGGCTGCATAGCTGGCAAACTTGTGCACATATCTATGGTTATAAATTATCCGACGGGGAAGGTGCATGGTATCGTCATGGTTAGCTAGGATGATATTTAGTGTACGACACCGAGTATTTGCGGTACGCAGCCATCAAGCCTTGACCACTCATTTGTTCGCACCATGAATGCATAGCCTCTCACCAGCCGTCTGATGATGTACTGCATACACCACTGCATAAAAATGAGACTGGGGCACTATTGCGCATCAGTGATCTGTTTATACCGTCGCGAACACGAATAGCAAGTATGATCTCTGTGATCTCCTGCACAGTATTTTGGACATTCGATTTAATTCATCTATTACATGTCACTTGAGAACAGTTACGGCCAACCAATCAATCACCTACATGACTTTCAATTAGCTATAATCGTCAGCGTTCTTTCTTGTCGTCCTGATAACGCCTGAACTGCAGCATGGTGCTTAACTGAATTGGTCCACGCTGTCATTGGTAACGCTATATTAGGCGCGCAAGCACCGATGTTATCCTTTGTACCTCGTCCCATGACATATGTCGAAGGCCGTGTTACACATGCACTATAACGGTCTGGTGAGCATTTGATGTCAGAAGGTCTTTTGGAAAGCGCTGTAGTTTGCTGGCGATTCTTCTTTCGCTTGACATAACGTTTAGGTTCCCGAAGAAGGGGTGACGTGGAGAGATCTGAGTAATGGCCTTATCATAGTATTGGTCAAATTTAACTTAAGCAATGTGCAATGGGTTCGTGTGGTCAGATCTCGTCAACGAGAAAAGCGTAGTAACCGATACCATCATACAGAGTAAAGGTAATTCGATATTATACTCCCCTTGGGCGCTGACCTAAAAGCATATGTAGCGTAATCGCGTCAAAGCCTTGTCCGTCGAGGGAATCATAAAGAGCATTCCCGGAAGTGACCACTAGTAACTATTTACTATTCTCTTTGGCCCAGCGGAGAGTTGGCTTCAGTGCCGATATGTCCCACCTCATGCCATCTGCTCGATCTCTGTATGTGTCGACCTCTTGTAATCTATGCCTAACATCCTTTTGTGATGGAGTCTTATAAAGCAGTCTGCATGCTCTACAAACAGTGCGGTACTCAACGCGCTGGTAAGCTTGTGAAGTAGTATGCGCATGCGATCAACAATGAGACGTACAACTAGCGTTTAGCTCTGTCACAGATCTATTTGCTCTTGATCACCTACTACATAAATGTCTGCATCACACTGTATGCACAGATGACCATTTATGTACATCATTGCTTCATTTATGTATTGGTAAAGCTATTATCAAGCTGACGTATCTACTGCAAGATCATAGAGAAGACTGGCTTCGTACTTTTGCAGTAAAAGCTGATACCGGCACAGACATATAGTTGAACTGAAAACTGAGTTGCATCGTGGATTACTACCGTGCACTGCACAAGGTTTCCAATGACAGTAAAGTCAACATTCTCTCCTTTACAGACAAAATCATGTATTCAGGGGAGTCCAAGTTGTAATCGCGAATGAGTAAATCCCGACTAGTCAAATAGAACCAACACTGGGTTACTAAAGTCAGTCAGTTTGGATAGAACATTCAGGGATAGTTAATGCCAGTTTAGCTTGTGAACAAAACATCCCAGAATTTGGTCCACATAGCCAGTGGCCAAGTTCATCTTGACTCTGCAGCCCTAGGAGTCACTTCGCCTGAAAGCTTTTTGATCCATTCCATAAGCAACTCATGACGCTTTTTCGGTCCAGCTCTTTTGATCATCTGGATGGTCACCCGAACTTCTTCCAGGTTGACCCCGTTAATGTAATAGGTGTATTTTGCCTAGTTTTACGGATAGTCCATCCACAACCACATTGAAGAAGGACAAGAAATGGCTAAAAGACTATTAGATTTGTATGCAGTTTTAGATACAAGCAATCGTTAGAACATATCGCAAAAAAAACAACACGGATGACAAATGCAGAGAAAAATATGAAAACATACAGTAACATGATGATGTAGGGATTGGATTTGATTTAGCGAGGACATTGAAAACAGTTTCGTAAATGAGATGTTTGTTTACAATGTATTTGAATGACTGATGATTCTGACAAAATTTGTCAAACAATGAATTTAACAGAATAGTGCGCATCGTTTGCAGCAACTGATATAAAGAAATGATATCGTCCTTAAATAGAACTAATAAGAACATGTAATATAACCATGTAATTAACGATAATTAAAGTATGTGACTTATAAACAAACAAATATCGATCTATCACCATGGACAATCAATGCATATAATGCATACACAGATATAAACAATGTATGAAAATCTTTCCCCAAAAGAATCAAATGATTCAACATTGTTTGATTTTGTTACCAAGGATGATCAAAGTGTAGCATTTGCGCAAAACTACGAATAATGTATTTTTTATCTACAAGTAAGATGCACGCATTATTCATTTTCACTCATATAATGATATTGAAATTTTGGTTTCACAAATATAATGATATTGAATAATATTTATTCAGTGATTAAACATGTGTTTCTTGTGGTGTACATTTGACAATCGCAATGTATTTCCGATTCAACAGCTCATGTGTAATTGTCATGGAGCTAACACGCCAATTCCAGTTTACCGAATGATCACTCGTGAGCCTCCTTATTCCGTGCATACACGTTAGTCCAAACGTTTGGCCTCTCACTGCAGGAAAACCAAGACCGTCCTCTGAGGCGACGTTACCATCGACAATAGCATACGGATGCAAGAAACCGCATAGTTATATGACTCCCTGTCACAAACAGCAAACATTTTGATTCAGCCGTGTATTACATGAGACATGGTTAAGTACGAATATAATAATGTATATTAAGCATGCGCGTACATTAATTGTCTTCGTACAAATGATATCATTTTATAATGACTACTGCACGATATTACTGTTATAATAACCCTATTAGTAAATAAATAACGTCCGACAAGAATAATCTCACTGTTATAAGAGTTCGAATAGTATGTATCCTATAAAGAATGCAAGATATAATTCAATTCAGTTTGTCTGTTCAGTTATAAACGTAGCTGATTTGAAACATACCATATTCTACCTGACAAAATGATGTGATATAACATAGGTCTGACTATGTCTGACCATCTGTACAATTTAGAATTAATTCTTACAATCAGATATATTTAAAAAATTTTTCGCATAAAACTGAGTACGAGAAAGAATACAATTTCATATCTTATATACCTCTGTAGCTGAAGATTGCTCTCGGAAAATGAACAGCTTCCTGAATAAATTTGTTGTAATAGAGAAAGAGAATTTACTCCGTAAGTACTCTTGCTGTGGTGACAACTGATAACTCTAGGTAACTGGGTTTCTCATTTCAGGAAGTACATTTTCGTTCATCTATGATGCATGAACATTATGCCACACACAATTTGGCGACACTTACAGCCGCATTATTGGAGGAAAGTTACATACCCATCTCAATACAAACCTATAGATAGCTTTGAAATGTTTTATGAAACAGCTTTTGTGTTTCACCAAACTAACGTTTTGCTCATCATTTATCGATTGAAACAAACCAAATGTCGTGAAAGATGGCATCGAACATTTTAGGCAGCAGATTGAATGTAAGTTGAGGCCAACAGAGATTTGTGTATTTTACCACATCAAATTTCCTTCTCATAATTTACTGTCTTAATTACTTTGACATAAGAACTGATGCTACTTATCTCGGTGTTAGCGTTACTGAAAGGAATTTTGAATTTGCGTCTTTTCTGAAACACTGGAGCATATCATTCATATGTTTGAAATAACCCAATCAACGTTTTCTTCTCTTATATGTTACCTTTACTACAACAAGCCTTGATCGCAAATTCCCTCGTTTAAAATTGTAAACCATGAGTAATTTTTCCATGATAACGAACAGCTAATGCCATCTCCTTTCTGAAAACTGTTGAATAAAATAGATTGTAATTTGTGACGTTATTCATTTAACATAACATAAGATAATAATCTGTGTTGCTATTGAACTTTCTAATTGTGATTTTTGTTGCAGTTTTGTAACATCGCTACAAGAGGTGCTGATTTAAAAATATATGAGGGGTCTTTATTTTTCAAAATAACCCGAAGTCGTATTAGTCTAGACCTGTCATTAGTGTTCTGGTATCTCTATATGGGTCGTGAAAGCGCTAATCGCGTGAGTGGTCCAGCTTTCTCTAAATGTAAACTTCTCCATAGGCTATTAGTCAAACATTCATGTCTTGAAATAATATTCTCACGCTTAGACCCGCTTTCAGATGCAATTATATCCTCATTATTGTTAGTATCATATTGATATATTATCGTATTTTGCTAATAAAAACAACTACGCAGAGTGCGATTAATTTGCAAATAACCCATTAGAGTGGATGATCGTTGTGATGATACGACGGTTGACTATACGACAACTAGGCGTACGTATACGGAACTGACAACGCGTATTTAGATGACTAGCTCGTTAATAGCAATACGAATAGCTATGCGGAAAGTAAGAGATTTCACTTTGACACCTACATTTGGCATGTTTTAAACATTGATTTCTTAACGGTTGGCCAAATGTGAGAATTTCTATAGTGTGTTGGCTTTCTCTCAGGCGCATCTGGGACAATAAACGAGTGGTTACTCTATAATAACCCTTCATTGTGTGTCCATCTCCATTCTAAACATCTGCTACAGATGCACACCAAACTACCGTGTTATGGCGGTAGTTGTTTTTGTTGTTGTTGTTGAGGTGGGGTTTAACGCCATTTTTTCAGCACACGATAGACTAAAGATGGCGGCCAGTATTAATGGTGGAGGAAGAATCCGGGAAAACACCTGAAAGAACCACCGACCCACGAGAAGCTACTGGCAAGCTTTCTCACATACCCACACTGGCCGAATCCGAGACTCGAACCCACGCAGACAGAGGTGAGATGGCAGTGATCCGTAACGGAGAGCGCTTTAGACCACTCGGTCACTCGGGGCGGTAGTAATGGTTATGCAATAACCATTTTTATATCATCGTGCTGCATTAGTGTCACCAAACAGGCATCGGGCGTGTTGTTTGTTCACAGGATAAACGTTAGGCCTATCTTGGCCATGCCTTTTGATTTTGTATGCCCAACCCTTTCGTCTCAAAAGCCGACAAGGCCGTGTTATTAAGATCGTGAGTTTTATGGGTTTCTAAGCTGCATGAAGCTTTTGCTGCGGCCCTCCAAGTATACGTTTTGCTGACTCTCCGAGTACGCTTCGTAGTGGTGATGCGATTCCATCATTGTCTCGTTTAACTGTTCGGATATCAGTCTAAGATCCAATGTAACACATGCGGCTTGCATATAAGTCTTTTCACCCTCTGGACGTTGTGGGTTAGATTCATCATTTAACTGAGACCCCAGTCCATATGTTAATGGAAAAGCACTGCTCGGTCATCATTGATATCAATTTTGTTCAATTGCTTCCTTTTCGGCGCGTAGCACCAGTTGCAGAGTGAAAGTTTTCGCAATTGCTGACTATATTGCTAAAGCAATCTGGCAACCGTGTTGCTGCATTTACGTTGCTGAGTTTGCCATAGACACAGGTGTATATTTCTAGGCATTGTTGTGCTGCTATTCAATCCGTTGCAGAAGATCGGTGTCTCTTCCGAACACACCGATGGTCATCTTTGCAAGAGCGGATGGAAATCTTTTAATGTGATCAGACGTCATGGCTCCGCACCATTCCTCGCCGTTCTTTTGTTTCATGTCCAAACAGAACTAAAGCAGAGCGCAGCGGCACCTATCGAAACGGCAACCTTCAAACGGCTGCTGAACTCTTTGGTAGAAGTGGCAGGCAAGCAGGTAACGGGATGACTTTGTTGTGACATTCTTTGTTTCTAACATGAGCAGATGTGTTAAACATTCCACTAGTCGTGTCGTTGTCCATAATCCAGAACCGTTTGACTTCTGTATATAAACACGCAACGACAAAGCTTTGATAACAACATTAGTAGATTTAATATAACCTCCGGGTGTGATTTTCGGCTTCGTACTGCTCTATTTCAGTAGAAAAGGAGTGTAATATGATGCAAACAGAATTTATTCTCACTGCAATACCGAAATTCTAAAATGAAACAAAGTAAAGAACGACAATCTAGACTAATCACCACCATTCTATATAATGAATATATTTAAGAGTTGTCTTGTACAAATATTTATAGTGTTTTCAAAACCATTGATTGATATTGCTTGCATTGCTGTAGAATGTGAATAAACTGTATTAACCTCTTCCCTAATTATGCATTCAAAGCGTTTGTAAAATCTGTCCGGGTACCAAGAAATCAATGTACAACCAAACTAGTGTACACAAAGCTTCTTTCTATAAAGACCTGCGATATTATATAGTCTAACTCCGGTGGGGGGGGGGGGGTATGTCAGCTATTGAAGCTATAATTATCCTGTACAGGATCAGCTGCAAATAAAACATCCAATCGCAATGTTGGCTACGAACAGCATCAGAAACGCTCTGTGTGTGTGTGTGTGTGTGTGTGTGTGTGTGTGTGTGTGTCTGTGTTTGCGTGTGTGTGTATATGAGTGTATGTGCGCGCGTGTGTGTGTGTATCGTTTAAGGTCGTAATAGATTAATGTGTAAAGAATATGGGTTCTGACTGGTACCACCAATTTCGCAGTATAATGCGTACAGTTTTTCTCATGATTTTGTGAAGCACCATTTCAGGTTTGATACGTGTACACGTAAACGAAACAAAACAGGATATAAGGAAACTGTCAGTTAGCTGCGTTCAGTCATATACAGATTAAAATGAATATGAACTTTGACCTATCATCATTCCGTTGTCTAAAGTGTGTATATATATATATATATATATATATATATATATATATATATATATATATATATATATATATATGACACAGTTTGGATTACACCATAAGACATAGTTCGGATTACGCCTATGCTAAAACTTCGTTTCGTCAAAAGCACACTAGTGTTTTTTTAAAAATAGAACACAATATTCGTTATATAACTGCGTCTTAAAGTTAAGTCAAAAGCCATTTAAAGGCGATGAGAAAATCTAATTCAGCGGAATATGGGACTAATATCAGTTCTTAAGCGGTACCACCGAATAAAGATATAGTGGATCATAGCATGCTCTATGTATACACATAAAAAGATAATAAACAAGACCTTTAACAGTGCAATGTTTACGTTCCTAAGGGCCGACCTTGCCACATGTACAAGTGGAGAAAAACAGAACAAAGCACAAATATATATAATAACTGCCTAGATGACATAGCGTGAAAACAACAACTGTTTATGTGGCCTGGGAAAACTTCTTATGATTACGTCAATGTGCAGATCAAAGAATTATTTTGCTGCACGTATGAATATATTTTCATGCGTAAACTCACATATTAATGCAAAAATACATACATACGTACATACATACATACATACATACATACTAAGGATGAGAAAATTAAAAAGACTCGAGTCAAACATTGATAAGAAAAGGGAATCGGAAATGCGTTTAGACGCAGATTTACATACAACGGCAGAATAATTAAAGAGTCAAGCAATTGTAATTGAGAAGCTGCAAGCTTTCCACGAGAAGCAAATCGAAACTTAAGTGCACAGATTCGTGGGGTTCAATTTCAACTTACAAACTTTGTAGAGCTGCCTTGCTCGTACGCAAATATAACCAGTTCTTCTAGCCTACCTAATAATACACCAAGTGCACCCAATACAACACCGAATGTAAGTGTACTCGATAACCACCATCAGGGGTCTCGTAGAAGATTTTTTTTTCTAGATCAACAGGATTATGGAAATACCAGTTTAACCAACATCAGACAGATGAAAATTGACACGCAGAAATGCTGCAATCTCCGGCATCAAAAAAAAAAAAAAAAAAAAACTTGAGAAAAGAAACAAACTAGATACAAATTACTGTAAATCAAAGCCAGATATCGGTTACTAAGATTGTCGCAGTCAAAACACGTCACATGAATCCTACAACTCCTACAAATAATGTATTTAACCCAATACAGTTGCAAAATAAGCCAAATGGCTTTCATTGGAGTCAAGAGGAGTACAAAAACAAAATCGATGATGTTATCTCGAATTAAGGTAGCCTATGGCGCAGAGGAGCTCAAGCGTATAATTCACATACATGCGTACAACCCAAGCGTATAATTCACAGACGTACGTACAGCTCAAGCGTATAATTCACAGACATGCGTACAACATCAGCGTGTAATTCACAGACATGCGTACAACCGCGAAGAGAAATTACAAACATTCGAGTCCTAAAAATGTGGTCAAATATCAGCCAAGAAAACGTTGCTTGGCTGAACTTTAGAAGAGAATGTGTGTGTGTGTGTGTGTGTGTGTGTGTGTGTGTGTGTGTGTGTGTGATTTGGATTTTGAACGTAGCTTTAACAATGTTTCAGTCATATCGCTACGATGACTGCAGTGTGACAGTTTATAGTGATGTCTTGCACTCGGGCATCATGCCGCAAACATGTAGCACGATGTCAGATCTAGTCACATTATCCTGACACCAAGCCGACCAGTCTTAACGCTAACCTCTTAATGCTGAGCGCCAAGCGAGACAGCTGTTAGTATCATTTTTGTAAGTCATTGGTATGACTCGGCCGGAGATCGATCCTACGACCTCCCGCATCCGAGGCGGACGCTCTAACCACTAGGCCACCGGAGCAGCTAAGCTTTACAAGATAGATTTTGGTATAAGTTTGTAATGGTGAGGGAATGGTATGATAAATAAACGATCCCGTGTTCCTTCCCTGCATACGGTGGATATATCGGCTATAATTTGAACGACTACTCCAAACATAATGACTTGGAATGTGAATGACATTATATGAGGAATGCTCTGATATTTCTCATTTACTCCATAATGTAGATATTGTTGCATACAAGAGCACTGGTTACCTCCAGAGCAACTGCACTTTTTACAAAGCACCCGAAGAGAATTTAGTGCTTTGCGAGACCGGATAACAGGATTCATACGTGTCCATGGATAAGGAAACGTCCCTCTTGGTTTGGAGGAATTGCAATTCTCTATCGAACATCCATCATTGATCGATTATATTCGCGTACCCTCTTCACAACTAGATTTAATCAGTAGTGCTAACATTGAAGACGGTCATCATCTCAATCATTCTGATCTCTTACATGCAGGAGCATAGTTGATAGTTCCCGAGGAACTCCAAGAATCGACTTCTTCGAACTATCCAGTTACAATCAACTGGAGAAAACCTTCTTCAGAGCAGCTGGAGAGGTATACAATTCAGATCAATGCACAATTAAATTCAGTGAAATTACCTATACACGACATTGCATATATGCAATCTGTCCTTGATACTGTTGCGACTGTTTTACACAATTCAGCTAATAGAAACCTCTCAAAGATAACCTTCCAATCCCATCCAAAACCCTATTGGAAACTCCTTAATGTGGATGAACTGCCTAAAGAGATGAGAAGTAAACGTGCTTTATGAATAAAAGACGAACGTCCTAGTGGTATGCAATATAAGAATATAGGTCCTATGCAGACTACGAAAGTGAGAAGAGAAAGTTCAGACACTAATTGAGAAAGGAGCTAGAATAAGCTGCATAATTTGATGTAGGCAAGTTTAATAGGATAGTAAGACTGCATAAGAAAGAGTGGAAACAAGATATTGATGAGCTAAAGGTTCGGGACCCTCGTTTGATTCGTGAGGCATGGCTTCAACATGTTGAAAAAAAATTAGGAACACTGTAAAGAACATTGTGGATCCAAGTACTGAAGAAGAAACATACAACAGATTGTGTGATATCATAATGCAAAATGACATTCAAAGCCTGTGACAGAGTTTAAGAAAAATATTAATGTGGTCATGATAAAGTATTATCCGTTATTATTAATCGATTAGTTTCATTTTTTGCATTGTATACCATCGCATACTCTCCTTGGATACGTATCCCGACTATTGTAAAAGTGTAATTGTCACACCTATGTTTAAATAGAATATAACGTGAAAATTGGAAAGACACATACAAGTTTGAGAACTAAATTCCAAATAATCTTAAATGTTCAATCACAAGCCCAAGAATATAGAATGTTTCGAATTCATTTCAATAATTTTGATTGTGCTGATATTCCAATAGTCATGAATATCCTGATATACAATGATGCAGTTCCAAACCCCTTTGAAGGAATTCACATATATCCAAAGCAATATATTAATCTCAAGTCAATCATAACTTCACTAATTCCAATGAATAGTTTACCTGATTCCTCTCGAATTATATAAAAACACAACTGCAAACTCTGATCATAGTCCCAAAGACTGATATGAAACAGGAATTAATTATATATACAATTCTCTATTACATCTACAATTAATTATATATACACAAATACACATTTTACATACGACACTAATCCATGTTCTGGAAAACTAAAAATCGAATCATTACCATAGAAAACTATACTTACTCGTAAGCAAAGTTAGGCATCGCAGTTAATTTCTAATAAACATTTTGTTTACAACTTACAACCATGTCAAAAGGCAGGCTTGCAAAAACACACACAACCATCTGTTACGGACTAAAACACAAAATATAGATATATATAACACTATTTCTAACTTAAGTTTACTCCGTCAAAATACTCATTTCCACAAAATGTCATGGTATTTAATCTTTGAAAATCACAGTAATTCCATAAACATTTCTTCAACAGTAAAGCATGGCAGCTCAGAATTAGTCTTTTAATTTCATTCTGCTTTGAAATTCCCATAAACTGTTTCTCGTCCCTCCACCCTTTTTCAATTTCGTGATGAAAATTCCGTTATGGTTTAAATTGTTCGTCATAGACTTGGTTTTGTTGCATCATCTGAAAAACTGTAAAGTACTATGTCTATATGCAATATGAGACTTTATTCAGGGATGCGTCACAGCTCGTCATATCGCCTACTAAGGTCAGATATCTAACTCCTAGGTCAAAATACCGCACAGTGTACTGCGACTTTTGAAGCATGCCTGTGATTTAATTGTACATTTTAATCTCTAAAATCAATGATGTGACACGCACCACATACAGTCACTTGACTAAGTCGAGTTCACTGAACGTCGTATAGTAGGATTGGTTGCAGTTATGTAAACTGCCATTGTCTACTTTCAATAATTGGAACGACAGAACATACCACTGTAACAAAACCCAGAGTATATATTCTCGTATTTCTTTTGGTCATGTTAATTAATGAGGTTATGTCAGGTACTAAGTTCAAAGTTCAAGGTCACAGAAAGGTCGCCTATAATAGTATCAAAGACCAAGGTCATAAATTCACATGAAAATTTTATAATTTCATACTTGTGTGAATTTATTTATCAGCTGAATAGTGGCTCATATGCTGGACATATTCTGGCGAATGTAAGATGATATTTCACAACTGATGTTGGCTCTATAAACCACATCTGACAGACAGCTTAGTGGCGTCAAAATTATTTTTCGTTTGCCAGGCTGTTATGTGAACACATACGATTGAGCAGCGCAATATCTACGCTATTGAGTAATGATGTATCTGATTGGATGTATAGTGGTGTGTCGTATTCGAATTAAACTTATTGCCATCTTACTCGTATAGACGATACAGTTTATTAGAAAAAATTATTTGGCTTTAAAAGCAACACCCTTGCAAATCGTAGTCCAATTTGTTCTTGAATAAGCTGTTTTTGGAATATAAGTGTGAGTACAATAGTTAAATACACTTATCTGACGTACGATGAATGTACGTTGATACTTATTTGAAGTATGACACTTATCTGACGTACGATGATACTTATTTGACGTAAGATGATACTTATTTGATGAAAAGCTGCTAATTCGGGATCTTATCTGACGCAAGGTGAAAAGTTTTCGCTATTGGGGTCAAAATTATATGGGCGGATGCTCGACAAAAGACGTTTTTCAACACTACAAGACGTAAGCAATACAATAAGAATTAAAGATCGCACAAAAACACGTTAACATGAACCCAGAAGATTAAAAAGTAATAACTATATATATCAATGCATACATTCAAGAGATTTTCAAAGGATGCATGTGTATGCATGAGTGGAGTCCACCTATCGTTTAGATTCCACATAGTTTCCACTACTAAGCGATTACAATTGCTTAAGTTTTAATTATTGATGAGATAAATGAGCACGAACACAGAATATTTTCTTGCTATGGGTTCAAAAGTCTCCAGCATATTACATCTGCCCTCTTTTGTGCACTTTTTATTTCAGAACTATGCATATCACTGGCCGAAGTCTTGTAGCTATGAAAAGTGTAGTCACTAAAGAGATAAATGTACAATATCATACCGTTTAATCGTATTAAACGCACACTCCTAGCTAGCGTTTCACAATAGACTTAATCAATATTGCAGAAAGGCACATATCGATTGGGTCACGTGTTGTACGTATGTCTAGACAACATAAGACAAGACAATTACGCCATTTTTTTATGTACGCAGTTTTATTTTACGGGTCACACCTTAGTTTATTTTTAAAATATAACAATGAATTAAGTAAACTACTCTGATCCTAATCTCCCCGATCAAATTGTACACAATTGGTCTAGGCTTTTTTGGAGGAACTTTGTGTACGGCATCCATCAATGTCATTCCCCATGTTAAAACATATAATGTTTCGACTACTAACAAAAAATTCAATATATTATCACACATTCGTCAACATAGCTAGACAGTATTTTATACGAATATTTCGTATATACTTACGTGTGAGACGTTTTCTTTTCATATAAGAATTGTCTCCGAGTTCAGCTCATTGCTGTTTTGTTTTTATTCAGGACAAATCAAAGAGAAAATCTTAAGCAGTGCTTAAATGGTGTTATATGCGTATTTTAAACCGCAATAAGGTAAGATCGGTTTGCTTTTTCAGTTGTCTTGTATATGTCCCACTCTGTTCTAATCTTTTGTCTGGGAATATTACGACTAGACAACCGAACAATGGTGGATGTCCTTGTATAGTACTAGAATACGTATATTATCACTATTTGTAATCTGACACGCTGGCGTGTAGTAAATATCGGTTTTCGGGCGCGACCGTGTATTATTCTTTTTATTTTAAGCATACATTATACATGCTCATTTCTTACGTCACCAAGGACTAAGAAAAAAAGCGATGGTTGAGGAAAAACTAAGTACGGAGAAAAAGAAATATTGCATCCTTTTAAGTCAACTTTTCATATCGACTAAAATAGGAAAGTGTTTTGCTTGAAATAAAAAAAGAACATTTTTAAAATGTGTTTGTTAATTTTAAATTTTAAGTGCGTAAAAGTCATCTGCTTGTTATTGTATTTAGTCCTTTGTAATTTTTAATATTTAACTTTAGTAAAAAGCACTGACAAATTTATGTAGTTCGGAACTTTGGATTCTGTAACCCAAATTTCAAAATAAACTGTTCCATCGAACTTTATATCAATTTATATCAATACTAACGGTCTATTAGAAATAAAAACAGTATTAGCAAGAGCAGGAGAATTAGAAATGGTAGGACTTGATATAGCGGTTGTAGTAATGGTGGTAATGGTGTTGATGGTAGTAGTAGTTACGTGTTTTTGTTTGTAACGATATAAGTGATAATATATATTTACCACAGAGGAGGTAGCCATGAATATCACTTATACAGCATGTTTTCAAGCACAAATAATTCAAACGAATGTATCTGTGTTATTAAATCATTTTTGCCTAGACCATAAGAATATCATGTTACTGAAAAGTGTATACCTGTGTTTCTATCGTCTACAAAGAACTTAATCCCGCCATGCCTAGTAACCGACATACATACATACATGCATACATACATACATACATACATACATGCATACATACATACATACATACATACATACATACATACATACATACATACATACATACACATATACATACATACATACATACATACATACGTACGTACGTGCGTGCGTGCAAGCATGCATGCATACACACACACACACACACACACACACACACATATATATATATATATATATATATATATATATATATATATATATATATATATATATATATATATATATATATATATATATATATATATATATATATATATTGAAAAGAGGGACGAGTTTAGGAATTAGTTTCAGCAGTTTAAATCGCGTGGTAACACGTAACGGGATACGAGGGATAAAGACACTGACAGAATTTTGATTGAATCGAATTTATAAACTCACCTCTTTTCACATGGTTCCGGAAAAATATGTAAGCGTGTTCTTAATTACGGACTCAAGGCTGTTACCTTCCATGCGATAAGTTGTACAAAAACTAAGTATAGTGAAAGCAGTGTAGATTTGTAAGTCAACACTACCGTAGCACAATAATTATCAGCCTGAAAACAAGAAATGCTGTTTATCTCATATAAAACACTCGATTAATCCATAAGCACGAGACATGAGAACATTTTGTCCAAGGTGTTTGCAAATACTTTTTAAATATAAACCATAGATCTCATCGGTATTCGTGTCCTGAAAAATGTCTCATTTAGTCATCACCCAGTTAGTGTTGTCAAAAGCTACATGGTCTAACTGCACACGTGTTAAAATATAGACACTCGAATGTTTCTGTATTTGTAATGGTAAAGTGATTTTCATTTCACATTTCAGTTCATCTTCTTAAAAGACAGAATGCAGCAAAATGATACTAATATTGAAGTCAGCGCTACTGAATGGGAACTTGCATCAACTATCTGCAATGTTTATTTCATTTTTCTGCGGCGTGATGTTTTCATTCATTCATTCATTCATTCATTCATTTAGTTTTAGCAGTGTACAATAACAGACGCGTATAACTAGAAATCAGACAGACCAAAAATCAGATAGAACATATATATATATATATATATATATATATATATATATATATATATATATATATATATATATATATATATATATATATATATATATATATATATATATACGTGTGTATGTATATATTCAGATTTTTTATGATTGTGATTTTTATTTACTGAGAATTTGAACACACCAATAGAAAAAGAAGACATCGACAATATGCCATTAGTTATTTACTTATTCAGAAATGAGCACGCTACTTGCAAATAATACACATAAATATTTTCATTTATACCTTCAACGGGTTTCGAGTTACTCGATAGAGACATACAAATGGTCACTGGAGCGCCAGTACGACTATACATTAATAGCCGGTATCGCAAACCATTATGCTCGACACGCATATCAAACAATAGGTTTCGGTGTATATGCTTGGACATATACAAGGGAAAAGTCCATCTTGAAACTATATCCAGTATATAACGATACGGGATATAAATACTAGCATTCAATGTGCACAGTCACTCAAAACACTTAGATCTGGAACTGGAAAGAGATGTTGTTATCATCTTGAAGAATTATGGAGAATGCCTTAATTTGTTATTTTTATTTATGCCAAAATCCGCTGTCATTTTCTAAAAATATCTTTAGCATAAATTATAGTTTCTAGCCCTGTTAATATTACAAAGAAAATTATGAAATAGTGGGTAAAGAAATCTGGAAAGACGATTCCCTAACGGTTAACCCATCACGAAAATTGCATTACGTACTGAGTGTGTCACATATTGCAGTTGTTTTTATCTCGTTCGTCATTATCATACTGTCTCAATTATGAATATGTACGTGTTAGTGTGTAAAACTACACAGGGACTGCTTGGTTAAATATCCAGTACATTCTAATTTCACTAAATTAATATTTAAAGATAAATGAAGCATATTGTTCGTGCCGCTAAAATTTCAAGTAGAGTTTCTTTAAATTCATATAAACCTTCAAACAAAGAGAGGAAAATCCTTGTCATGAAAAGTTTACAAATGCAAAAGACTACGGTAAGATAGGACACGAAACAACGTGAGAAAAGTAAAAAGAAAAAAACATATGGTTTAAAATGGAACTTTAAACATGATTTACATAATTATTTATTAATTTTGAAATTTTTCTTATTTCTTTAATATTTATTTTGTTTTGCTACGTATTTGTTTTTCTCCACCATAAAGTATTTTTATTCGCTTACCTTTTTGTATTTTGATTTCATCAGCCTTGTTCTGTGTTGTACCTTTGAGACTATCTTTTAGCTTTGTGCATTTATTTCATTTTGCTTATTATAAAACAATTTGTACCCTTAATATTGATTTTTTTTTCTTCAAATCAAGTGGAGCTGCTCCGACATGGATAGGATTATCCGTGTAATTAGATTTATTTTTCTCCAAGTTAATGTGAATCTACAGCCTGAAAGATGTGTGGCGTGAATAATTTAGACAATTCTGTCTTGTCGATTTTAACGCGTTAAGAAATAGTTTGCTCTGGTACAATTAATGTGAATGTTTATGGACTTATTATACTGTTTGCAGACTGTTAATCATCAGGCCCTGCCTTTTTTCTTCTTCTTTCTTTCTTCTGTTTTCTTTTCTAAATGTTTGTGTGTAAAGTTTGCAGTTTTGTCGCCTGGCGTCAGAGTCCTCGACAAATGCCGTATGCTTGACTGATAGGGACATAAATAGCAGCTCCTCGCGGCAAGTCTCGCGTAGTAAATACTACGGGAAATTGATGTTCAAAGGAAACTATAAACTCCACATAGGAAATTTCAGAACCGAACTAATCACGAACATGACCATATTAAAAGCCTAGTGTTTGCCTGAATCTCTAGAATCTCTCTTTGATCGAGAGCAGCATTACAATTTCTGACTAAACGTGTTATCATCTCCGGTAGAATTTGTACGTTGCATGTTGAGACATGACATCAAGATATCTATAGAGACTGCGAAAATTTCAGCCGACTCTCTACGTGGTATCCCAACGAAGCATTGGGTGATCACAGCTGATCTAAATATCCCAAAGACATGTTGTTAATCAGAAATGACGGAGCATCTCACCTAATTACCCTAATTTATAATAAATGGGAGAATTGCAGTCCAAGATTAATTAGATCATCTATATGTATCGATGTAAGATGGGAACATTCCGCCCAAAGGTCAGAATTTTGCGTCAGACACGAGGCTTTGATCATTTTTCTCCACCACTGCACAGAAAAGGATTATTTTTGTCATATTCCTGAACGAAAAACAGGGTAGAAATCAAGTTGGCATATTGAAAATACCGTTGGAATCTTAAAACATCAAAAACCAATTGTAAATGTCCTCACCGACGATATAACTCAATAGTTTTACACTGAACAATTCAGTATAAATTTGAAACGACTTTTAAACACATACCAACTTACTACGAACATTGTTGTTGTTATAGAGTTTAACAAAAGTTTATAGTACAAGATAGGCTTTACATGGCCGTCAGTATGAATGGAGGAGGAGGAACCAGGAAAATAAAGTAAAGAACCACCGACTCACGAGAAGCTACTGGCAAGCATTGGCATTGACCGATCCTGAGACTCGAACCCACGCAGACAGAGGTGAGATGGCAGTGATTCGTAATGGTGAGTACCTTATACCACTCGGCCACTCGGGACTCCCACGAACATTGGTCGCGACCGTGAAGATAATGGCAACAAACAGCGTCCAAACTGCATACTGAGGATGAATTCTACAATGACACAAATGTGAACAAGTAAATAAATAAGTCGACCTGTATCCATAAAACTAAACGAGACAAATATATTGATATAGTCCTCGGTTGAAATTTGATATAGAATTCCTTTTTATAAATAATTTTGAGAAGATATTTTTTTAGAGAAAAAATACAATCAAAACAACCTTATTGGGGCCCCTGGTGGCCGAGTGCCCCCAAGCGCTTGTCTTTACAGATCACAGCTATCTCACATCGGGCTCGGTTAATGTGGGTATGTGAGAAAACTTGTCAGTAGCTTTTCGATGGTCAGTGGTTCTTCCCTGGTTCTTCCTTCACCAGTTATGCATGTCGCCATGTGTAATCTATCAGGTGCTGAAAAATTATATTTAAACCCACAACAACGACTATTTGTTAAAAACCGAATTATGGAACCAGTACCTACATCGATCAGTGCAAAGTGTCCCTGTTTGAGGGCCACTCAGTTTAATATTTGCGCTTTTAAAGATGTACATGTGTTGCAATTAATCTTTGTCTTGATTACTGTGGAATGAATGTTTACGTGATGATATGAATGAGATGTTTTTGCCACTTTATATGCACCAAGATCGCAGTAGAATATCATGTTATGAAACAGAAAGGTCATGTGACGAAATAGAGCGGTCATGTGACGAAATAGAGCTAGTCCCCAACGTTGTTCTATAGTGGAAAACTTCATGCAAAAGTAGGAATGTTTGGACTGTTTAGGTGTTTTACGCCACGGCAATAGAAAAGTTTTAAGTGATAAGGCCTACACCTTGGTTGCCGTGTAAGAATAAAATCCTCGACCTTCGGCATGTTAACCACAGTGATACGATAATAATTCACAACTACTTTATCACATTATGTCTGTCGGACGGTCTATATGTATACATCTCGAATTAATTTGCAGTTTTCATCTTTTGTTGCTTTTTTCTAATTTTCCATGTAAGAGAGATACAAGAAAGTTTCTCACCGGTTTCAAATATGTATGATTTCTGCCTTAGTTTTTGACATTATGTTCATTACTTGATAACTATACGATCCTACATGAATTGGTTAAAAAAAACAGAGACATAAGAAACAATATTGTTTTCATATCTGATAGAAAGAAGAAAGAGTGTTTTGTTTTCGTCTCTGCAGGACAGAATAAGACATTGGTTTCGTCCCTACATGATAAAAGAGTGTTGTTTTCATCTCTGAAAGAGAGAAGAATGAATGTTTTGTGTTTTCGCCTCTGCGTGATGGGTTAGTTATGCGAAATAAAAAAAAGAGTCGAGCCAAAATTGGCAGTTTGTTCTTACGATGTATTTCAAATAATGATTTTTTTTTCTAAAAGCTCGAGAAAAAAAAAAATGCGAAAAAGACGTCTAAA
Source organism: Sinohyriopsis cumingii (assembly GCA_028554795.2). Classification (NCBI taxonomy): domain Eukaryota; kingdom Metazoa; phylum Mollusca; class Bivalvia; order Unionida; family Unionidae; genus Sinohyriopsis; species Sinohyriopsis cumingii. The sequence goes on along the minus strand of CM068826.1, from coordinate 117,728,535 downwards.
AAGTTCACTGAGTCGACGTGACTCTTAAAAGCTGGCATATACGGCCATCCATACGAAACATGCCATAATGTCAATTATGTTGTAAACAAGGTTGTTTTACAAGTTTAATGCGTGCGAGTTTTTGACATAATCTGTGTCTAAATATTGAAAATGCACTTCTTACTCAAGTAAAGGTCACGAAGAGGCCGCGTTCCTTTGAAAACATATTTCTTCTCGAACGACTAGTGCTTAATTGCATTACTTAGAATGACCCCAAAGTATGTAGGGGAAGATTTCATTTCCGGACCACATTAGAACATACATATATGTGCAAAATTGTTTTCAGGTCACAGTCCAACTCGTGAACAGAGAATATATATTGTTTGCATTGTATGTTTGTTTCTTGATTTCCTCATTTAAATGAAGTGCCCATCATCCTATAAAATACAAACAGTTATCGCAGAATGATGTTTCACTTCGATTTATGTTCGGGCTGTTACGGCGAACTCTAGCTATGTCGAAGTCATTGATTTAGTTCAAGTGTATATGACATCCATATTACCCTGTGCAAACTGGAATCGGAAACGTAAAATGTGTCACCAGGTTTGGCTTTCTGAAGCGATTCTGGCAAATTCCACTTATGGAAAGAGCAAAGGAAATTGTTTTTCCGTAACAGACATGAAATATGTTGCGCAAAGAATTTTACCCTGAAATACATGAACAAAGGTAACATACATCATTTTATATTACATGTATATAAACAAGGAAGACTAAGATGTCAAAACATACATTACGTTAATTATAGTTTATAAACTACTCTTTCCTGTAATGATGTGACCTCAGCTTAACAAAACAATGCATTTCTTGATTGCTAGAACACGCAGAGTTGTTAGCATCAGAAACTCTGGATCCTTACGAGACGCGAAGAGTCGAGTCATAATCGGTATTCTGTGATGCTGACAACAAGAAGTGATCTAGCAACCAAGACTGAATTACTGAGATAGTGACAGTTTTGTTATATATCTATCAATTTTGAGATAAGATAATAAGATTCCAAAACATAACTGAAAAAGACATTCTTAAGATTTCAACCTTTCTGATGCAAACTTACACTTAACTCATAAACCGAATTTCATTTTTAACAGCTGATGTGCGCATGAATGTCAGTTTTATGAATGAAACATGCACAGTTGCAGCAACTCTGTTTTACTACTATCACTACTAATAACACGTGCTCTTCTACTCATGGTGCATCAGGCCCATATATGATTTGAAGCTTTTGTGCAGTTGTCAAAATTTTGCATCAAGGAAGGTATCATCAGCTGAATAACTGGGAACGATTTTTATATTCAAAGCTCGGTAGATAGTGTTTGAACTGTTTCTGGCGAGACATTGTGAGAGGCTCCAATGGGGATTTAGCATTGGAATTAAAGCATTTTCGACAGTTTCTTTAGAGCGGAATTGGATTGATTGTTGGAACTTGATGATTTATTGCATAAGAATATATCTCATGAATGACGCAACATACATACAGAATAATGCAATATAGTACTTCTATACACATGGAAGTGCGTCTGCAATCAAATGTTTCTTTCCCATTATGTGTCGAACATCAATGTTGTATGCCTGCAAACATCTTGCTCAATCACACAAATCTATGATTCTTGATTTTCAATTATTCGTGAAAGTAAAGGCATTGTGATCACTGAATACACGAATCCGAAAAATAGCTGAGCTAGCATATACTTCATAGTGTTGCAAGGACAAAGTTACAGTTAAAATATTCCTACTCAATCGTGGGATAATTTATATAATGCTTGTTCATTCTTTAAAAAAACAAACAAATAGCACACTAGATGATCCACACTATCTGCGTCTTCCTGTATCAAACCCCACCAACCCCAACATCGCCTGGATCTACATTTTAAATTATTGATTGAAATATGGATCTGAAAATATTAATGCACTCTTGGCTATGGCCTTTAACTTATCAAAACCTCCTGACATTTGACAGACCAACGAAACTTTGTTTCGTTACTTAACAAACTGGCAAGGGGTTCAGCATTATGAAACACATTACAGCAAAATTTCCGATAATTTCCAGTAATAACAAAAAAATAGCATAAGTTGTTTTTATACTGTTATGCACTGGAAATTCAGTAATAGCCTTGACCTTAACTTATATAGGTTATATTTTACCTTGTCCCACAACATGTCCTAACAATGTAACACAAACATTGCAAAACTCATTTTTACTTAAATTGCTTGTCAAATTTGTTTCACTGAGTCTATCAAAGAATTGCCGAATAATTTCCAAATGACCATTTGAGGCGTCCTTTGTAGATTACGACGTCATCGATGTAAGCGTCAAAAGTTACTATACTGGACAACATCATGTTCATGAAACGTTGGAAAGTACAAATGGAACCTTTCACCAGAAGCGGCTTAAGTGTATAGTGGTAAAAATACTGAAATGTCCCTTGCTCTTTCCGTAAGTGGAATTGGCAAGAATCGCTTCAAAACGTCAAACTTGGTGGTACATTTTACATTTCCAATTTAGTTGACGCAGTCATCGATTCTGATAATTAGAAATTAACTCGTCTTTGTGACAATCTTCACTTTTGTGTGATCAGTGCACACACGGAATGTATTATCTGGTTTCGATGCTTGAATACATTGTGAACTCTAGTTACATTTAGTTGGTTCGATGAAGTCATTTTCCAGCAAATATTGAATTTGTTTCTTAAAAACAGTCTTGTTTGAGAGGATTCATCTTGTGAGGATGTTCTTTCACAGGTGTAGAACAAACCATTTCAAGGTCATGATAGATTTTGTATGATCCTGTTGGAACATCTGGAAATAAATACTCGTATTCACTTAATAGTTGTTTTAATTCACTCTTATCCTGTGGCAGCAGAAGCGAACATTTCTGGTCAAAATATTGAAATGTTTCCGAATTTTGAAGAATTTTGAAGATTGTTTTCACCAAAGTCACTAAAGGGCTATCTCTATCAACATACTCGTTTAATATAATTAACATGACAAAATTATTTTTGTTATGCCACCCAGGAGTATTAGTGCAAATTACGTCGCTTATTTTCTTTCAAACTTTATAAGGACCATTCTACCTAGCCAAGCTTAAAGGTACTTGAACATATCAGACAGACTTGGGATTAGACACATTATCGTCAAATAGTAGTTGCCTAACTTGGTCCTTAAGTAATGGACCGACACAGTCTACCGTTATTCTACTAAATAGTTCGTCAATTTCAGGGATAGTTTGCAGATGAGCCTTAGGTAATCTCTGATTGGGTTTTCCTACCATTTGGCAAGTGTGACAAGATCTATAGTATTTAGAAACATCACTTTACTTTTCATTTTCTGGCAATATAAGTGACGTAAGATCTTGTGAAAAGTCTTGCTTACTCCTACAAGACCATACAAGGGAGTCTCATGGTCTATACTAACAATTTTAATTTTTTTATATGAATTAGGAGCAAACATTTGATAGGTTACTGACCAAACATCATCTCATCATCCACGGGTACCCAGGGTGGCGTCCATTTCCTCATAAGAACCCCATTTTCATAAAATAACAAATTGGTACTGGTGTGGCTTCAGTTTTGCTAATATCCATTTGAAACAAACATGGCATCCCGCGATATTGTTCCTGTGAGACAACGACTGATTGTCTTTTATTAATTACCCTGATTAGAATTAAGAGAATGGTAGTAAAAAGAGTATCACTGTGATAGATATATGTTCATTGATCCATACTAGGAGCAAACGTGACCTCATTTACAGGATTGACCAATACATTTGTCATCTAAAGGAATAACATCCTGATCAACATCATTCGAAAACGTCTTCGGAATAGTTCTAGTAACTGCACAAACTGGATATAAACTAGGGATTTCAATCAACTGTTACATCCAAGTATTGTTTACCAGCTACAAGTGGTCAATACTGGTAACAAAAGAACACCATCAGGGCAAAGAAGTCACTGCTACGATAATCAAGGGTCCTGAAACTAAGTGTAACGACTAATTAACACAATCGAAAGGAACATTAACAAATCACCATTGTATTACCTGATTAAGAGCACTTTCGCTAAACGAAGACATCTCATAAAAATGCAAAGTACTTGACAATAAAAGACTCTCAGAAACTCTTGTATCTCTTAATATCTTAACAGGAAATAGGCTTGGCACAATCACCAACAAGTGATGCAGAACTTTTAGACATGAACGGTTCATAATTCTCCATAATAAAATCAGACTGGGGTTTCCCTGTCCCAGTAAACGTATTCCTTGCAATACATGACAGTGACCTTGACCTCTTAGAAACAAGAGCATCTGGAACAGCCTGTCTTTTTCTGTTGCCTAAATTTTAACCTGTAGCAATTAGAGGTAACATGCCGTTTCTTCTTACAAAAAAAGGCACGTAGGAAGAGATAAGGATTTTGATCAGTCTTATCACAAATTTGATTCCTAATAGTTGTACTAATTTGTGGTTTGGACATACTCGCGCTAGACCGAAATGTTTTTTTTTTTATTTTTTTTTTTTTTTGTGGCAACAAACCTGGGGTAAGGAAGATTTACTGCCAAATGAAACTTTGAGAGTCAAAGAATAGACATCAGCTGTGCTAGCTGCGTTCTCTAAAGTTGCATCCTCTTTCTCATCAAGGTAGGTCTTAACGTCACTACTGACGGAATCATTGAACTCTTCAAACAATATGGGTTATCTGAGGTTATCATAATCTTTGTCACCCATCTTAGCTGTCCACTATCTATGAAACAGTTGTTCTTTTTCACGTGCAAACTCAACGTGAGTCTGAGCAGTTTCTTTTCAACAATTTATAATCCTTCACGATAAGCCTCAGGCACCAACTCATCACCCTTCAAGATACATTTCTTGATCACATCACAATTACCACTTTGATCTAAATGAAATTGAAGTGTAGACTTCATTAGTGTTGCCAATACATAGATTTTGTAATAACGAAGTCCAATGTTCTCTAGGCCATTTCAAATGTTCAGCAATTTATAAAAACTAAGAAAATATTTTAGCTACCGCCTTTTCTTAAAAAGGGCTTACCAACCTAATATGATTGTTTGCATCAAAACCAAGAACTTTTTCATTCAATGGAAGAATGTTCTCTTCTTGTTTGTTCTAATTCGTTTGATTTAAATGCATTTCCCTCTCTTCCTTTTCTCGGTGTATTTGCATTTCCCTTTGATACTTTTCTTTTGCATTTGCATTTTCTTTCCCTTCCTTTTGCATCTGCATATAACTTTCATCGTTTTGCATCTGTGTAGTTCTTGATTCCTTCTCTCTGCATTTGCAAATGTTTAACGTCTTGCTCAAGCGGAAGCTTTCTTAACTTGACTTCCGACTGTTTTCTTTTTCAACTACAAGTCCTTAATTTCCTGTTCGAACCCGATAGAGACTTCCTTATCAAATACAAAACACTTCATTCAAGAACAACCTTCCTCACTAAATAATGAACCAAAATATTTTTTTATCTCTTGCTTCTTAAAGAAGCATTCGCTTTAGACAGACCGTATTAGTCTGGCAAGCTCAAACAACTCGTCCTATTTCAAGAAATCACACCCCTTATGGGTAGGATCTGAAACAAAATAATCTCCTTTAGATGTCATGGTGAAAGGTGTTTGGTTTCATTACGTTTCCTAAGTATGTAAGATTAAAATACAATGGACTAAGAAAAGTCCAAATCAAAAGGAAATTTAAATTTCAAAATCAATCATAATTTTTCTGAAGTATTCAAATCTCTGATAGATCCAAATCTCTCAAATATTCAAATCAATTCAAATATCTGAAATATTCAAATCTCGGACGAGTCACACAATTCATTGTAATGACTCTTTGCTCTTCACAGAATTAACAAGAAAGAGCGAAAACGGAAGTTCTGTGTAATTGAAAATATAATTTATTTCCCTAGAAACAAAAAGTGAAAGAACTAACAATGACTTACATTATGCTGATTGAAATCCTAAAATCCGAATGTTCTATCAATTCCAAACATTTCAAGTTATCAGAATGACTTCTAAAGGTATTCCGATTTATGGTCAGTAATGTACTGATGTATCAACAGTACAAGAAGACGCGTTCTGATATAATCCCAAAATGTCTTTAAATGAATTCACAGTAATCCCATGACAGCTATTAAATATCCAAATGTATTTGAATTAATTCACAATATTTCCAATACAGCTTTGATCCAACAGTCTTTGAACGAATTCGCAGTATTTCTATCACAGCTATTATTCAGATTAATCTCAAATATTTCGAGTACTAGAATTCCAACGGATGAAAACATTCAATAAATGAATTCATCTCAATATAATTCAATAACTTCCAAGACTGGTGGTACTACAAAGGATGCCTAATTCTGCTTAATGATTCTCTTATATAGATTACCAGAACCCCTTACGTAACATCTCACATTCATAATGTAAACCGTAAACGGGTATACGTGAGTTACAAAAGCTATTCAAGAAATAGGTCATCCTATCCTTTGAAACAACAATTAACTGATGACTTCCATTCACATCACGTGATGTTTACCTGGGTTCGACCATGCAACTTATGAATGGATCTACGCACTATTAGAATGACTCACCGTACTGTATATATTCGTTCATTTAGAAAACCTGTATTTAAAATATTAATTAAATAACCCTTACTAACTATAATCATGAATGATAATACACATAATATAGATATACATAATATGATGCCTTACATATAATCACTCAGTTTATGCTTTTGGAGATGATTTTAGACTGGTTCTAGAGATTGATTCACATGCTCGTATTAGTCAGATCTTCGTACACGGATGTGACTTGTGGATTCGGGCAGATGATATAAACGTTTTAAACCAGTCTGCACGTGAACGCTCTCAAATCAGTGGTAATAAGGTTTCATAAGGTCAAGGCCAAATAAGAATGTAGTGTAATGTTTTATCAGGAACAGTTTTGACCATATCTTATCCGATATGTCCTTTGCCCAATATATTTCACTAAGTTTCCATTTATCGAAATACTATTGTGTTTCCCTTTGCGAACTTCCTTAACAACTGGAGGTTTATCAGTTACCCGTCGGAGCGCAAATTACGACCCAATGGGTCATCCTGTTCACTGATTGATAATATAAATTGGAGATTTCTATCTCTTGAATCTCCACAAATGCAGCTAAAAACAAAAATGCTGAATGGTCATACCTGACGAAGGGAGCCTATAATCACGAATGAGAGGAATGATATCCCTTTTGTAAGGACGTAATTACCGTTGATGTTGAGTCATCTTTTTATGGAGCGCAACTTAGTCAAAAAAAATGTCATTTCAGTTAGTTGAAATATTAACTGATGGATCCATCAAAATCAAAGACTTTACTTTCAACTGACCGAGATGAAATAAAGATGTCTCTTCACAGAAAGTACGTACTTCTGACATAGTGACAGTGGTAAGATGAAGAAGCTTGCATTTGCAACGTAGACAATGAAGAAAATGATGGCATACCTGTATGTAACTTTCATGCAATGTGACAGATATTGCTTTACACGTTTTTTGTCGTGGAAATCGTGCACATAGTTGATCAAAATTGATACTCCCATGTAGTCTAAAATATGTCCAAAGTACATTAACTTTGGAAGTTAAAAGGTATATGTGTGTGTGTGCGATTTGGAATTTTAACGGAGCTTTAAAAAAAAATCAGTCATATCGCTACAATGTCTGCAGTGTGGCAGTTTATAGTGATGTCTAGCACTGAGGCATCATACCGCAGACATGTACCATGATGTCCCACCCAGTCACACAATCCTAGCACCAGGCCGACCTGTCCTAACACTAACCTCTTAATGTTGAGCGCCAAGCCAGGCAGCTGTTAGTACCATTTTTTAAGTCTTTGATATGACTCGGCCGGGGATCGAACCCATGACCCCCCGCAAGGATAATCTGTGAGGAAAAAACAGGAAAAACATTTTCTTTAAAAAAATCAAACCCCTTGCAAAGTACGAAACTGTTGAACTGTTACCGTAAATAACCTACCAGTATAAATTAGAAAAAAATATATTTTCCTTCAGAGACTGAGATTGAGTTGAATTCGAATGTAAACATATTATTTTCAATATCGTTTGCTTATCCAAATTTAATCTAAAGATGTTATCAGACTTTTGAGTTGTATTACTCAGATGTATAACATGGTCATGGAAGATCTGTCAAACATTTCAATGTAAAACCATTTGTCAAGTAATATACATCCGAATAATGTTTTTCACTTGACAAAGGGATATTACAGGCTCGGAAAGATATTTGAAACTGGCAGGTTATTTTCATTATATCTTAGGAAAAACCTAACGTTTAACGTAGATTAAATTACAGATTTAAAGGTTTTACTAGTCAGTTCGTTCAAAATATTTGTATGTAACTGACTGAGATTTAATTACAATAAAGTCATTTTCAAGATTTGTAATTTTGACATCAAATTAAAGTGACAAAATACAACTAGTGGTTGTCCCTTTTCTTCCAGTACAATATCAAGTGATATAAATTGTCGTTCCAATAATCCAATATTTGTTTAGTTAAGGCGATCCCGACCATCGTCGCAAACCAAGGGCAGCAATCCGCTATGCTTGCCCATCATCCGTCTCTGCTGAGCGGAGATGTTCACACTGCTCGTGAATACGCACAATAAACCTGTTAGACCAATCATAATTTTAAAAAAATGTATCATTGTTTAACCAATCATGAATACAAATTTATCATCAACAACACAATATTCTTCTGCCCATTAGCAAAAGTTGCAGTTTTCTTGATCGAGAAGAAATTTCACAAGTTCCGGTTTTTTATAAAAACCGATCACTTCTATTAACGCGTTATAGAATTGCTAACGACAAGCATGATTTACTTACCTCCGAAATTAAAGTGTTTTACACCGTGCAAAACTACGCACCACCGGAAATGGAGATTTGGCCACGGAAGTGCTGTAGAAAGCATCGGCAATTTTACACTTTGCAAAAACACATATTAACGCACTTTTTAAAAAAAAAATTAATTGTACCTAGTTTAAAATCACTTTAAAGAGCTGTATAAGACTGAATTCTTCAGTAAGTCATGAACATTAACAAAGTAACGGGGCCCACGTGTTTTCAACTAATTTGTTGCTGTTAATATACAGACGTGACCTCAGAGTTGGTTGGACTAGGGATACTATCCAAAAATTGGATAGTTTATCGCCAGATAGCAGAGTCGCTTATGTAGCGACTGTCGCGTAGAGTGGATTGATATGTGACTGTTTGAAAGAGACATTTCGATTGGCTCATTCAAGCAGCATGAACGATCGTGTTGGATCACAATAGCAAGAAAATGTTACTTGCGCTCACAGTGATTGGGTTAAGCATAACCGTGAGAAAGGCGGAAAATCTCAGCACTTGTGGTAACGGCGATATAGGAGCGTAACCGATTGTCGCCAGTGGTTACCATTGATTTCAGTGGGTGAGAAAAAGTAACATGACTACAGTATATTGATGATGTATCTCACAACAAACTTTCGTTTTCTAGGTCGATGGGACAACATGTTTCAGCAGCATACGTCAAGGTTACCCTTTCTCTAACCCCTGATAAGGGTTCCATTGGAGATGTGATTTTAAGAATGTCAGAGCCTGTGATATCACCAAACAAACAAAGGTCGAAGGCAACAGCTAATAGCTTCTGAAATGGTATCGAACCCGGAACAGCAGACGTATGACTAGAACGTATTCTGGACTACGCTATCAGGTATTTTTTAAAAATAATCTTACCGGTTGGTAAATTCGACCACCTGAAAGAGTCTGCCCTTGTTTCGCTATGTAACGTAATACTTATAATACAAACTCTTGGAGAAGTTTACATAATGCAAATATAACTAAAATTGTAAACATCGCTAAAGAAGACTTTGGTGTATATATAGACACTAGAGCTCAGTCTAATATTTTCGACTGAGGTAGAAGAATGTCCTAAAGCGGTGTCTGTGGAGAAATGCCACTGCAATAAAGTCTTTCAAACGTGTACGCGTACGTCATTTGCTTAGGTAGGGACTACTATATAATAATTCATTATATGCAATACATTAAAATATCAATTAAGCACTCGATTTAATCATTTGGACAATTACGATTGTTCAATTATCATTGATAGTTACAATCTGTAAAACTTGGATAATTTTTTTGCGATAACTATTGATTGCAATGATGTCTGCAACTCGAATTAGAGCTTAGATTGTTGCTCTGATACAAGAAAATGTATATAGTATCTGTTAAATATTCATGGTTCACCTGGCATGATTCGATGTAAAATGCGAAATGCTCCACTGGGCACAGCGATAATACAAATGCATGACCCAGGCTGTTTTCCTTGCTTCCGGTGGATGCAACTATTTAAGCAGGCGGGTCGCTTTGTTAAAAAGTTGGAGGTTTAAAAGCCAGCCTTCCTGTCTGGCCGTACTTAATTCTTACAATGTGCACGTGGGCATCAGCTTCGGGACCAAGTTTTCTACCATCATGTACAAATGAGCGTTTTAATGGATCTCGTGTGCTTGGCTGAGGAAAAATGAAACGGGGTACATGTGACCGTGGTGGCTCGACACTTGCTTTTTAGTTGGTGGTGATAGGTCGCAAGTCTCATTTATGGAAAGCATCACAAACGTCAGTAGCGTGCTAACGGGGAAGAAGGGGACGGCGGACGAGGCGGTTGCCACAGGCGACATAATTCTTGGGGCACCAAGAGCACGGGCGTCATAGATCTTGGGGTGCCAAAACCCTTTTGGGCCATCATCATCGTCGCCCCGGTCGCCATTTACCCTTATTACGCCACCGACAAACTGAACTTGTATTCATGCAGCTTCTACCGAGGTTGCCAGTCGCTGGACACTGTTATACAAGCATCGTATTTCTTTCGCCTAGTCACTGGCACAAAGCTTGATACACTTTTGTTTACGTCAATACAATACTACTCGTATAACTGATTAACAAGTTGACTAGACTTTAGCATAATAACTATTCCAATGGGCATAACGATGAGTCGGTGGTTACTTTTCACATCGATGTAACATTAGATAGCTTGTGTGCACATTGACTGTAGCTAACTGGATGTTAATTTAAATGACGGAGCAAAAGAGTTCCCTGTGTGGAAATTTTCAACAATATTGGGAATCTTTCTTTCCGTGCACCATGAATAGTTTATGCTCCCGCCATAAAACATGAATAGGATTCGTTAATGATTTGTTCATTTTTGGGAGGCATTTTAAAGCACTTTGCTCGACGCAGGAATTACTTTCGTTGTACTTCGCACAGCACGTTGAATGGATGGATTTCTGATAGATAATTATTAAAAAATATTATTAAAATAAAAATGCGGCTATCAAGCTTGCGATTCGGACAGTGCAATGCAAACTAATATATTTTTAAAGAAGTCATTTTCTGAAATTTAGTGGCTCAGTGATGTGGGTAAACATATTTTAAAAGTATGATGGGATTAAATTAGTAATATGGCATGTAACTCCCGTAAGTACATGTACTATTGTAACACTTACAGATGTAACTATGGCAGTATATATAATAATGTAACACTTACATATCTAAGCATGGAAGTAGATATAATAATGTAACACTTACAGATGTATGGCAGTAGATGTAATAATGTATAACTTACGCATCTAAGTATGACAGTAGATGTAATAATGTAACACTTACATATCTAAGTATGGAAGTAGATATAATAATGTAACACTTACAGATGTATGGCAGTAGATGTAATAATGTATCACTTACGCATCTAAGTATGACAGTAGATGTAATAATGTAACACTTACATATCTAAGTATGGAAGTAGATATAATAATGTAACACTTACAGATGTATGGCAGTAGATGTAATAATGTATCACTTACGCATCTAAGTATGACAGTAGATGTAATAATGTAACACTTACATATCTAAGTATGGAAGTAGATATAATAATGTAACACAGATGTATGGCAGTAGATGTAATAATGTATCACTTACGCATCTAAGTATGACAGTAGATGTAATAATGTAACACTTACATATCTAAGTATGGAAGTAGATATAATAATGTAACACTTACAGATGTATGGCAGTAGATGTAATAATGTATCACTTACGCATCTAAGTATGACAGTAGATGTAATAATGTAACACTTACATATCTAAGCATGGAAGTAGATATAATAATGTAACACTTACAGATGTAAGAATGACAGTAGGTGTAATAACGTAACACTTACAGATGTATGGCAGTAGGTACAGTAATGTAATACTTATTTGATTTTGTCACATTTACCGGCTGTTTTTTTTTGCTGGAAATGTCATACCGGGACATTAACCGACGACTCTAAAACTAGTGTCGTTTTGTTTTATATTAGTCAACATTGCACCTGAAATTATCAAAAATTGTTAAAAGTACTGCTGTCAAAGTAAAGTTTTGAGGGTGAATCTGGTGTTGTTTTAAATACAATTTGTTTTTATATATTACTAGTGTATGACTTGCAAATAGCACAAACACCAGTAAATGTCACAAGTGACATTCAACGTTGACAATCGCAGGTACAGTGGTTGGTAAAGGCCACAATGTGACAATCTCCGGCGAAATTATCACCGGTAAATGTCATCCAAATGTTAATCAATTAAGTTCAAAATTTATTGACAGCATTACCGTAGAACATGTAAACGTTACAGCGCCTGTAAATGTCCCAGTGACATTAAATAAACAGCCTGGAACCCAACGAGAAACTTCTCAATAATCTGCTACCTCTCGTAGCTTTAAAAATAGAAAAAGCCAGTGTCCTATCGTTTGTCAGTTTCAAAAATATTTGAGAAATAGACAGGTAGGTAAAATAAAATAAATATACTAGATATACTATCGTACAAGAACGACCGTCGTACGGACGAACATGAAGTACACTGATAAATAAGACACAAAGAGACATGGTGGATCACAATATCTTCTCAGAAGAACAGATGAAAAGACAGAAAACCATACAAGGAAAATAAAACAAACGAATTTGTTTCAGAAAAACAATTTTCCCATTAGGGCGGTACTGGTAATTGTCATAATTTGTGACGGTTACAGGTACATTATCAACTATAAATATCACAGTCCAGACTTTTTGATGAAAGCGCTGCTTTTAGAGTACCAGTTAATGACATAATGTAGCATGTTACGGCAAGGCAGGCCGCTTAGGACGCTACATTTGAATGCAGACAGGAGTCTGCGTCGCTGCATAGGTTGCCATATGCATATATTGTGCTCGCAATGTCCCTTGTATGGACGTTTGTTTTCTTTAGTTCCTCCGTCCGTGCGTCAGTTTTCTCGCACGATATTCAAAGAGGGTAAATTTTACATCTCTTTCTCTGCGTATATAGCAATTTATATATCTAACAGTCATTGCATACTTCCATTTTCAGAAACTGGTCAGTAGTTTCATTTGTGAGAGGGTGTTCGAAACGGACCTGACTGAAATGAATATTGCTTTGTTTACATAGACAGACAGCAGAATTTTAATACGTTTGTCGTTGGGTTTCAGACACGTTATTCGATGTCAACACGTCTATGTACCGGTGACGGTGACATTTACACTCTCTGCAGTGCACATTTAAAAACTGAAGATGCAGAACTGCAGTAATTGTCATAAGTTCTATGTGTGAAGTTTACAGAATATCACCCGTAAATGTTACATTGTGACATTGTTTGCTGTCTCTTCGTAACAATAAAAAGAGGTTTCGCACGTAGTGTCCCTCTTTTGCTGGATTTTGCGATGTTTACAGATTCTTTCGTGCTATATTTGTCTTCAATTTTCCAGATCCAAACAACAACGAGCCATAGGTCGTTAAAAGCTAGAAAGAAATGTTCTGTATTTCAATCTACTTTAGAAACGGCACCTTCTGGTTCTTAAAACCTATCTCTCTCCACGGAGTCGAGTGCATTCGAGAGGCTTGGTAAAAAAAAGTATATGCAGGGTTTTAGCATTTTACGGAAAGAAGATAACACAACATCAGGCAATTTTTTTATATATATCTGTCTCCTTATTTAAACTGATTTCTAGTTTCGTTTTAACTTGTTGTGAATCAGCCATTAAATTCTTTATACTATTTTGGTTTCATTTTCGGGAATGTCAAAAGAAAAGGCAGCCTATGCAAATAACAGATCAAAGATCTTTTAAGCAAATTAATTATTTTTTTTTATAAATTTAATTCAAACCAAGCCATTATTACGTTAATCTAATGCATCATCCGTTTAGATTAGCGTGCTAACAAAGTGTCGTGTCTTGAACATTAATATGAAGAAAACCCAAGAAAACAAATGTAAACAAGTGGACCTCTGATCTGCGGTGTAGCGAACTTTATAACAACTTTGTAAGCAGGCAAACAAAAACAGGATTTCAATTATCGTCCTGCACGTTAAGCCGTAAGACACGGACACGCCTTAGCAAGATTTTCAAACAATCGATATTTCATTAAATCAGTTAAACTTTATTTGTGAAATGATGTTTTTTTAGATGCATGTGCAGCGTATTAAAACTTTGATTGGTTACTTTTACATTACATTGTGTTTGTTGGACCTTTGAAAAATAGGGATAACGTAGTGCCAATATTTTATATTGGATGAACAAAATGCTGAAACAGAATTGATAAGCAAATTACTTTCAGTTAATAAGAAAAGTCGAAACTAATTACCTAATATTGTGATCTTTGCTATTCTCAAGTTGTTTAAACCTTACATACACTTTGTATCGATCCACTCTCACAAACGAAAATGATAATGTGGAGTGTGCCTGTTCGAATAGAACGTCTTGTTATAATTCGGGTGTCCCAACAATCTCTCTGCTAAGGCAGTTTTATTCTATGGTGTGTTACATGGTACTTGTATGTAATATTGTACGTGTCCTTTGGTCCACGGTGTTATTACGCGGCAAGCGTTACCATTATGTTAGTTTTTAGTTCTGTTTAACTACTTACCACATAATCAGCTTTATTCACCAGTTTCACTGACTTATACTCTCACATGCGAGTTCAGCAGTTATTTTAAACTCACTCTGCTTGCTTGAATTGCAATATTTACTTCCTGATTAAACTGCTTACTCTACCGCTTGCTTGAACTGCATTCTCTACCGCTTGCTCAAACTGCACATTTTACTACTTGATTGAACTGCATACTTTACTACTTGCTTGAACTGCCTTCTCTACCGCTTGCTTTAACTGCCTTCTCTACCGCTTGCTTTAACTGCGTACTTTACTACTTGCTTGAACTGCGTACTTTACTACTTGCTTGAACTGCCTTCTCTACCGCTTGCTTGAACTGCCTTCTCTACCGCTTGCTTAAACTTCGTACTTTACTACTTGCTTGAACTGCCTTCTCTACCGCTTGCTTGAACTGCTTTCTCTACCGCTTGCTTTAACTGCCTTCTCTACCGCTTGCTTTAACTGCGTACTTTACTACTTGCTTGAACTGCGTACTTTACTACTTGCTTGAACTGCCTTCTCTACCGCTTGCTTGAACTGCCTTCTCTACCGCTTGCTTAAACTTCGTACTTTACTACTTGCTTGAATTGCCTTCTCTACCGCTTGCTTGAACTGCTTCCTCTACCGCTTGCTTTAACTGCGTACTTTACTACTTGCTTTAACTGCGTACTTTACTGCTTGCTTTAACTGCCTTCTCTGCCGCTTGCTTTAACTGCGTACTTTACTACTTGCTTGAACTGCCTTCTCTACCGCTTGCTTAAACTTCGTACTTTACTACTTGCTTGAACTGCCTTCTCTACCGCTTGCTTGAACTGCTTTCTCTACCGCTCGCTTTAACTGCGTACTTTACTGCTTGCTTTAACTGCGTACTTTACTACTTGCTTGAACTGCCTTCTCTGCCGCTTGCTTGAACTGCCTTCTCTACCGCTTGCTTTAACTGCGTACTTTACTACTTGCTTTAACTGCGTACTTTAATACTTGCTTGAACTGCCTTCTCTACCGCTTCCTTTAACTGCGAACTTTACTACTTGTTTGAACTGCCTTCTCTACCGCTTGCTTTATCTGCGTACTTTACTACTTGCTTAAATGCGTACAGGGCCGGTGCTACCATATAGGCAAACTACGCAGCCGCCGAGGGCGCTGATTTTAAAAAGAATATTGTTTATAATTTTGAAATTGATATTTTCCGGGGGGGGGGGGCGCCAGAATCTAACCATGCCTAGGGCGCCAGATAGTCAGGCCGGGTCTGGTGCCGGCCCTGACTGCGTACATTACTACTTGCTTGAACTGCCTTCTCTACCGCTTTCTTTAACTGCTTTCTCTACCGCTTGCTTTAATTGCGTACTTTACTGCTTGCTTTTACTGCGTACTTTAATACTTGCTTGAACTGCCTTCTCTACCGCTTCCTTTAACTGCTTACTTCACTACTTGCTGGAACTGCCTTCTCTACCACTTGCTTTAATTGCGTACTTTACTACTTGCTTTAACTGCGTACTTTACTGCTTGCTTGAACTGCCTCTCTGCCGCTTGCTTGAACTTCGTACTTTACTACTTGCTTGAACTGCCTTCTCTACCGCTTGCTTTAACTGCCTTTTCTACCGCTTGCTTGAGCTGCGGACTTTACTACTTGCTTGAACTGCCTTCTCTACCGCTTGCTTTAACTGCGTACTTTACTACTTGCTTTAACTGCGTACTGTAATACTTGTTTGAACTGCCTTCTCTACCGCATCCTTTAACTGCGAACTTTACTACTTGTTTGAACTGCCTTCTCTACTGCTTGAATGAACTGCCTCTCTGCCGCTTGCTTTAACTGCGTACTTTGCTACTTGCTTTAACTGCGTACTGTAATACTTGTTTGAACTGCCTTCTCTATCGCTTGCTTTAACTGCGTACTTTGCTACTTGCTTGAACTGCCTTCTCTGCCACTTGCTTGAACTGCCTTCTCTACCGCTTGCTTTAACTGCGTACTTTGCTACTTGCTTTAACTGCGTACTGTAATACTTGCTTGAACTGCCTTCTCTATCGCTTCCTTTAACTGCGAACTTTACTACTTGTTTGAACTGCCTTCTCTACCGCTTGCTTTATCTGCGTACTTTACTACTTGCTTTAACTGCGTACAGGGCCGGCGCTACCATATAGGCAAACTAGGCAGCCGCCTAGGGCGCTGATTTCAGAGGGCGCATTTTTAAAAAAAGAAATATTGTTTATAATTTTGAAATTGATATTTTCCGGGGGGGGGGGGGCGGGCGCCAGAATCTAACCTTGCCTAGGGCGTCAGATAGTCAGGCCGGGTCTGGTGCCGGCCCTGACTGCGTACATTGCTACTTGCTTTAACTGCCTTCTCTACCGCTTGCTTTAACTGCTTTCTCTACCGCTTGCTTTAACTGCGTACTTTACTGCTTGCTTTTACTGCGTACGTTAATACCTGCTTGAACTGCCTTCTCTACCGCTTCCTTTAACTGCGTACTTCACTACTTGCTTGAACTGCCTTCTCTACCACTTGGTTTAATTGCGTACTTTACTACTTGCTTTAACTGCGTACTTTACTGCTTGCTTGAACTGCCTCTCTGCCGCTAGCTTGAACTTCGTTCTTTACTACTTGCTTGAACTGTCTTCTCTACCGCTTGCTTTAACTGCCTTTTCTACCGCTTGCTTGAGCTGCGGACTTTACTACTTGCTTGAATTGCCTTCTCTACCGCTTGCTTTAACTGCGTACTTTACTACTTGCTTGAACTGCCTTATCTATCGCATACTTGAACTGCATTCCCTACCGCGTGCTTGAACTGCCTCTTTGCCGCTTGCTTAAATTGCGTACTTTACTACTTGTTTGATCTGTCTCCTCTACTGCTTGAATGAACTGCCTCTCTGGCGGTTGCTTAAACTTCGTACTTTACTACTTGCTTGACCTGCCTACTCTGCTGCTTGATTGAACTCCCTTCTCTACCGCTTGCTTAAACTGCGTACTTTACTGCTTGATTGAACTGCCTCCTCTAGTACTCGTTTGAACTGCCTTATTTGCTGTTTACTTGAACTGCTTTCTTTCCTGCATATTTTTAATTTGTGGTTTTCCCATTTGTAAAGACAAAAAAGAAGCGTTAATCCTTGTCACGGTGATCTTTCTTCAATGACTGTGACTTTCAGATCCAGATGCATGAAAATATCACTTCTAATTCTGTTTCTTTTCTTAAATTCATGTTCGATAGCTATTTCTTATTATTAAATGAATCTATTGTTTTAAATAGTTTTTCAGTGTGTCAGATTACTTTAACACTGCGTACTGCTGATTTGATTACTATATATTTCTGAGTGACAGCTGCTTGGAGATGTGAAATATGTCCCATGAACTATCATGCACGTCGCAACAATCGACTAATTAAAGCAGAGTTACTCGTGACTCGCAATCAAAAGACTGAGGGTTTGAATCCAGCCACAGGATCAGCCTAGTTCGGCTGCCGTGGCATGTCCTTCTGCATTAAGTGTCCTAAATCCCAAACTTGACCAAACAGTCCTATTTTATACTGACGTTGGTATAAATTATGAACGTTATATATACTAAATTGAGATAATGGTTCCTGTTTCTTGATAGCATATATTCAGTCGAGTCATAGAAACACTCGTTATCATGTAATCTTATACAGCTGTTCTTAATGTAGAAAGATTTTAATGCTTAAACATAGTCTTGTCTTGTGGACGCATATGCACAACACATTTTTGTATTTGTACCATATGGTGCTAAATACAGTAGGCCACGTACTGTTCGGTTCACTGATAGTTCAGTTGATTTAAAGATAGAATTATATTATGTACTAGATCAAACTTTTATAGACTTGAAATATATTGATTGTATAGGAGCATAGCAGACCATATCCAAAAATTGCTCATGACAGTATATTTGTACATTTTATTTATTCATTCTTGTAAATAAAGTTCTTGATTTGATAACTTTATTTCATCCCTAATCCAGTTCCCGCTCATTATATTCATGTAAGAAATGGTGTCAGAAGAGGGATTGGTTTAGTGCGATGGTTTATATGATGTTTTGTAGTAGTAGTAGGGCGGAGTGTTGTAAAGAGGAATCGGATGCTCCACTGGAAATGCTCGAGAGCGTTATTGAATAAGACGATTTACCGTTTTTATGTTGCAAAGACAGATATCAAGACGCCTTTCTTAACGGGAACAGTATAGAAAATCCGATTGAGATTACCTGACGATAGGAAATATCAAGAGCTCTAGACTCTAGATTTGGTCAGATTTCAATGTTTTCATAGTTCATTTGACCGAGATGTTCCAGTTACAACACGAATTGCTATCGTTGATGGATTTCAGCGTTTTGACAGAAACGAAAAATTCACAGCGGTAAGGTCAAGTGTTGCAACAATTTTCAATTTGGTCACCAGAAACCTTTAGATAAAACAGCTCAGCCGACTCTGAAAGATTTTAATACCCTGATGAAAAGTCCATCACCTCTATCACCAATGACCAAGACAGAAAAAGGAGAAGAAGAGTTTCAAACACCACCAGAAAAAGTACATAAGTTAACAACACCATCTATGCCCAGAATTGAATGGATTAAAAAGATGATTGACACACCTTCATCCATAGAAGAGAAAAGGAAGGTGTCGACATAACCGAAACAAGATTACCCCTATTCAGACATCGTCCTAATCCTCAACACCAATCGCTTGCCGACACGAAAATCATTACAATCCAAGCAAATGCCACACAAAAAAGAGTAGCATCAGTGAAGAGTGGGTGACCTATTAACAAAAATGGAGAAGGTGTTAGCTAGCATTTACTGCAATCTGTCTCGTCATGCAGGTTACGGAGGAGCTCAGAAATTGTATCGTGTTGCCCAGACTCGATCGAAAAGTGTCCGTTCACCTCAGGTACAACGATGATTACAAGAACAAGCCACGTACATCTTACACAAACCCATTCGACGAAAACATTCCAGAAGTCGCACCCGAATGGAGGGCATCGATCATCAATGACAAGCCGATTTAGCCGATGTCTCTCATTTGGCGACATACAATCGTGGCTACACATATTTGTTTTGTGTCATCTACGTCCTTTACAAAATTACCTGGGTCATACCATTAATTTCCAAATCGAGCAGTGAGTTAGTTCGAGCCGTAAACTGGTGTTGAAACAATGTGGTCGTCACCCTCTTTGATTGCAAACCGACAAGGTACCGAATTTCTGAACCAAGCTTTCCTAAAAGAATTAAGGAAGGGTGACACTCATTTTTCTACCACCGATAATCCTGAAAGCAAAGTCAGCAAAGTACATTGAAAGAACACATGTGGAAATATTTTACGCATCTACACACTCTCAAGTCTATCGACGTCTTACCCCACCTGGTCAAAGCGAACAACCAATCTTACCTTCGGAGCAACGGATGTGCCCTCCAATGTGCTCCTGACAAAGAAGTGAGCATTTTGGAGCTCGTGTATGATACGCCCCCGACGGCGGCTCTCTCCATAAAAGGCGGAGTATTGGCAGTAGGAGATTGGGTGCGCATTGGAAAAACCAAACGCACTTTCAACCATGGTTACATACCCAAATGGACCACTGAATTGTTTCGTGTCACTGGACAAGTGCGTGGCTGTCATCCTGCCGTCTATAAATTGGAAGACATGAACGGGGAAGTGTTAAAATGAACTTTTTACTTGCTAGAGTTACAACGCCTGACCAAAAGAAAAGACCAAATGACAGTTCCATGGAGGTGTTTCTAAAAAACACCATGCTGTTTCATGGCTAAAATACATCAGGCAATCCAGTCGGATCACATAGCCCATCTGGAAGTGGCTTTGGTGGAAATGATTTACCCTACACAAATGCAAAACATCACTAAAACTCAAAACACTTTCCCATTTGGAATCCCCACCGAGCAAGTGCATCAACAGATGAAAAAATTAGGTTTTCAGGTGACACGAAGTCAACAAGCAATCCATTATTAAGGATTTATACTGTGAAAACTTCGGCGGGCTATTATTTTAGCCGTAAACATTTGGTGGACACAATTTCAAACAGGTTTGGAGCAGCGTTTGGCAAAGTCTTGAACAGAGTCAAAACAAGTGTTAATATTGAGTAACAAAAGTGGCTCGTCGCCTAGTGATCAAATTTCAGGACACACCTCCGTATCGTTACTGCGTTTTATTCCTTTCAAAGTAGATTCCACCACGGTCACTGACGAGGAAGGTGGAAAGACCTATCACGTTCACCGTGAATTTATACATTCTTACTAATTGCCCGTAAGTTTTGTTTCTACACTGTCAACATTGCTGTAAAAGAAGATCTGTGACAAAATATGCCGTTCTCCAAAGGAAATTTCACGGTGGAAACGATTCTCTAACGAGTTGTAAGTCATGTATCCAGTGTACGGAGGTGTCATTCGACAGTGAGGACATGGTTAAGGAAATATGTTAAAATCGGCTTTTCTTTCGGAGGCCCCCGTTTTGGGTCTAATTTCATCCCATCTCCTCTTTTACGGCCTCAGCTCCCATCGAATTTTAAATCAAAGGACAAATTTAAGGTCACATCGATCTGAACAGTAGTTACTTGCATTTGAAAGTCAAAGTGAACGATTCACATGGTAGCGATCTATATGCCAATGAGGCAGTAGCTCCCGTCAACAATTTCATGCATTCCTTGTTCAGCGAAGTGGATTTGTACTTGAATAACAAACTGGTCAGCGGCAGCATGGATTCTTATCCTTATTGAGGGTACCTGGATAATCTCTTGACGTACGCAAAAGAAGCCAAAAAACACCCATCTGGATGCTTGCGTTGTATGGAAACCTGACACAGCGGGCAATTTCGGTGAGTTGGCAGATATAGATTGCACCAATAAGGGATTCGACGCACGTCAAAAGAAAATTGCTGGAAGCCGAAGTTTAGAACTGTTGATAAGCACATCGTTTCCTTGTTTTGTGTCCATCCAAAAATAGAAGTGTGTCTATCAGCACTTCGTTTGCGTAGCTTGTAAAATGGTCTGTGTGTTTGTGTTTGTATTAGTGATTGTAGGTATAACAAATAGTCAGTGAGTGTTTCTTTAAGGTTCGCTCGTTCCATGTTTTTGT
The DNA here is from genome assembly GCA_028554795.2 of Sinohyriopsis cumingii. Classification (NCBI taxonomy): domain Eukaryota; kingdom Metazoa; phylum Mollusca; class Bivalvia; order Unionida; family Unionidae; genus Sinohyriopsis; species Sinohyriopsis cumingii. The sequence continues at coordinate 117,706,438 of CM068826.1, read as the reverse complement.
ATGGATAATGATATGAGTCTTGTAAGTTTTGGTATCAGGGAAATGTTTTCGTTCACGTCCGCGCTTCACAATTATATAAAACGAAAGCGTTCGTCAGTCTGTCAACTTGAGGAAAAAATGAGCAGAATTGCCAAACTCTTGAAGCTTCAGATGCACGTGGTGTATGCCAGGCGCCTTTTAAATGATCTGGCTATGGGGGCCATATCAGAAAGTGCCAGGATAGAGGAGGAGAAAGAGGAGAAAAGGAAAGAAGAGGAGTAGGCAAAGAAGAGAGGGATAATGCCTCACCTCTCCTCATGCTGAGATCTTTGTGTGAGGTGAAGCCTTATGTTAGGACGCCTCGACAACCATTAGCAGCATCAGCACAGCAACATCAACCACAGCCACAGCCACAACAACCGGTACAGGGTCCACAGGAGGCAAGGAGGCCAGATCAACCCCGAGTGTGACACAGAAGACAGAGGAAACGACAGCAACAAGTCTTCACTATCCCTCAAACGGAGGAATGGGATAGTGAAGCAAATCAACCTCCCCCTGCGCTCCAAACCACACGCATCAATTGGTAGCAGGGAGCAGGGAGCAGGACTGGGGCAGACGACGTATCTGTGGTGCCCGGCCTGGGAGGTGGCATCATTAAGCTGGTCAATCTGAAATTCCAAAAAACAGCCCTTCTCAGGGCAACCCAGATCTCTAGAAAAGAGACTATTCAAATTGCCAGTTGGTGTATGAGTGGAGTTGTGTGATTACAAACACTCACTCCATTCAATATGTGTGTGTATGTGTGTGTGTGTTTGTATGCGTTCGCGTACGTTTGCGTGGATAGTAGAGTGTGCGTTAGTATGCGTTCGCGTACGTTTGTGTGGATAGTAGAGTGTGTGTTTGTATGCGTTATTCCCCATGTTTAATTAGTAATGTCACTAAACGTGTCCTGGGTGATCTGAAAAGTTGTGTCGCTTCACATGCCCAAGGGGGGAGGTCTGTAATGTATTTACCCATGGTCGCTATATCGCCCCCCCCCCCCCCCCACTACTGGCGTCGACTGTGAAACATAAACTCTTCAACCCTATGTGCAATGTTTTTGATGAGAAGTTTAACGCCACGTTTAAACCATGTTGCCTCTCAAATGTACGGATAGGCCACCAGGATGGGACATGCATTTGAAAGCGATTCTATTAACACCATGAAGTACCGCAAGAAAGGTTAGGGTTTTCTCCGTTTCGGTTGTTGTACGGTCGGACTGTTCGATCGCCAGTGCGTATCGTACACGAGTTTCAGTTGTCACAGACACTAACATAAGGTCGACATATCAATGCCTCATAGATTGCCGCGAAAGGTTGGAAAATACGAAAGGCATTACCTTTCATTACCATTCTGTTGTTGGTCCAATTAAAAGAACTACACGAAATTAAAATGGTCAAAGGGGCAAAATGGACTTTGAAATCGCAATTGAGGGAAGATGAAAACATTTCTTGCAAACATGTTGAAAAGTTAATTACAACGAACCCTTCAGAGCGTCCTGTGGTAACTGGAATGATGGGAGGGAGGAGGGCTCTAACGTATAGACAATGTAGACATAAGCCTGGAGATTACCGAAAATCAACTATCAAAGTTCAGAGATCTACATACGTTTAATGCCAGATGATTTTACTGATAGGCCAGGTCATGCCAATTTATTTCTGCATACAAACTGAACACTTCAGAACCAGTATGATCAAAGATTATTCAAAATGTATCAGCACTCATAAACTATCCCGTACGAGGTAAATTTAATTAGACAGTACTTTTGCCAAAAATAATACCATTCACATAAAAGTGTGTTCAATTGTAGTAAGAAAATAATATGCACATTAGTTACATTTGCTTATAAAAAGTTTAAAATAAGTGTGTGTCTGTGCCTGTGATTTGGATTTTTAACGTAGCTTTAACAATATTTCTTGGGGCCCCGAGTGGCCGAGTGGTCTAAAGCGCTCTTCGTTAAGGATCACTACCATCTCACCTCTGTCTGTGGCGGTTCGAGTCTAAGATTCAGCCAATGTGGGCATGTGAGAAAGCTTGCCAGTAGCTTCTCGTGGGTCGGTGGTTCTTTCCGGAGTTTTCCGGGTTCTTCCTCCACCATTAATACTGTCCGCCATGTATAGCCTATCGTGTGCTGAAAAATGGCGTTCAACCCCACAACAACAACAACAACAATATTTCAGTCATATCGCTACGATTTCTGCAGTGTGGCAGTTTATAGTGATGTCTAGCACTGGGGCATCATGCCGCAGACGTGTAGCACGATGTCCATCCCAGTCACACCAGGCCGACCAGTCGTAACACAAGCCTCATAATGCTGACCGCCAAGCGAGTCAGCTGTTAATACCATTTTTAAAAGTCGTTGGTATGACTCGGTATGAACCGCGACCTCCCGCACCCGAGGCATACGCTCTAATCACTAGGCCACCGGAGTGGTCTTGTTTAAAATAAGAGATAAATTATTGTTATTATTATATGAAATTGTTACAAAGATTGTTATATTTGTCCATCCAACCCTATCCAGGTTTTCTAAATTACCTTTCATTTGAGCTTCTGTTTACAAATGTGCGTAGAAAATTTGGCAACCATGCAATGTACTCTTTGTCAGCACGTACATTATATTGCTATAAACCAATGAACTGAATTTTTTTAAATAAAATGATATTGAACCTAGCACGTTAAGTGGATGTCTTGAAATCAAGTGCAAATAAGAACGTAAAAGTATGTTGTTTAATTAGCAATATTATAATGTTATATTCTCTTAATATACTGTGTACTGGATTATGAATGGGTATTTTTTCTTCTTCTGGTATCGACTTTTGGCGATTCGAACTTTTAAATTTTATATAAAAGTTTTCCTTACGAATATTTCAATCCTGTACGTTGACTTTACTTATTCATTGCCAGGGGCCACGCGCGTGCCAGGTACGCTGATGTTAAAGGGTCGATGTACGTGAGAATTTCGCAACAGAGTCATCTTCGAATATCTACAGACAAATAACCACATGCGCGAATCGTTCAGCACAATGTCTATCGTTAGTGAGGAATACTGCAACTACCTGATTTGTGGCTGGTGAACACGTGAAATTACACTATACCTAAACCGGATTTTGATTTGTAATACTTAAATAAGTATACACACCGGTTACTGTATAGCAGACAACAGAAAATACACTTACGTTGTTCTGAACGCGACTTATTAGGACAATAGTACATATTTTATATGGCAATTGTACACATCGTATGATGGCAATAGTACGCATCTTATTAGAGCAATATTACACATCTCATACATTTTATTAGGACAGCAGTACGCATCTGTTTAGGACAATAGTACACGTCTGAATTCTCTGCAAGGAAACTTTCTGACTTGTATGCGACTAGAGAACGTAACAGAATTGTCATACTCCCACAATGTTGAATGCAGTTTCATTTGTCTTGGGTTCGGTACCCAAAAACAATAAGCATAGCAACATACCAGGTCATCATCGCCGCGTAAAATACGTGGATACGGTAATATTCATACAAATCCAGACTTCCAACAACAAGGCGCATTCATTTGTATTTAAGAGTAAATATGTTGTGAAAGTGACTATCGGTTCCATAGAGCCTTGTGAATCCTAAATATATTGTCATACAAATGATTTGACAAGGTAAAGAATCCTGAAGTTGACAATGAAATTCATAGAATGTGTTTCAGTTTATTCATTCTTGCTTTGAAAAAAGGTTTCATCACCATAGTATTTCAATGTTTTAATGACCACTAATCCATAAATTTACATCAACTGGATAGGGAAATGTTGCAATGGACAATGGTCAGCGGGAAGTCCATGTTTAATATTTCCCAGTGATGTTTTTCATAAAAGAGCATCACTCTCATATTTCAACAGAAAGAAAACCATGAACAATTAACAATAATCCTGAGGAGAATAGAAAACGTGTTGAAATGTGAGAATGAAAACACGCCTATCAATATCGATCTACCATCAATTTACGCTTAGAACAAGTCATTGTTATATAGGGACCCACGAAGCAAAATACTTTCCTGTTGAAAATTCGGCGTAATTTGCTCTTGGACAATAATGCCAGCGACAAGGTTCTATCTAAAAAATGAACTGGCATAGTTATTGCTATTGATTATAATGGTCCTTCAGCATTCATCATAAACAGAGAATGACACAAATAAGTCAATCCTCGCAATGACGATTCCCTGAAATGAAATTGATTTTGAACTTACACGTCAAACTCTCCATGGGTTTATGCGTGCGCATATATGTATGTATGTATGGATGGATGGATGGATGGATGGATGCATGGATGCATGGATGGATGGATGAATGGATGGATAAGCCAAACATTCTAACGGTACAGACGAAAGGGCACTTTTTATTCTTCCGCGTCTGATGCGGAAGGTCGCGGGTTTGAAACCCGACCGAGTCATATAAAAGACTTAAATAAATGCTACCAACAGCTGCCTCGTTTGGTACTCAGCATTAAGAGGTTAATGTTAGTACCGGTCGGCCTGGTGTCAGGATAATGGGACTGTGTGTAACATCATACTATATATCTGCGGCATGTTGCCCCAGTGCTAGACATCACTTTAAACTGCCACACTGCAGACATCGAAATATGACTGAAAAATTGTTAAAGCTACGTTCAAAATCCAAATCACACACACGTTATTTTCAAAGAAACAGAAAGTGAAACAATCCGACAGGTTGACGACGAAAAAACTGCATGACGCAGACATGAACATAATGCTCATTCTACAACAAATAAAATTGATCAGAACAAATTAACAATGATCTCAAAGAAACGGAAGATGACATGAAGAAATAAGAAAAGACGAACAGGTATTAACAGGTTCAGTGTCAATATTAAAATGTTTCCTCTTTGGAGCTCTGGACTACACAATTTCTTATTAGAATCAAAACCAAAGACAAAAAGACGGCGAGTCTTAATTACATGATTGATAAAAGCAAAGAAAGTACATACCAAAGAAGTATGTTTATATATGAATGAATAAAATCGGTCTGTCTGTCTGTCTTTGTCTGTCTGACTGCTTGTCTGTCTGTCTGTCTGTCTGTCTCTCTCTCTCTCTCTCTCTCTCTCTCTCTCTATATATATATATATATATATATATATATATATATATATATATATATATTTGTGTGTGTGTGTGTGAAATTGTGATGAATTATCAAAGCAAAGATTGCTATTGGAACAGAACATCAAGCCGACACAGAAAATACGGAAATTCAAAATATCAGACCCAATGATGTAATATTCCATCGCATGAACACCACTTTAAACCATTTTAGTTTAACTTTGTTGAAACTTTGAACATTTATTGTCTCGTGTGAAACAAACAGTGACTTCCTTATTGATGAAGTATGCATGAAAGCATCGCTGGCACATAATTTGATAATAATGTTTACATTATATAAACACCAATGACGAATTTTTTAATCTTTATTTTAAATGAGCTAAAAATGGGTCATTTATTTGCCCATTTCCAAAAAACAATAGTATCAGAAGTCACATTTCTAAGCAAGTTAATTTTCGCATTTTAGAGAAATTCTTCAAGGTCCAAGATTTGCAGCAGTCAGAAGTTTGAGGAATCGTTTTACTATACCAGATCTGTGCAACTGATCTTTGCAATATATACTTTTTGTGGGAAACCAAAGCGATAAGTACCGTAATTACTCGTAAAAAAGAACTAGGGAGTAGGTAACGTTAAGCAAATGTCTTGCTCGAGTGTTTATCACTGTGAGGGTTTGTTAGTGAAAAATTGCACGGATATTTCTTATAATACTATTATGAAGGGAAATATAAAGTGCTGATCATGTTGGTTATCTTTTCTTATAAAATGAGCGTAGTGACACTCTTGGTAGCCATTTCCTCGGAGCTGTTGATTTAAGCAGTAAACACTGGACAACAAATTTTTACAAAAGTCATGTTACTGAAATAAAATTAGTCAATTCTTATCAATTTTTATGTGCTGAACACGAATATGACAGTCAAATTGCAAAATTGGCTCTAGTTTTTTTGTAATCTGCAAGAAATTAATGTTGACATAACGAAATGCATTCCAATAGTAAAAGGTCAACTGTAATAGCCTACCTATAAAAAATCAAGTCATTGACTACATCTTAGATTTCTTCGCCTGTCTCTTGTACAGCTGTTCGGGAGCATCTCTGAGGAGTGTCCAGCAGTAGTCAGCCAGCATTGTAGTGGACCATTTTCCCTGGTATCTTTGTTCCATTGTTGCGATATCTTGATGAAAACGTTCGCCGTGTTCATCACTAACAATACCACAGTTGCTAGGAAAGAAATCCAAATGGGAATGAAGGAAGTGAATCTTTAGAGACATATTGCAGCCAAGTTTCTTATACTTCATCAACATGTCTTCTACTAGTTCCTTATAGTTTTCTGCCCTAACATTTCCGAGGAAGTTTGTAGAAACTAGGCGAAAAGCATTCCATGCTTGTTTCGCGTCACCTTCCAGCAAGTTGTTGAACCGGCCATCTTTGAAAAGCTCTCGAATCTGAGGACCCACAAAAACTCCCTCTTTAATCTTTGCTTCGCTGAGTCGAGGGAATTTTTCATGCAGGTATCGGAATGCTGGCAAAGTCCGGTCAATGGCTTTCACGAAGTTCTTCATCAAACCTAGTTTGATGTGAAGGGGTGGTAGCAAGATTTTCTGAGCCTCAACCAGAGCTGGGTGTTGGATATTCTTCTCTCCAATGGCTACATTCTGCCTGTGAGTCCATTCCTTCCTCATGTAGTGCATTTCCCTTGCTCGGCTATCCCACTCGCATAAGAAACACATGTATTTTGTATATCCTTGCTGCAGTCCCATTAAAAGGGCAACTACCTTCAAATCACCACAGAGGTGCCAGCTGTACTTGTTATACTCAATGGAATTCAGTAGCTGCCTTAAGTTATCGTATGTCTCTTTCATGTGGACAGCATACGCTACTGGAATAGATGGAAGAATGTTTCCATTGTGCAAAAGCACAGCCTTGAGACTCAGTTTCGAAGAGTCCACAAATAGTCTCCATTCTTGTGGGTCATGAGTGATTTTTAAAGCATTCATGAGGCCCTCAATATCGGAACAGAATATCAGATTACTTTCCTTTCTGAAGAAAGGCTCCAATTGCTGGTGGCGCTTTCGATATGCAGTAATTGTGACATCTTCTTCTAGAAGATTCCATTGTTGGAGTCTTGATCCTAGCAATTCTGCCTTGTTCTTTGATAAGTCCAAATCACGAATCAGGTCATTTAGTTCTTCCTGTGTTATTCTGTGTGGGGTTGATGATGCACCACAGTGAAAATCTGGATCACTGCATGCTGATGGACCAGGAGAAGAACAGGTCGACTCACCTTTGTCTTCGTTAGATGAATCAAGAGAATATTCTGCTGGAGGTTCTGGAATAGGAAGTCCCTCACCATGTGGAACTGGTCTCAATGCAGACGGAATGTTTGGGTAGACTATTCTCGACTTCTTTCGCTTCGTTATTCCGCCGGAAAGAGGAGGAACCAAGCAGAAGTAACAGTCATTTAGGTGGTTGCTTGGCTCTCTCCACACCATTGGGACTGCAAACGGCATTGATGACCTTTTGCAATTCAACCACTGTGAAAGCTGTGTTGTACATGTAGCACAGCATATATGCGGAGCCCAAGGCTTGTCTTGGTCACCAACCTTGCATCCGAAGTAAAGATGATATGCCTTCTTCACTTGAGAATTGATACTTTTCTTCTGGTTGGCAAATGTCACTTCCCCACAAATATAGCAAAAATTGTCCGCGGTATTAACACACTTTCGAGGCATTACTGTTCTTTATTGTACGTAAATGGATAAAATAATAAGTTTTATGTAACAGTAGCTTGAACTGTCTCGCACAACGTCTAAAATATTTTAAATGCTGAACCTATCTGATTGGGCTTTATATAGTACACTGCTTACGTCAGCTTCAGCAGCCGCCTGGCATTAGTATAATAGGCCTACACATGTACAGTACACTGCTGACGTCAACTTACTTCAGCAGCCGCATGGCATTAGTATTGCATTGCATCAGAAAATGATGCAATCAACTGTGGATGATGTGAGCATGATGGTATTATGCAATGTTACATCATTATTCCGGATGTTGCTGCAGTCCTACTGGAGAAATTTACACAGTGAAACATAGAAAATGAGGTATATGAATATCTTCAAAACGAGAGCCAATACAAATTTTTCACGGTTATATTCGTGTTCGGCACACCAAAATACTACAGATTAGGGCCTTTTCAAGTCAGTAATGATTTCACTGTTGACCAGTGAAATCAATGAGACAGGGTCGCAAACTGCCTTTTATTGGTCAGTTGGGGGTTATAATAAACAAGTACTGTTTAGTCATGTTTGTGTCTGATTCATGTCTAAATCCTAATATTAAAGGATGATCGACTACAGTGTTATATTCCGGACCGAGCAAATATTAAAATGAAATTAATGGATGGAATAAATGGATATCTGAACAGATATGAGGAATAGAACAACAAGAGTCCCCTAAATAAGATTGTACAGAAACAATTTCAGGATGCACCTCCAGCATAAAAATAAATTAATGCACATTTATAAATGCAATTAGCAGTTTCGTTTAATACTGATACGGCAAATTTACCACCAATTCAGTGTGTGTCCTGAACTTGAATTGTCTTTCATAACCTGATAACTGGTTGCTGTTTTCAAAATGTGTCGGTTGGGGTCGACTTGAACTGGAATACACTCTGGTTTCCTCTGGCCTATGCGTCACAAAACATTTAGTGGTCTCTCTCGGTCATCCAGTCTCTTATACTTAGTCGTGGAATATCTTATATTAGTAGTAAATACTACTTTCCTGATAAAAGAAAATAAATATAGCCTAATTCTTTGTTCATGTTTTTTACTTTCTGAACTGAACATGCATTTCGCTCTCCTGTACAACCAGAATAGCCTGTATTACATTTCACAGCAGATACTCCATTGCTAATTGGCTTCAGGTCATCACCTTGCATACAATACAAACAATGCCGTCACAACAGATACTCCATTGCTAATTGGCTTCAGATCATCACCTTGCATACAATACAAACAATGCCGCATTTGTCTCTCTTTCCATAGACAATTAATTTTCGTGTAGAAAAATAAATGTATTTCTCCAAATGAACTAGTCATCATTACTAATTGATCGATATCAAAGTGTGATCTCGCTTAATGACAATTAAGTCCCTGCAGTGTGAACTATTAATTGCCATCTTGAACTAAAGGTCGGACACATGCACATACACGGCTGATCAGTATATAACTGACAGCAACGATGCTGCTCAAATGTTAATACAGCCAATTCACAGGTTTAAAACGTTCACTTCATAGTTAAATAAATAGATCAAATAATATTCCCTTCATAGCCTATGCTACACTATTACTATCTAACAGTTACTCGGCAGAAAAGATCCTTCAAAACTAAGGATGATAGATTCTTAGCATTCATGATTGCTATCTCATTTAAAAGAAAGAAATTGAAAACTTTATCTTAAGACTCATATCAAAGAAAAATTATGTATGAAATTAAGACACAGCACCATAGCGTTGAGGTTCGCTCTTGTTACCTTTTAGCAGAACCGTCCCCTTTACACACCTGGTTACATGTATGTCAAAGACTCTCAAGTACACATCCCTTGGACATCCTTCATGAGGGTCTCTCCCACCACCCACCCCCTAAGTCAATACCTTTCGCCTCGCACAAAAATAGGGCTGAATCTTTCTGTTTGGTAAGTCGTTTATAAAACACGTGTCTTCTCCTGGGGTATACGCTCCAAACCATTGTCTACCCAATCAGATCCCGGATCTATCTAACTGCCATTACACATGCCACTCCAGGATTTGAAAATTTTAAGTTCAATGCTCCCTGAATATACTGCAAAGTTTCAACTTATGAAAAATAGTTCAACAAGTACATACTCTTCTTCTACAACATTTCAGCCCTTGACCATTTCGAAAAACAAAATCTAATCTTCACTAATGTCCAGGTTCGCCTGATACTGCTATCACACGGAACCTTAATAATCAATAAAGTCCCAATTAGATACACTCAAGCAGTAGGAGCCTCAAACAAGCCACGGATTTAACCTGGGACAGAATCTCATACATCAATTTCTAAACGTTATATGTTACCATGACATCTGCAAAGGTCACTCTATTAAATACACCCCGTAAATATATTGACATATTGAACTTCTAAAGCATAATGTCTCAACTGCATAATATGCAGAAGAGGACGATACGTTTCGAACGGCTACGAGGACCGAAGAAAACTACTTGGGCTCTCCTCCACCCAACTATGAATCAAAAGCCTCACTGTATTGTAGGTTCCCCGGGTGAGAAGAAGACTGACAGAGTAAACTCTGACAGACAATTCAAGGTGTAGCCCCTAAGGCGGTCTGATCTTATTTTAGACATCTCGCCGGCCACTCCTGCCGCTAAACTGGTTCCAAACTGTATTGGTTCTCCCATTCCTTTGGACTCTACGGTGACACTGATTCTTCTGCAACTCAGCTTGTCCATCTTAATCTGCGCAGACTGGCTCCCTGAAGAGGTCACTCCAGCTTCGCCACAAAGCGCTACCACAGCACGAGATGTATCAGTTACTGGTTAAAAGCCCTAGCTCAATTAGAGTACAGAATAAGCGTGAGGAGTTGCGTCGGACGTTTGGAGAGTTCCTCGCATCTCAGTAGATATCTACATCTACCGCCTGCTTCAGTGAGTAATTGGAGCTCATTCCATATTCAACAAGTAGACTGAAATTATTGCACCAGGCAAGACAAAGACGAATATAAGAACGAAAACAACCCTAAGAGTGTATGATGCAATGTCAGAACTGAGATAACTGGTCTGTCCAAAGACTGTCAAGTCACACAATGACAAAGAGTAGGCAGAGACTACTTGACCTTTTCTGTGAGCATTATCTCTTCGTCACAAACACGTACATCCAAACAAATCCGCAGCACAAGGTGATATGGAGACGTCCCAGAGCTGGCCACTTGCACCAACTAGATTTGATCATTACCAGGCATTCTCAACAGCATCCTCATCATTCCTTGGTATGCAGTAAGCTCAGACTTCAGCCAAAACGTTGCACTGGTCGAAACACAATGCAGCCCTGGCCCGAGTGTCCAGCACATACGGGATCTACTAACGAATGTGATCTACAGAACATCACTGTCAATATTTGACAATTAGCAGAAGAAGACCAATGAGTGGTTCGAAGCAAACTCTAGTCAAATGAGTCCAGTCGTTGAAGCTTACCGCATCGCTCTTGCCAACTAAATCATTGCCCTAAACCAGAATCATTTATAAGAGATACGAACTGCCAGAAGTCAGGTTCGACAGACTGCAAGACTCTGTGCAAATGATAATTGGCTGTAGGTATGTCAGAACATCCAGACACAATCAGATACAGGCAACATCAGAGACATGTTCGACACGATCAAGAAGGCAATATATCCTTTAACAAGAAACCAAGATGGCCCCTTCTATAAGCAGTTACAGGGGAGATCAATAATGATCCACACAAGCAAACTGAGTGGTGTGAAGAACATTTCTTGTAACTGTACTCCCGAGATAGAACACTCAACGTCATCGAAAGCTTGCCTATCTAGGATAAACGCGACAATGAACCAACCGTTGATGATTTCAGCAAGGCCATATATAGTCTAGAGAAAGGAAGTCTCCAGGAAAATATAGCATACCATCAAAAGCCATCAAATTTCATATATATATATATGCTGAAAAGAGGGTGATATACCACAAGAGAAGAGAAGCGCTCTACAAAACATGCCGATAGAAACGAGTGTGACAACTATCGAGGCATCTCATTGCTGAGCAGCATAGGTTAAGTGTTTGTAAAATTGTCTGGAACATACTTCAGACATGTGTGATTTGAGCGTATCCTAAGTCAGAGTGCGACTTCAGAGCAGAAACGTACACCATCTACATAATTTAACTTAGACAATTGAAAGAGAAGTGCGAGAAATAAAGAAGACCATTATACCTAGCCCTTATTGACCTTCCAAAGGCTTTCGACTTTGTCAGGAGACGCTGGCTGATTAAGCTGCTAGACAAGAGAGGCTGTCCCCCAAAACACCACATCATGATCCAGTCGTTCCATGACAAAAAATACAGGGCACTATTCAGTTAGATGGCTCAGCCTGGAATGCTTTGAGATTCCTAGTGGAGTCAAGCAGGCACGTGTTCTTTCCTTCTCACCCATATCCTCTTCGTGAAATTCTTCTCTCTCCCACTGAAACACGCCTTCGGCTGCTAGACCGACTATGCAGCAGTAACAAGCCACACAGAGGAGTAGTATATAAAAATGAGTATTCCGGCTCACCTGTCACACTGCGTGGTCTAGGTAAGAATTCATCCGTGAGATTGTTTAAACTTGCGAAATCGATGAACTTGTTTAAAAACGAGTCTGTGTTGAAGAGCTTGTTCTTGTAGTCGATATTGTATTTTGTAGTGTGTTTTGTGATTGAGATTGGGTACTAGCTTTTTGATCGTGCCATCTCCGATTCCGAATTGTATTTTTTGCTGAAGTTGTTGGGGTGAAAGCGTCGAGGGTATGATGAGGAGTGGCTCAGAGCAGAAAGGATAATCGTTATGAGAGTTGTGGAGATGGGATGGATAGTCCAGATCGACTTCGGCGAAAGAACCCCATGAGTCATCTTGATATCTTGCTTGTCTTTGATGGAATAATCGTTCTCCTGTTATCCAGAGAAAATCACAAACGGGAAGGGATTGTGACATGGCCTAATCTCTTAGATTATTTAAATGGAGGTAGAGGATGTATGTGGATTGTTCAATGGGATCGTAGTAGGACATGTATTTGTTTTTGGCATTATGGTGCAGATGCCTCCTCGAATCATGTTCTCATTAAACAAGAACATGTCTGCATCTTGGGCTAGTTCAAGTTGCTTTTGACTCGTCTTGAGAAGGTTATCCCAAGAGAGATCTCGCGAGGTGAAATACCAGAGTGGATCGCGTCGATAATGATCTGGACACATGTGTCTGAAATTTTCGAAGGCATCCATAAGTACGTCTGTCTTCAGGTACAGGTTGTGATAATCTCCGAGCGTGTAACATCCAAGCCCGTTCCATATCTTAATCGCGTACTGATACTCTTCCTCCGTACTATTGGAAAGATGTAAGTGGGAATTTAATGTCTCCGGAGCTTGTAATGAAGTTTCATTGAATTTAGACCATGTATCGATATATTTGTAGGGATAAACATTTTTTCGTTGCAGAAGAGGAGCAAGATCTCCAAATTCATTTTTGAGACGCATAAACTAAGGACAGCTTTGAGCTAGTTCTTCTTTCGGTGGCTCCATAAACGAGAAGGAATCGATGAATTGAAATGGACCAATTTATATCGACATTTATTTTTCGAAATTGTTGGGATGCCCTTGATGTTTGTTTCTACTTCAGCGAGACGGGATCGGACGCATCCATGGCTGAGTGTTGAGATGATGAAATGTCCATCGTATCCTCGTAGATTATCAGGGATGACTGGAAGGAAGTCTGGATCTTTGAAGCGTAGATTACTATCCATGTGAACGCTCCTCGATAGTAAACCGTGACATGACAGTAGTATCTGATCTTTTTATCATCAGGTTGAAAGTACTATTCGCAGATGTGGCATTGCTGTGATGTTTTATTGTGCTTGGGTTGTGAGGAGGTGAGGGAAGTAAGGTGTGCTAGAGTTTTTCGCAGTTCGCAGACGCGTTTCCATTCCGTGACGAGTTGTTAACAGAAGGAGACGGCGAGTCCTTTCATCGTGTTATTGATACGACGAAGACAAACATTCATCGGCAGAGCAGCAGGTTTTCTAGCTTCATGGGCAGGGCAGCAGGTTTTATAGCCGATCGCACATGGGATGTGCTTATGTTCTATTAGAGTTAAAGAATAGATGAGATCTGGAGAAGGTCCTTGTACCTATTCCAGGATCGCTTCTGAATCAAAGACAATGTAAAACGTACCCGTGTAGTTTTTGTTGTTGGGTTCTAACTGAAGGGTTTCTTCGCGTGGCATCTGCACGGTTTGCAATTCTTGGCAATATCCCAATGAGTCGTGATCCTGTAGTCGTTGAGATTGAGGGAAGCATTGTAAGCATCGATAGCAGAAATACCCATGATTTTGTGCTGCATGTACTGAGATAGAGACGAACAGCTGAAGTCTTTGATGTACACAGTAAATCAATGCTTCATTGTGAGCATGTTTTGGAGGTCAGCAGTGGATAGACCACGAACTGTTTATCGCTTGCATTCTTATCATCGAGTCCGAAAACATTGATGGAGGGTACCTCGTTGAGTGCTTATAGTCGAGAAGTCTTTGCAGGCAAGGTGATGCCGGAAGCTTTAAGGGTATCAAAATACGGCTTCTACTTGGAGACTCGATCGGCATTGTTCCCAGTGGTATGTAGCGCCGAGAGGACAGCCCACACAAGTCATTAGTCATCGTTGTGTTTTACTTTCTTGCAGGATTTGGTAGCTAGGATTTATTTGAAGAGTAGTACGTACCTGCTTCCGAGTAACGGTATGAATTTGGAAGTTTGAAACGGGATACAATTTACTCCGGCATAGATCCAAGCTGATCCTGACTTCTGATTCTCTTCAATGCAACGTTGGATAAACGTCCAGGCGAGAAATTCGGCTCTGATCCAAACGTCGATGATTTTGTGTTCCTTGATCGACTGAGGATTCATGCTGAAGTCAAAGAAGTCCTTTGTAGCGTTTTTTCCCGTGAATGCTTTGAGTTGTCTCGCAGTTGTTTCAGATACGGCTGAATGGTGAGGATCTCCAGTCTCGCCAGTGCTTTGTACAAGTTTACGACCTTACGGCAGACATCTCCACTGAGCATAGTCTTTAATGTTACTTTATAACATAGTCCTGAATTTCATTTATTCAAATGATTGTTCAATTTGTCATTTATTTAATTGTATAACAATAAATTTGATCTCTTTTATATAGCACCATGCCTCGGCGTGGAACAAAGAAGTGTGTGTTTGGATACATCAGGGTAATACGGAAAAGTGTAACAAGTCCGGTACGAGAGAGTATTGCGCTCAGCATTATGATCTAATTAAATCTTGAAGTCCAGGGATGAAACCCTGCTTGGCATGTAAGTAAGGAGTTCAAGGAAAACTTCAAGTGTGTCAGTTCTATGGAGGGCGAAACATCCGGGCAAATAAATATTACTACGAAAAAGCCAAAACAACCAATAAATGCAAAAACCATTCAGAGCAATTCAGCAAATGTCTGGCTATGATTGAGCATGAAGAAGTGAAAAGTGCATCCCGTGCTTAGTCGTTACGATGCTAACGAAGAAGGAGAGTCGTGTAGGGTATGGACGAAATTCAGACTCGCGGTGAGATTTAGAATGTGCGGATATTCCATCGCTTGTTTGTTTGTCCATGGAGTGATGGCTACAATGGACCGTCATTTTTTCGTGTTTGAAGCACATCGATGAGTGGATCCCATCGGATATTCCGTTTTTTATCTCAACTTAGACACCTCGGATAATCGGCTGTGCAATTTGGATATAACGCTAGAGGGATAGTAAAAAAAATATTTCAAAAACAAAGTTTTCACTCCTTTTGTATTATGTGGATGATCTGTACACAAACTTGAGGAGTTCTTTTCGATGTATACAGGAGATAAAATGCTTGAACAGAAGATCTTTATCGTTGTCACGGAATTGCAAAAATTCATTTATTTATTAATACATGTACTCCGAGTTCATTTTTTATGTACAACGATACCCGTATATGTATATTCTACATAGATTTCGAAATAATGAGCTCGTTGCATCTTATGCCGCACGTGCGAATTGCTTTCGATGGGAAGAACCGAAGACCAAATCTTTACATTACGGAATGTCTTGTCAGTGAGCAGTCTACTTTAAGGACTTGCACATCTTCAGCTGTAGATGTATGTGAGTTATTAATTTCTTGTGTATAAGTTATAACTATTGTGCTACCAGTTTATATTGTCTATATAGCTTCGGCTTAAGTAGTATCATGCAACTATGTTCCAATCTTGTTTGTGACTTAGCAAAGAGAGTTATATTAGTAATGTATAAAGGTGCATTTTTAAGAAACGTTTAGTACCCTAGGATTCTTGTCGGGCACGGTTAGATTCACTTCTGAACTTGTGTATTGTTTTGTAATTATTGTGCCGATCATGTATTCTATGCAACTTGTATATGCCCGTGTTATGCATAGTACAATGTGTTATATGTATTTTCAGTTGACCAGAGTAATCGGATGCACAGCTGTATAGCTGACCAGAGTGACCAGGGTGATCAGAGTAATCAGAGTTATCGGAGTGATCGGAGTCGACGTGGTACCAGCTGCAGAGCTAACCATAGAAGTGTACCATAGCAGCTGTGACGCTGTACCATAATATCCGTAGCAGTGTTGCTAGTCGAGTAAGCAGTGTTGCTAGTCGAGTAGCAGGTGATCGGGCTTTGCTGACCGAGATTGGTGTGCGCTGATTGCTTGATTGACCAACCTGGAATACTGACTGCTTGACTGACCAGTATGACTGGTAGCCAAGTGTGCTGGTGACGGAGTGTGTAACTCAATACATGTGATATTTTCGCCGTGGGCTAATCTTTGGAGTTTGTAATACTCAGTGTGTTTTGGTGACAGTAAAGATTTGTTGTACATTTGTCCTTTGAGTGAATTCATTTTTACTATATGAGTAAAATACCACAGTTTTACTATCTGAGATAAACACATCATTCTTTCCTTGTGAAATCACTGTGAATCATTCACCCCTTGTCATTGTACTGAATAAGGTCATTTAATAGTATTTTCGTTTTTTAGTTTGTGCTGATTGTGTTAATTGATCCATTATTTGATTATTATACGCACGTATTGATCATAACTATTTTCTCATTCAAGTCACCCGTGGCTGTCACAATCAACGGAGTCATCCAAATGATTCTCAGGTTGCGTTTGTAACGTCGGTACACTTGTTTGTAGACGTAGACAAGCCTATGCTAATAGCGGTAATACCATTCAACGTTGTTCTATAAGTAAGTTTTAATCGAGGTGGTTAAAGTTGATGATCATGATGCGTCAACTAAACTATGCAGTAGAAATCAAGTTGTAGCAACTTTTCCTGTGAGAATTTTGATGTGCACGTTAAATGTATCGTCTTCGATCTCAGACTCCTTTTCTGCAAAGAGCCACAGTGGATATAAGTTTAAGCCTTTTGTGATTTCATCAATTGATTTAACCTCACAAGATCAGACTGCTTATCAGGAGTTGCCTCCAATTGGACATGGTCCAGATATTGTTGTGATTATATGGCGTGTTACATCTCATCCGTGGAATGAGGAATTTTTCGATGATACGTGTAGAAGCAATAATTGTTTCTACGTTGGGCTGACTTTTACAAAGTCTTTTATCACTGTAAATATAAAGTATATATCTCAGTGAACCAACGAACTCCAGTATTTTCTTCCATATTTTTCTCGATCGTTTATCTTATCCAAAACGTAACTGATATACCTTCGGGACAAGGGGAAAATGTCATCATGGAAGAATACTTTCTTTCTTTCTTAAAAACAGTACTCAGCTTTTCTTCGATTTCATCTGGCTTAAAATGTTCCATATACACGTAGGAGGCTGCAGCGACATAGGGTTCGATGTTCCCGTGCACCATAAACATCGTCAGGTGAAAAGGCGCTTCCATGGCCTTGTTTTTTTCAAAACACGGGTGCCACATCACTAGTGACTTCGTCTCCTCATCCAGAGCATTTCTGAGCACCATCACCGACAGAATCGTATCCACGTCCTCGTACTCCAAGCCGATGTGTTGACGAAATTTCCAAGCTTTCGATTGCCGAGAAAGCGCATTTGTGATAACACTTTGTCCATGCAGTCGTGATATTTTGTATGGGCCTCATCGTCTACCATTCGACCAAATCGTCGTCGTGATACCCTGTTCTCACGATGGCGTCCGCTAGGTGTGGATGCAATTCGGGAATGATGTCTTGCACTATGGTTTTGACTAACAGTGCTGACTATCTATCATTGCAAATCTTAAAGACGATCCAGTATCAATCGATGCCATCTCTGAGATGCTGTTGTCGCATGTGCCCAACAGACAGATGAAACCGTTTCTCGTCGTGATGTTTTCGCCTTTCGCGTGCCTCTTCCAAGAACTATTTAGATGCGTTTCTCACGTCGTTCAACGCCTCATGCATTCCCGTGACCTGCTTTAGCATGTTAACATCTCTGTCAGCGTACGACGCATACTGTCTATAAGTATCGTCGAACTACAACTGGTATAGCTCCATGGCGATGCCGATGATATCTACCATGATCTATACTCTAGATAAGATCATCCAGAGTAAAACTCTGAAAATAACTCAAGCCGGGATTAGTGGGTTCTGCTGTGATTGCCTTGAATTTATACGTATAATATTTCATGTACGTACTTGAGGCCCCAATCTGGGGAACTGTTCGAGCCCACTCTGTCCAAACTCGACAAGTCCAAAACAAAGCACAATGTCAAGCAAGATCAGTTATTGGACACGCTCAAAACGATTTAACAACAACAGCAACGACTGCTGGAGGAGGTCACACCACCCACTCCGGAAGGTGACATTTTCGAGATAAAGGGACCTACAGAAGCCGAGCAAAAAGAAGACGTTAGTAAGGCTGAACATAAAGAAATGAAGATAGAAGAAAAATAAACAGCCGGACTCTGCAGAAGATGTAAGAGGAACATATGGCCACCGAGGCTATGCTAGACACGTTCAAAACAGAGGAAGAACAAATTCAAGTGGAAAAGCAAAGTTTCAGAAGGAAAAAAAAGATTTTTGAAGGAATTTTCGAATGAGAAATTAGCTAAAATAATGTGAGAAACTTCAAACCATTCGTTCAGCAACCGATGTAGCTGCGGATATCGGTTTTCAGAAAGCCCCTCTAGCGAAGAATGGCTTCATGGCTTTCTAAACCACACGCTTCGAGACATCGATGCTTACACAGCTTTAAGATCCTCTGCCGAGAATAATTACTTTAAGTCACTCGCTGCACGTGACATGGTTAGCAAAGTCAACCGGGTGTATGGACCATGGATTGATAGGCATCAGGATAAAGATATACTAATCCACACGAAAATGCTACTTTAAAAGTTGAAAACGTTTAATGATCAGCTGTTAGAACAAAGCAGCTGCTATCGACGTTGAGTGAGCATGTCTACGTAATGGATTCGATGGGACGAATGAGGGTCAGTGCAACACGTGCTGAAAATAATGAGATGAATAAAATATTGGATTCATTGATACCAATGAATCCTACTCTTGAAGATATCGACTTCGCAAATAAAAGAGGGTAAGATTAAAAAATTGGATGTGACGCAAACAGGACATCAAACAAGAAGAAGGACAAGGACTCTGTCGTGGAAGCAGCATCCGCTACTTTTAAACTCCTGCTAAAATCGTCTCTCAATTCAAGTAATGATCGCTTCGAAACAAGCGGGCAATATAAACGTGGACATTGAAAACGAAATGGTATAAATCTTCAATCGTCTTCTGGATCAGAAACTCTTCACCTCCGATAAGTATCGCAAGTTTTACGAGCACCTGATATAGACGAATGAGTCTCAGTGATACCACGCTGTTTTTCGACTCCAAGTCGGTCACGTCCACGGTGAGGTATAATCCTTCATTGGAACTGAATCAGCAATCGTCGTACAAAATTGTTTCCATCTCCGCCGAAATCTGGAACAGCTTCTGTAACGTAACCATTAACAACAATCGGTCTTCATATGTGGCGATCACCACTTATTATGTACTTTTGAGAAAGTGCCGTATGTAAGGTGAAGTTGTTTGCATTTAAAACATGCACAATGGAGAGCATGTTGGCATACCTCTACGCTACATTGATGTAATTTGGATGATATTTCTTTGGATATTGCACTTTTGGAAATTGTACATGATCTAAGCACACTGCTAACTAAAATGACTGCTCCCTTCTGCTAATAAATCAGCCTGAATTGGTCTAAAGTACGCTATGTATAGCTGCTATTAAAATAGGGAAAAGGAATATTGCCAGACTAGACAATACCAGCTTCTGAAAGTGCAATGAATGAATTACCAAATATATAAAATATAAAATAGTTATCTGCTCTTTTTTTATACAATTTACCTCTGAAGTTCAGGAAGTGAAAATGAACAAGTGGAGCTAGCACTTTTTTGAAAGGTGCACATCTGGAGTAAGGCAAAGCTGTATACTCTATAACCCATATTACATCCGTCAATTATATATCACTATAAAGGGAATTAAAGGTTCTTTGAATTATACCTAAGAGATACAAGGTCTTTTTTAAATAGCCAGTATAACCAGTGAGGAATCAGGGGAAATTTTTTTTCTTTAAAATTCTAACACTATGCAAAATGCGAAACTGTAGCGCGCCACTTCGTCGCGCTTCAACAATAACAAAAAAAAAAATGATCACGAACTCTCCAGGAGGAACGTCACTTGCATCACCACTGTTATCTCTTGAATGATCACTGCCAATGGAGATGTCTCGGCTAAAATCGAATCCAATTATTCCACGATTCGTACTTACGTCACTCGCGAGGGAAATTACAACGTACGATTTGACATTGCTAACCCAATCTTATCTCTCTTATCCGCGCTGTTTTCTTCCGTACAAGCAGCCGTTCCAGGCATCGCCGCTAACGTCGCCCACATCGCTCTCAAGGCAGCCGAAGCTGAAGCCATGGGAGCAGCCTCTGCAGCAGGGACGGCTGTAGGACAATAATTAGCCAGTAAAATCATGCCAGTGACTCAGTCCCCAACACCTACTCCTGTAGCACAACGACAGCTATCCAAAGGAGCCGATCGAGCTATTCAGAAAACCACCATCTCCCTCAACAATCGATCCGAAAGAAGTTTAGAGGACCTGGATAAAAGATCAGAACATTAGCACCGAGTACCCTCTCTGTAGGAGCTATCATGTCCAGGTTTGGCTTAATTTTAATATCTCATTATTATATCATAGCATTATATATTCGAGATTCACTCCCGATTAACTCCTCCTCAACGACGATACTCCAGTGTATTACGTGGAGTATCAGAATGCCAACATCACCAATCTCAACACAAGCATCCATCGAAAAATAGAGACGCGTGACGAACATGTGTACCTGCTTCCTCATAAGGCCTTTCTGGAAGTCAGAGGAAAAATACAAACTAACGCCAACCCACATGTGGACTATGTGACCAATGAGCAAATCTCGTTCCAACATAACGGATGGTCGTTATTCAAGTCTCTTTAACATGAATTAGACAATCACACCGTAGAAGAAATTAATGGCTACTTACCTCAACCCAGCACTATTCTGATCTTAATCGTGTACAGCTATGACTATTTGCGATCGTACACAACCTACATGTGGTGGATCAGAGATACGAACACCGGAGCGGCAGTGGGAACAGAATATCCTACCTCTGCGGATCTGATTCCTGCAGACATTTTAGCCGATGCCACAGGTGTGAATGGAAGCAATTTCAAGCCGGTTTCCCTGCCGTACTTACTGCCGGCTTCGCGATCTGACCGATACTACCCACGAGATCTGCATATTTCTCCCTTCCAGCAAAATCTTCGGTGTCTGTCGAGATATCCGTACCCTCTTCCAAGACGTCAAACACACGCTATAAAAAGACTCACCGCTTATTACGTGCACAAGGCCTGATTCACCAAGAAACTGTACTTCGAACATCACCTCATCTACATGCAACAATTTATGGCGGCTCATGCCACTACCTGTTGGACAGTCGCCACCAATCCAGGCAGCGAAATTCCAAGAAACGTCCTTGTCGCCTGTCAGCTGGCCGAACACAATAACCCTGTTCATGCACAACTTCAAAACAAGCACGTATTTAACATTAACTCCAGAAAATACCCAGGGAGACAACTCGAATCTGTAGGAACACGACATTATTCTCGAGCCTATACGATGCTGATGGAGGCCATGCAAAAGTATAAAGACGTCGATACAGGCACGCAGATCGTGTTTGAAGATTTCGCTAACTGTTATCCCATATTCCACTTTGAAGTCTCCAAACATACCGATTGTCTTAAACACACCCCTGCTGACATCGATGAATGGTCGCTCCAGGGGCTGAATACCACTGCTACGCGCTGCTTATTTCAGACCGATTCATGGCGCTTGATGTCCGCAACAGAAACATGAATATCCTTATACAGGAAACTCTGTTTTCCGAACCATGCCCGGAAACAAGACATATAGATGTAGACGATGTGAAGAAGGCTCCATTGCCGCCGCCATCGTTCCTTTCATCAAAGCCATGGCTCCAATTATTCTCTAACGTCCCATCACCCTTAGGTTTGGCTGCAGCCACGGGAGACATCATAGGAGTTACTCAAAAAGCAATCATAATAATAGCATTTTATATAACATCATGTCGTCATACATTCCAGTCGAAGTCACGCTGTCCCCACAGCAGAAGAAAAGTATCGCTGTGGCTGCCACTCATAAAAGACCTGTCTCCATACGACTGGAAGCTTCAGCACTAACCGGACCAGATCGGATCATGCTGACCCATCATCAGTCCATTTCAGTCGCTAAACACATGACAGATTAGAAAGGTATCGTTCTGAATTTGCCAGCCTCACAGCTTCCCAATAAAGGAGAACTTATCGGTCCTGTCAGCAAGCATCGCTGGAACATTACTCGGCATCGTTAAAGGACTCCAGGTGACAGGAACCACGCGTGGAAAGGGCAGAGTAAAAAAAGGTCTTAAGCAACTTTGATCTCGAATATATCTTAGCATCTCCTCATTTTTGAGGGGCCTTTTCCAGAGATCAACTTCCAGAACAAAGCAGGCCTGACGAGAACTGTGTCGTTAATCTCCAAAATTATTATGATCAACAGGTTATATACACACCGTGTAGCCATCTTCAATGATACTAATTCCAACGATTTCGAGTATTTATATGCTCGGCTTACCTCCTCTCGAGCTGCGTATAACTCATTTCGACTTGAAAACGTCGATGATAGCATCTGTGGATAGAACTGAGTCGACCACATCTATAAAGACAGGAGGGACAATCTCCCGTTTAAGTTGTTCTGCAACTTTCAAAATAATATCTACTCCTCATATAATCATCATGATCTCGTGGTGCCCGAAGTGTAAAGCCAAAACGGAGAGAGTTGACCCCGTCGAGGTCAACAAATATCATCGACACATGATCAAATTGAAATGTGCTGTGTGCGGTTCTAAAAAAGCACACATCGTCATCGGTAAAGCTTAGTGTTATAACATTGTATACAAACTGCATCATAACAGACTGAAAAGGATGTGGACATCGACAAATTCTCCGAGTAGCTATGGATGTCCATTCTCTCATCGGAAAGCTTCCTAAACATTGTAGTGAATGGACATTACCAGGACATAGCTATACAGGGCTATGGAATCACTTAGAACAACAACTTGAAGAAAAACTCAGCCGCTGCAAGGTCAGAACCATAAAACGGTGACGATGTCATCGCGATGCACAACGATATCTATTACAGAGATCATCCCGACCAAAAAGCGGGATGCGATCGAGTAATGCTGAGGGACATAATAGTTTTTAATAGTGTGTAAAAACGGGTAAAAAGGCAGCATAATATATCGCAGTGGAACTGCATAAACCAGCAAGCAATCATTTTTCACAACGTAGAAGTCATCGCCGTAGACGTAGACGAGATATGTACAGCAGATCTCGTCAAGATGATAGATGATATAGCGTACAATTATCGTTTTCATTATCTCATGACAGTCATCGATGTATTTAGTAAATATGCATTGGTCATTCCTCTCAAAAACAAAACAGGAACTTCTATCGTGGAGGCTCTGGATAGTCTAATACGTACACGAAAACTAAGTAAACTTTGGGCAGACCATGGAAGTGAATTTTAAAAGAAAACCGGCTCAGATTGGCTTTAAAAAATAACATCACCTTGTACATCACCAATAACCCCCTCAAGGCCTCTGTCGTCGAATGGTTTAACAGAACTCTCAACAATTCCATGTGGAAGAAATTCACCAGTGATAATACCAACCGATACTTAGATTTCCTCTCAGGCTTCGTCGACCAATACAGTCATACTTGGCATCGAAGCACCCATAACCCCCTCAAGGCCTCTGTCGTCGAACGGTTTAACAGAACTATCAAAAATAGCATGTAGAAGAAATTCACCAGCGATAATACCAACCGATACTTAGATTTCCTCTCGGACCACGTCGACCAATACAATCATACTTGGCGTCGAAGCACCCATAACCCCGTCAAGGCCTCTGTCGTCGAATCGTTTAACAGAACTCTCAAAAATAGCATGTGGAAGAAATTCACCAGCAATACTACCAACCGATACTTAGATTTCGTCCCAGACCTCGTCGACCAATACACTCATACCTCGCATCGAATCATTTGAATGACTCTAGCAGAAACCTCTTCGAAGTATCCAAAACAACAAGTGGAAGAGGACTTATTTTTTTAGATTGAAATTCAAAGTATGAGATCACGTCAGAATCAGCAGGCAAAAATCCACGTTCGAGAAGGGATATTCTTCCAACTGGACGGAAGAAGTCTTCGTCGACCGTACCGTGCAAAAAAAACATTTCAGTCAACTACACATTCAAATATTCTTCAGGAAAACGCATCCAAGGGTCTTTTAAGAGCAGGAATTTAAAAAAGACGAAACAAATGTCTTCAGAGTTGAAAAACTCATCTCTATTAAAAGGAAAAATCAATCGTCAAATGTTTCGGCTATCCTAAATAGTTCAACTCGTTGATTCCCATAGCTTCCTTTAATACGATAGTGCCTCCGAAATAATTGTATCATACTTCTCCATCAAGCTCTTTCCAGACACGGTCTTTCATTTCGAGGCATGCTCGTCAAGACCCATCTTCTCAAAAATACGCTTATACACATACTCAAATTTTATAAATATCGCACGATCCACCAATTGCACTCCAGTCACCTTATTCAACCAGTAATAAAACTCATTTCGCTGGGGTTCCGACAAATGAAAACGCTTCAATTTATTCATGATGTAATACTGCTGATTATAACGCTGCACTGGATGCTGATGTCTGGGACCACTCTCCACCCATTCGTCCTCTTCCTCCTCTTCACTTTTCACAATAGATCATCTCATACACATAACTCAGATCCTTATTCACGTAGGCTATCAACTCCTTCAACGCTTTAACCATTCCTGAGACTTCTCCTCACTTAATTCCACTCTGGATCAGAGCTCCCCTCACTCAGACCCAACATATCTACACTCCATGGATAATAAGGAAGAGACAGCATGGGTATACTACAAAGCACATCTCTAATAAAATAAGCCAGAACTCTCCCCAGCCCTTCGAGCACAGGTAAGTAGTGTTCAAAGGTGAGCCAGAACCCCCTTCGAGCACAGACGAACCAGAACCTTCATGACACAGTAGTCGAGTTCTATGAGGGTTCTCACTCACCTAGCCAGAACCCCCATATTCCTCTACTGCTCAGATGCTCATCTAGAAAACCTCACTTACCGACTTCGGGCTTGTCATCAGCCTGAAAAAGACGGTTTTCATAGGCTGAACACACTAAAATACAAGTGTACCATTGTAGCATGGTCACTCTGCCAAGACAGCGTCGCCTGACTTGGCTCGAACGTGTACACCGAATGGATGATGGATGCTTACCAAAAGGCATCCCCGACGGCGATCTGGCCCCTGACAAAGAGCAGTCAGGTCGCCCACACATGTACTTCTCAGATATGTACAAGAGAGACATTAAAGATGTGGACAATTAGAACTCATTCGCTCAGGACCAAAGTAGCAGGGGCATGAGCTCATCAAATGACTTCGGAGATGCGAGATACAACAGTTGAAACTGGCCGAGGAGGAAAACAAATGCGCGCAAAGATGATGGCAACACAAGCTACCATCTTTAAGTGCGGCAGATGCAACAGAGATTGTCATTCTCAAGTGGGTCCCTTCGGCCATAACGGGTGCTACCTGTCATTTGCCTGACTGATTCTTCAGATAGCAAATCCATAGCCTTTCGAGACTAAATGTTGCCGATGATGAAGGCATTTTAGTTACATCCCTATTTAATATAATTTAGTTTATGTCAATTGTCTACTTTTAGAGTGTTTTATTAATGCATTTCGCAGTAGAAATCTGTTTCAATGCCTGTAAATTATCGATCAGACTTTTAGATTTGGTATTTTTAATTCTTGTTTGATTCCACTGCTAGAGTTATCATCCTCGTAGATGTTTCTAAAGTCACATTATCCTGACGCTAGGCCGACCAGTCCTAACATTAACCTATTAAAGCTGAGCTGTTAGTACCATTTTCATAAATCTTTAGTATGACTCGGCCGGGGATCAAACTGGCGACCTCCCGCATCTGAGGCGAACGCTGTAACCACTAGGCCACCGGAGTGGTCCTCGTCGACCTTGTGTCAGGATAATGTGATTGGGTCGGACATAATGCTACATATCTGCGGAATGATGCGATATGACTAAAAAAATTTTAAAGCTATTTTAAAAATCCAAATCAAACAGACATGTATGTATGTATGTATGTATGTATGTATGTATGTATGTATGTATGTATGTATGTATGTATGTATGTATGTATTTATGAATGTATGTATATATGAAAGTGTGTACGTGATTTATTGGAACATGAGCAGTAACCTAGTTATATAGTGGTGCCTGTTACTTTTATGCATTCCACACAAGGCAGGCAAAAGAAAGATGGAGGCAAAAAATAGTGAAAGCCTAAATGTTCAAAGTATTGTTGTTACATCAACCGCCCTCCTTTACAAAGGTTTGAACCTTCTCAGCCTGAACATGATAACCGATAGCCATGGATACTGTTCATGATCCTTATGTTTATAAAGATTCAATCCTGACCATCATTACCGACCGTTTATAGAAAACAAAGTACTTTTGTGCAATTATCTAAGGCGAGTCGTTGAAAAATCGTTCAGGTCTTCGCCGCACGTGGAGGCATTGTAATAGAAACATAATGTCCCGTTTGTTTACGCCATCGATCATTTGATTGATTGATAAATTTCCTAGGGACACAACTTTGTTAAAGAGCTATTTGTGGTCGTTCAATAACGTTCTTTAGAATATATACCCTTTCAGATTTAAGAAAAGTACTCTTATATCAACCAATTGTTACATCGTCGTGCTGATACGTTTACATTTGACGATACATAATACTAATCCCATTGAGTATGCGATAAATAAATAACATTCATTGTGCATTGCTCACAGTTTCCGGTCCGCCGATCGATGTACATTTTCTTGTATCAAATCGATAAGGATGTCACGCTAAATACACTAACTTAACAGCTTGCTATAAGCTGACGGCAGAATAATTGATGTATTTAATCTACTCTTTCGTACGTGAAAACTTCGAATGCGTAGATACAGCGCCGCACATTTTTTTTATACTTTTCCAAGAATCTGCGAAAACCTCTACGCTGGCAGTAAAGCTCACATTCCAAGTGAATGTTTAAATGAAGTCATGCAATATATATATATATATATATATATATATATATATATATATATATATATATATATATATATATATATATATATATATATATATATATATATATATATATATATATATATATATATATATATATATATATATATATATATATATATATATATATATATATATATATATATATATATATATATATATATATATATATATATATATATATATATATATATATATATATATATATATCTATATATATATATATATATATATCTATATATATAATATATATATATATATATATATATATATATATATATATATCTATATATATATATATATATATATATCTATATATATATCTATATATATATATCTATATATATATATATATATATATATATATATATATATATATATATATATATATATATATATATATATATATATATATATATATATATATATATATATAGATAGATAGATAGATAGATAGATAGATATAACTGAACATAATTTGTAGAAAACCAGACACTTGAGAAAATTACAACAGTAAATAGTCATGTTATATTGTTAACAAACAACACCTGAAAACAAGTGTTTAGCCCAAAATATCTTCCATACTGTTACGAAATAGTTTTAGCCCATTCAATCTTGCATACTTCAGCGTAACAGAGCATTAATCCTAATCCTTCGAAATGACGCCAGTGACTGCTCTTTTGTAAAACGAGTAAGCTCGTCGTCATCAAGGTTCAAGGAGGGGCACCAAGTGGTCGAGTGGTCTAAGGCGAATCGCCTTTACAAAGCATTAACATGCCACCTCTGTGTGGGTTCTAATCTCGGTTCGGCCAACGTGGGTTTGTATGAATGCATGCTGGTAGCTTCCTGTGTCATTGGTCTTCCCGGGGTCTTTCTGGGTTTTTCCTTCCCCGAATGTGTGTGTGTGTGTGTGTGTGTGTGTGTGTGTGAGAGAGAGAGAGAGAGAGAGAGAGAGAGAGAGAGAGAAAGAGAGAGAGAGACAGAGAGAGAGAGAAGAAGAGAGAGAGAGAATGTGTGGGTGTGGGTGTGGGTGTGTGGGTGTGTGTAACAGACAGACAGACAGATCAAGAACACTTTTATAACTGTTGGGACACCAGACTTCCTACATTATAAATTTATTAAGAATCCGAAAGGAACAAAACGCATGATAACATAAGCTTTAAAAGACCTTTGCATACAGAAATGGCAATCTTTCGTAACCTTATCATCCAAAGAACATTTTTACAATTTTTTAAAAGAAGACCTACATATGGAAGCCTGCTTATTACTCTTACCTAGGAATCAGTATTTACCATTGATAAAGTTCAGGAATTGTGACATCGGGGACGAAGACCATTATTTGTTAATTTGTCCCAAATTTCACAAAGAAAGGGGTATATTTCTGAAGCCGTTCTATTACAGCAAACAATCTTTAGGAAAGTTACAAACCTTTTTCCTGCCAATAATCGCAAAAATGTCCAAACTCATACAAAATTTGTTACTGTAATAATGAATACAATACCATAAACAGTGTGTTATATGTGGAAGCGGAAAGTTTTCATAGTTTACAATGATATAACATTTTTTTTCTCTCTAACAACTTTCGCATACTCCTGTGGAGTCACTGTATTCTATCATAATAATGTCACATTTATGTATCATCACATTACGTCCGAATATTTATTCCTGCTCTGATTATAAATGTTGGCAGATGAAGTAATTTGTATCCCCATAGGTTAGTGACCTCGCCTTGTATTATTGCATCAACTGTGGTATTCTCGTATGCCACCTATTGTGGCTTGATATTTACCTTTGTTAATAACAGTTTTACTTTGCTCTGTTCTGTGTTACTGGCAGCCATATATAGCCTATTGTGTGCTGAAAAGTTGCGTTAAACCCATACAACCAACCTAATGAGGTTCATATTCATCGGTCGGGATGTATCTATACTCGTATATACTTGAAAAGAGTTGCCTGAAATTAATGACACGTAATCTTTATTGCATCTGAAGTAGTTGTATCTATACTCATATATACTTGAAAAGAGTTGCTTGAAATTAATGAAACGTCGTCTTAATTACATTCGAAGTAGTTTTGAAGACACAGGAAAAGACATTTGCAACTTTATGATGAAGACGGTCTAGCATCAGACGCTGACTCAACGTTTGCTTTTATTGATGTTGCACATAAATAGAAATTCAATAATCTAGGATTGCATTATTCCGAGAAATTGATAATATATACGCTATTTTGTCTAGATGAGACAATTTCTCAGGCTTTTGAATTATTACCGATACACGCGACAGTATTTATTGCACCAAAGATCTTATCAACAGCTGCAATATCAAAATGCCAGGTCGCCAACAATCCTGACAACAAATGAATATTTCATTCAAATCTGCTATAGGATTCGATAAGTCTCTCTACATGGCAAGTCACGTTTTTTTTTTCTCCTAAAGAAATTTGAGAAAGACTAGACTTTTAGCTGTTTTACATAAGTTGATATTAAATTATTTTATTTAGAAAGAACCCCCCCCCCCCCAGTCTAATTGCATTAATAAATCTCCGATCTTAATCACTTACGGTAATTGCTAATGTAGAGAAATGAAGCAGCGCGATAGAAATAGCATCATAAATCGACTAATCGAATTGCAGGTATCAAATGAGAATATGGAACAATCAAAACCATTCAATAGGAATGAGGTAGAACTACCTAGAAACATAAAATCTTTAATGGGAATGATATAAAACAATCTTGAAACATAAAATTCCTGACAAATTCATCCAAACTTGAGCTCTTCTTTATTTTAGTATGACCTGCCTTGCAGCTTTTCTCCGTTAGCATTTATGTTAGTTTTGACATTTTTAGCTTTTTATTAATGTATAAGCTCTCGACAGAGTTGTAATTTATTTGGAAAACAACATTGCATTTTTTATTTCAAGTTCCTTGAAGCATAAAGGGATATTAAGATTATCGATAAGCATTAAAATATATATTTTCCATGTTCATTGTTTCATATTTTGAATGCAGTTACTTTCACGTTAAGCTTTCCATTCGTAGTTCAGTAAGTGTATGTCATGCCCGTGATTAGTGTTTATTTTTTTCTTTCTTCTTTATTTTATTATTTTTTTCT